>JASVER010000010.1:196849-567952 GCA_030449065.1 Oceanodroma leucorhoa | reverse complement strand
AAAAAAACCAAAGTCTGGTCAGAGTTTTTAGCCAGGGTGTTACGGTCTGGTGGATTCAGCCAGAAAATTAAATCTGATAAAGAAAAAAAGAGAGCCAAAATGAAAAACCGAAGCCTAGACTGAGGTAGCAAAATTCAAGTGAATTTTAAAACACGCATACCTAGTGGAGGAATGCTATGATCTTATTATTATAACCTTGAGCCACTCTTCTTCCAGCATTTATTGCTCTCATTAGTTATGTAATATCTAAAAGCAGATTGTAAATTTCTTGTGTCAGGACAGTACCTTTAATGTATTCTGAACACGCCTAGTATAACTTTAGACGTTCTATACAAAAATAATATTACCTCTTGGGTTTTCCTGTATTATTTCTACGCATAGGAAAAATTAAAATGCAGCAAGTCTGGAAAGGTCAAACTGTGTCTCCCCTCATTCTGTGCATGACTTCAGAAATAATCAAAAAGTTACGCTGAGATAACTGATATGAAACCTGAGACACCGTGATCACAATACTTGGATCAATTTGTGCCCATGCAGGCAAAGCATCATCTCCTTTCACTCCTGAAATTTTTTTTTTTTAATTTTACATTTTGTGGTTATTTTGAACTGTTTGTTCCTAATGATTGTCCTCACGGATGTGCATCAATATTGTGTAATTACACAGAGAAACTGTCAGCCTGAAGGAACCCGATCTGTAAATTACAACCATACTGAGTACGGAAGGTGAGCAATTTGCGACTCCAGGATTTTGAACGCTACCTTGCTTTTCCACTCTTCCACAAGCACTTCTGAGCTTGTAAAAGCAGGGGACCGCCAATGTGTAGCACTTTCTCAGGCACAYGTCCTTCCTCTTTTGCTATTCCTCTAAGCAGGGCAGAGCTTTGATGAGGGCTTGGTTGCCTGTGCACTTATGCCCTGCATTTGACTAGGAAAGGAAAGAAAGGTCAGTGCCGGCCACCTGGGTGCAGAATGGAAAAAGAAACGTTACCCAGGGACAGGAGCAAGTGCTTACTATTACAAAACTGATATTTTTAAATTATTTTCAGGAAATAAAGAACCTTCATTTTTAAGTTCCCATCAGAAAGGTATACACATGTATACAATAAAAGTGCAATTCATCTGGGAAAGGTGGTTAAGTCAGTTCTCCTGGGATTTGAACATGTGGATCAAGACAGTTTAGGAATTTCAAACCTGAAGTGTAATGCTAAGCGAAAATAACTATTCTGTGCAATTCAGAGGCAGGTAGAAGGGGCCCAAAGAACTCTTCTACACTGGAACCCTGCAATTCCCTGGAAGCTCTCCGTAGTGAAAGCACTTTCAAGTAATTTCTAATTGTGTAGCTGCTAAATAAGCTGTTACTTCGTCAGTGTTTCCAAGGGGTCTACATGATCCTGGTACAGTCCTGGTGGCAGTGATTACTACACCTATGCTTAGAAATTAAAATATATGCTTGTTTCATGTTTTCATATATTTATTGATAATTATTTAATATCTAAGCATTAGTTTTTCATGAGTATTTCTGTATTATTATGGACATTTTATAGACTCTGTCCTATATTTATATATACAGACATATTTTATGCATTGCATTTTAATATTCTATAAACTCTACAATTCTCTCTCTTTTAATCCTTTTTAGCATCTACTCCATTAAAATTCTCTTAAAGTAGCTAGTGAACATCTGGAAAGATGAGAGAGGTAGAATCAGAACTTAATTTGGGATGAACTGAACAATTGCTGTCTTGAAACTGATTATTGGTCCCCCAATTTAATTCTTTAGAGGAAAGAAGAGTTCAGAATGGATTTAGGAACCATGTTAAGTTCCATACTTTTAGAATAAATTCATTATTTGTTTTTAGTTACAATTTCTCAGGGTTCCAGTGGCACAGAAAAAGGAGCAGCAAATCACTGAGAGACAATCACTACATGTAGCAGCTGGGAGAGAGGAGGTAAACTGAAATTGCAGGAATTTACTTTAGACTGCAATAAGCTTATGTTAGCTAACACATGGCAACTAATACACAATAAAATCCCAGTGCAGAAAGGCCATTTTTAGTTTTCACATTAGCAGATCATGGTAAACAGTTGGCTCACCCTAATATGCACTTGTCTTCCCTAGGACTTTTTTTCACATGCTAAGTGGCAGGGAACCATCTTTTTCTCCTGTCCTATACGAGTGCCTAGACAGGAATGAAATAGATCTATGCCAATGTAAGCCACGTGGACTAACAATGATCTTTTTTTTCCTTTTAAAAGAATCCAAGGAATGAATTCAAAGGCTGCAGGTAGATTGCCTTTGGAGGTTAAGTTGACGTGTGGGCTTGAGTTCAGTGCACTAGATGGCTTCAGAATGTCAGCCATCAAGGTCCTAGTTCACCTTATGCCTTTTGGTTTTGCACTGTACTGTGCAGGAAGACACAGGCTTGCCAGTTATTCCGTAAGCCATGCAATGCCACCAAAAGAAGTCCTTGTAGTGCAAAACATTATCAACACTGGCCTTTAACAATAGTCCAGTAAGGAAAACTCAAGCCCATAGCAGCACTCCAAACAGCTTAGAAAAGAGATAATAGCAAGTCAGAGCCATTCTCTGTGGAATCCAGGGTATAGAGTAAAGCAAAATATGGGACCTACCAAGGCCAACCACCTTCCCTCAAGAGTACAGGAAATAGCGTTGTTTGGTGAATCTAGTCCTAAATACTATCTGCTATGGCAAAATAACATGAACTCAAGTGAAAAGGTCATTATGCCTCTAAGGACAATGTTGTAACTGATGATGGTTAGCAAAATGATTAGTGCCACGCATGCAAACCCCAGCCTGACCATATTTAGATAGACAGAGATTTGGCTTTAGCCTCATTAGAGAATCGTTACACCAAGACTACATTCATAATAACATTTTAAAATCACTGTTTTATGTGTTTGAAGACGTAAAACACGCAGCATCTTTTCTTTAATTTCTCTGTATTTTGGCAAAGTAATATCAAATTCTAGGTATTCCTGAACACGGTGATTACCAAAGTTGTTTCCCTTTTTATAACTAGCAATGCTGAGAAGTCAGTAAGTCATAATCACACCCAATTATCTGTCCCCAACCTTGAATACAGAGTTTGTAGAAAAAATTAAACAAACTTTTCAACGTTTGCATCCATAACATCTTCTTCGGCATTCTAGAGCTTCAGGGATCTTCACAGCATGCAAACATTCTACCCCTCCCTGCAAGAGTTAGGAGTCCTATAGAAGAAAAAAAATCCTTTAAATTAAGATCTTAAGGAAATGAGCAGGTATATATGTATTTGATCAGAAACTGCAGAAATCATTTAACGTAATTACTACCTAATCCATGTCGAAACCAAGGACAATTTCAAAATTAAGACATTAATATGAAATTAGAATGACTTGAAGTTTGGATGAAGGAAGTACAGAGTAAAAAATGTAGTTACATACCATGTTTATCTGCTAAATGAAGATATTTGGTGAAGCACAGATGGGCTACTGTATTTCTTAATCCTCTGACCCATAAGGATTGGCAGTGAGAGAATGTTCCTATTAATACATCTCTCACTCCTTCTACTTTTTCACATGGCATTGAAATATTACATTTGGGAACTTATTGACTCACTTAGGATGGCGGCTGCTATACCAGAGAAAGGAAGCTGATTTCCTTTTCATATCGTGAGCACACACAAAAGTGGTGGCAACTTAGGAACCAGCTCTTAGAAACAGCACCTGGAATGTAAAAGCTCTTAAAATCTTACCTGCCAGAAAGTAACGTTCCATTATACAGGAGAGCTGAATTTCAAGTATACTGAGGGTCTGATTAAGGAGTGGGCACAGCACTGTTTAGGACAGCTAACCTTGACCATTCCTGAAACTGTGCCAAAATTAGAATGGGAGGCAGAGTTGCTCACAAACCAGACACAGTACCTGCAACTTGACAATGTCTATAGAGGAGGGCTTTCAAGTGAATTCCACCTTTGCTTAAAATCCTGTACTGGAAACTGCAGGATTGGACACTAGAGTGGTAACTGCATCAGCCACCTTAAGTTATACCATTCTGATGGGGTCATACATGACTTAGCATCACTTGAGAAGCCCACCGTACAGCAAGGAACTGATTTGGTTTCCCAAGTCTCAAGCTTACCCATCAGGACCTTCCTCCCACACAGTAAGCAAGAACTTTTAAAGGGAGCAGCTGCAACCAGCCAGTGAACAAGAAAGTGACAGAAATGTTGGTAAAGTGTCCCAGTATAGCACTGCACTCTTACAGAGATTTACACAATAGGCAGGATTTAAAACAAACACAAGAATAGATGCTATTTAATTAGGACCTTCACAGAAAAACATCTGGTATAATTGGTTAAGGGAAGTCTTCACTCAGGCAACATTTATTGGGATATAAACAATCTCCAATTGTAAAAGCTAATTAAACAGCAGGGCTAAGGTAACAGAGAGTTTTGCCTGCATGACTAGGATATAAGGTTTATAATCCATGCTGCTATGGGACAACAACAGCAAGAACAAATAACTGTGTATCCAAAAAGTCAATTATGCCCTTCTTTTAGTAATAACATGCTCCAGAGGTCAGAGAATACTTTTTCTTTAAGTAACATAGCCAGTTTTCTAGAGATTGAAGCTTGATTACTGTTCAGCATTTGTTAGGAAACTGAAAGCAGCAAAACCAGCCTGATGGATATTCCACCCTATTTGGCGGTGCATTATTAGCCCATCACTGTGAAGCTCTAGGCACCCTCATGCCCTTTGCTTTCACAGAGCAAATTCTCTGATTTTGAGTCATCTGGCCTATAGCAGTTTCCAAGGAACTCGTATAATTGACCATATATTATTTCAAAGTGTCCTTTTAAAGAAAGTTCATTTACAAGTAATAGGGATATTTATAGATATAGATTGTTGAACTAATGGAAATTAAATGGCAGGTACTCACACATCCATGTAGCTACAAATTCAGTAACAAATGCACCTTGTAGAGCTTCTTCAGACATTTTGCAATGGATGGCAGCCTGGGTTTACCTAAGCCCCCCAGACTGCCTCCAGGTTATTCATAGGAACGCCTCAAGTTTCTGCAGCATCTCCGGCGTTGTTTCTACTTGGCAGCACCATACCTGCCATTACAATCCATTCAAATGCAGTCTCTGTAATAAAGAAAATTCTGCTTTATTAACTTTCTTCTTGCTTGGCTTCTTGTACTGGTGGAATGACATAACTCTGCAAATTGTAGGGAAAATAAGAGGTTTAGAGGCCAGGCATATACTACTACTTCTGTGAAGGGAGAGCAGTATTTTCCCTTGAATGTCACTCTATGCACTGGTATAATCTACGGGGATTGAGAAGCACCTTTGTCATATAATATGAACAACTAATACTAAAGAATCTCCCAAGAAGTCGTCTTCCAAACCAATGATGTCCATGAGAGCTTTACTGTCTTTTAGGTGAACACTATTAAGACATCTTTTTTTTTTTTTTAAATAGTTATCTTGACTAGGCTAAAGTGCAGTATAGGCTAAAGTGACAGCATAGGCTAAAGTGCATTTGCTGTACTTTCCAATTATGGCCATCAAACAAGTTAAATTCTGTGAGAAGGCTGCATACCAGGCAGTGATACACAAACGCACTGAAATCTTAAGCTAGTTAATAGCCTTTTAAAGTGCACATATTTTTCTCACAAACCAAATACCTGCAGCAATCCAAGTGGAAAAAATAACTTTAAAAACTTTTAATGTTTTTTACATTCATAGCCTCTAGCAATATATTATAATGAACAGTAGGTATAAAACTATACTCAAAATCTTAAATGTTTTCACAATAATTTTTACTTTTAATAATTTAATTCGCTGCATTTTAGATTTGAAAGTAGCAAGGACAATTTCAAACGAAAACTTCAAAAACAAGATACAACCAAAGACTTTTTCACAATGAAAGAACACATGTAAGGAGCATCAAGACCCTACAGTGAGATCAGCTATTAGCTAATTAAATATGTGACTAAAATTCATCATTTTAAATAGCAGCTGTATTGATGGTGAGCAATCTGGTAAGCAAACAAATGATAGTGGATTTTTTTTCATATCTTCAGAAACATTTATCTTAATAAGATTCACTATGCCATAATATACGTGGAATAAGTCAATGTCTACTAATTAAAGGACACTGTCAACCTGATTTTCTAAACAGCTAATTAAAATATGTAGCATCTAATACAGCACCTCTTGCAAAGTATGCTATTTAAAAAATACATCCCTGTAAAAACTACTTGTTTTTCTATTCCCTTGTGTTTGCTTTTTTAATTGGTTTTTCAACAAAGGAGGATCTGCTGAACTAAGGTTCTATTTCTGTATCAAGTTCCATTAATGCACACCCCTGTACTTATTGCAGAAGCCCAATGATTTGTAGGTCTAAAAGCCTGTACAAGAAAACAATGACACTAATCCTAAGGGTTTGCTGTTGTTGCTTTTTCAAGGATTACAAGATTTTCCTTCTCTGTTTTGGGGGGGTTTTAGATAATCTAGGTGTTACTTGAAACTGTAAAATTTTCAAAAAGAAATGTGATTTTCATATTGATGAGGAATCT
Organism: Oceanodroma leucorhoa; assembly: GCA_030449065.1. Lineage (NCBI taxonomy): Eukaryota > Metazoa > Chordata > Aves > Procellariiformes > Oceanodroma > Oceanodroma leucorhoa. The sequence goes on along the minus strand of JASVER010000010.1, from coordinate 561,366 downwards.
TTAATCTTCCATTTTATAGATTACATTAGTTTCTCAGAATAAGCAGGCTTCTCTATTTCTTATTCTGATTCTGTATGTAGCTTTTCCAAGAGAAAGAAGTTGTTGCAGATCTGTCAGCAAGGCTCTGGGAGTAGGAGGATGTTTGGATTTCCGGCATATTGCAACGCAGTTCTTGGCCACCAGCAAAGCTATGTGTGTGAATCTCATTTTATATCCGTTGTTTGCAATACCACATATTTTAAGAGACATTTGAAATAGTCTCTGTACTCCTAATCCTAAATAAGTAATCACAAATCATTCCCTAAAAGAACCTGAGAAGGCAAAATACATACCTTTACGTAACTCACATCATGAGAGACTGTGGATGAAATGATGCTGTCATAGAAATAAAATAAAATCTGTTGTACCTTGAACAATTTAAATCTGTATTCAAAGTTCTTAGCTCAAATCAGCTTATTGTTTGCTATGTTTTTTTCTTTCCAGATTAAGATTTAACAATATTTTCTATGACATACTTTTTGCATTAAAACATTATTAGCCAGCTAATCTTATTAGTCAATTTCCTAATCTTTTTTAAAATGTGTATTTTTGCAGTGCAGAAATCTGATACAGTAAATTATGAATTCTGTGGCTGCTAATTAGTTTTACACCTGGAAGTATATGCAGCTCATCTTCAATTAATATTTGCATTACTTTTTTCTCTAAAGATCACCCGAGTCACCAGTTCCACCATTTCCCCTTCTCTTCTGTCCTCAACCAACACATAGAAAACATCGTTTTTCCAAGCCAAGGCATATGCAACATCCTTCAGAATGCATCAGAGCAGATCCTTCACCAGCTGGAGGAATCCTTGTGTTAACACTATGAGGCCCTTCCTGCCCCAGGCAGCATAAAACAAGCTTGGGATTTCCAAACGTTTTGTCTTCTCCAGCAAAGAGATGATTTTAGCACACATTATAAACACATCTTTTCCTTTCACGTACCCATGCCCTTTTGCAGGCAAACGCCCAGCTCCTCCCAAATTACAATGAAAGTTCAGTGGCTGGCCAGAGGCTTTGACAATCTCTACAGAGGACAATGACTGGAAACCAATCCTCTCCATTGTAAATAATTCCAGAATAAAAAAATAACTGAGAGTTGTGTTGACAATGACTTGGGAGGGCAAAATACTTTTTACTCTTCTATAACTGTCTGCATTCTGCAGTGTTAACAGGAGTTAAAACTTGGTTTAGTCGTTAGAGTAATCAGGTACGAATCAAAGAAACCTCAGGAGATGCTGTTGTTGAGAAAGCAGATACTATTTTCACACAAACAAGCATTTTTCTCATCCTAACTTCATCTTAATGGGTATATATCTTTAATAAACAAAATCATTATTTTGAAATGTATCTAGAAATTTCCATCTTTAATACTGCTCAAACAAAAAATACTAAAATGCTAAAAGCATTTTGTTTTTTTATACATACATCTAGCATGTTCATTGCCATAATGCAATATTGTAAATGCCAAAAAAGTGAAGCAGTGATCTACAATTGTAAAATGCCAGTGATTTCCAAGCTGTCACTGATCTTGGAAAATTTCCCCAGTAGCACGTGGAGATCAATAACTGTTTATAGACTTTTTAGTCCCAGTATATAGGAAGCGTGTAACTATGGACTGTGTCAAATCTCTTAACTGTGAAGTGAAAGACTGATTTCACACTTAAATCTACCCAAAAGCCCATAATGCTAAAGAAAGGCAAGAAGGATGATCCAGGGAACTACAGGCCAGTCAGTGTCTGCTTGTCTTCTGGGATAATAATGGTGCAAGTCCACGGGTGCCATTTCTGAAGAAGAAAGAAAGGTGATTCAAAACAGTAGTCAGCATGGATTTACCAAGGTTTGCCATGCTTGACCAAGCTTAATTACCTTCTGTGATGAAATGGCAAGATGTGCAGACAAAGGGAGACCAGCAGATGTCATCTACCTTGATTCAGCAAGGCTTTCAGCACACTCTCCCATAGCACACTTGCATCCATGTTGGAACATTATAGTGTGGATGGGTAGACCGCTAGATGGGTGAAAATCTAGCTTGACAGTTGCCATGGGCTAACGATTCATACTCCACCTGACAGCTGGTTACAAGTGGCGTTCCTTGGGAGTTTACCCTTAGACCCATGCCATTGAATATCTTTATCAGTGGCCTGGAGGAGAACACAGATCACAACTTTGTCAGGCTTGCTGAAGGCATGGAACTAGGGGATGCCATCAGCACTCTCAAGATCAGAATTGTCATTTAGAGGGACGTACATAGGCTGGAGGAATGGACTGACAAGAACCTCATGAAACTCAACAAGGACACGTGAAAATCTTGCACGTGGGACAGACTAATCCGGGGGGTACAGGATCGGACTGACTGGCTGAGGGGCAGATCTGCTGAAAAAGACATGGGGGTCCTGGTGAGCTCACTAAGCATGAGCCAGCAGTGTGCTCTGGCAGCAATGAAGGCTAACAGCATATTGTGCTATATCAACAGGTGCAGAGACAGTAGATTAAGCAATGTCATTATGCCCTTTTACTCTGCATTCCTTAGGCTATTTTAGTATCTGGAATATAATGTGCAGTTTTGGGGCCCTCTGTATAGGAAAGATGCTGATAAACTTGAGAAAGTTGAGCAGACAAGCACCGAGGTGTTCAGAGAGCTGGAGCGCTTGCTCTTAGAGGAAARCCTGAGAGGTGAGGGCTTGTTTAGTCTGGAGAAGAGACAGCTTCCAAAATACCTAAAAACAACCTACCCCTACTTAAGAAGAGGCTACCAAAAAGATGGAGCTAGGCTCACTACTGAGGTGACTGGATATAAGGAAAAAAATAATTAAATGCAAGGATATTTAAGCACTGGAACAGGTTGCTCAGAGAGGCTGGGGAATCTCCATCCTTGCAGGTTTTCAAAACTTCATTGCATCAAGTCCTGAACAAACTGATGTGATTTCAGTGTTGACCCTGATCTGAGCAGCAGTTTGCACTAGAAAGCCTCCTAAGGTCCCTTCCAACTGAATCATTCTATGATTCAGAGTACATGGAAGAGTCTTTTCAAAGTTACACTTTGCCATTCATCGTATCCTTAGGGTTGTCACTTCACATGTGTAGTTCTGGGCTCATGTCAAAAGAAAGTAAATTAACATGTCCTCCTCATCCTTGTATCTCAGCAGCAGGTTTAACATCAATAATATCCTGTCCATGCTGATCCTAAATTCCACTGCAACGTTAATGGATCCCATTATCAGAAAATACCCTTTACTCACTATTTTTCCTTCCTTGCACCTGTACCCATGTGAAAGTGAATAAAAAATTTCRCTGCATCATGGAACCTTTCTTCTGGGAATCCAGATGGTTTTCTATTTGATATTTTACAGAAAAGGTACTGAAAAATAATTTTATCTTTGATTATGTCTCTTTACAGCTTATTCATCAATGTTTTTAGTTACGGTAGATCAATTCTTTTCTATGCTCATCCATTTCTCAGTCTTCTGTTTCGTCTAATTTTTCATCAGATGAATCTCTTCCTTGCATAACTGAAATATGAGCTATGGTTTCACACACACTGCTGTGTCTGTAAGTCCACAGCTCCTGAACATTAATTGGATAAGAAACTGTGATGCAAATTGGTAACAAAACATGCTATATCCCAAYACTGTAAAGAAATGTGAATTTTGAACTGTTCTCATGAAAACCAAAATTTAATTACATTGCTCCATTTAATGAAGTCAGACATACTGGAACTAGTGTCCTCTTACAACCTTAGGTTTCATCTCTTTACAGTTACATTCRTACTGTAAACTCCCTGGTTAGCAAGTAAGACATTGCAGGCAATCCTCAAAATGAACAATAATACTATAGTATAATCATTTCTCACGTACGATTGCACATTCTAAATGTGACAGTAGTTAGCAAATAGTAGAAACGTATACTGGAAATGAACCACATATTTTTTTCCTAGTTCCATTAGTAAGAGTGTRTAAACACGTTAAAATTCTGCAGTTTCATATCCGAGGTCTTATTTCCAATATTATGAAAGACTGCCTTAAAATATTTAAACCTTCTTTGTGTTGTATCATCATGAAGGAGAAACCCAAGCTGTAAGGAAAACTTACAAACATAGAAAATTAAAGTAGYCACTGGAATTCTCTAACTTTTGTGCAATTAAAGTGGCATAAAATGAGATCTCTAAGATATGACAAATATACAAAATTATTAAGCATTAAAATAGCTAGGAGCCTATTTTGGGGCAACTATAGTATACGTTKGTGGCTTTCCCACAAGCTAAAGCCAAAGACCCACTTCTTTTAATCACATGAGAAATCCAATACTCTTCCTGAGGTGCAGTACCATTTATATCAATAAAGGAAGCAGTTTAAACCTATTCAAACAAGAAAAAAATCTTAAAAGTCCAGAAAGGTAATAAACGAACAATGCATCCTTGCTCTTTATCCTTGTTCTTTTTCTACTTCTGGCTGTGCAAATCAGAAAAAGTAGAAAGTTGGGGTAGCAGTGGAAGACTCACCAAAATACATTTCAAAAAGAAGGAAAGATATTTAAATTGGTATAAGAAAATTAATGTTATACTGACTGTTGAAGGCAGARTGAATACGAAGTCATGTGGCTCTGAGGCCTGATCTTTTAAGCTGCTCCTAATTAAATGCAGCTTTGCTCCTACTGGATGCTAAGAGCTTTCCAGGTTACTGCCCGTATTAAATGAAAATTAGATACTTATCTGTATGAATGTTGCAAAGTTGATTGAAAAAAGATAATGTGTGAAGTCTGTGTCAAAAAAGAATATTGCTGATTCATTTTAATGTGCTTAGATATTCCTGAACTCCGACAGTTCATCAGTACCTCATAGTATAAGGTCATAATCCTTAGCAGATAAATGCTTAATCCAAGATAAATCGTAATAAATCCAAATGAGATTAGACCTTTATCGAAATATTCAATGAGTGGTGTAAAAACATGTTTGAGTGACTGTGATACATCAGTGGGAGTCACTGACTAAATTATGTACAGAACTTCGGAGAATGTGCAATAATAGTTAACAGAAAAGCAGAAACTTACTGGTAAGCGCCACTTGGGGGGCTTGTGTTGAGTGTTCTTCACTTCTTAACAATATTCTTCTGATCTGCGAGTTTTCATGGTTTAAATCAGTGCTCTGTCAAAGTCACCTACTTTCTGAAACAACTGTTTTATTTATCTCCTCCTCCCCACTCCTACTATTCTGAATAAAACCTGCAGGAGCCTTRAGGCTAAATCATTCAGTAGGATCCACTGGCATTTTCGTGCCCTCTGTATTTGGTAGCTTATGRTATCTGGATGACTTGTTAAGTATTTATAGTAAAGCACATCTTTGCATCATATTTTTAAAAATCAAAAAGCCATATTAACTAAAATTAATAGTGCTATGACTGACTAAATGCATTATGGTTAGAGCTGGACAAAAAGATAAGAAAAATTGTTTGCTGCTAAAATCTGAGATTGCTACAAAAGTCTAAAATCTTTACCTGGAAGAAATTTCGCCCGTCTTTACTTGTGACACAAGTATAACCTCTTAACTTTCCAACTGTAAACAAAAAGCTGCTGTCTTGAAGCTGAAGCATTTCAGCTACATTTTAAAAAGTTTTTTATTCTGTAATAATAAAGCCTCCAARAAATCCTATTCTAACAAACTGTGCTGCCTTACTTTCAGCAATTTAAAAAAAATCACTACAAGAAATCACTACTTAATAAATTGTAACATGAATTAAATTAAAATTCTGAATGAAGCTGCCCATGTAAGTCTGAGTTCCACTAGTACTACTGGGCATACTTGGAGTTGTGATCCTGGGACACTGGCTTCATGGGAGTTTTGACAGTGTGAAGAATTAAAGTTCATCTCTGATKTCCTCAAAGCCTTTGATGTGTTTATAGCTTTTATAGGTGAGTTGCAAAGATAAGCTTTGTAATGCCTTTCTACGCTTACCCTGAAAATACACTTATACTCTCTTTCTATTTCTTAAACTACATAAATATTTACTTCTGAAACATTTGCTATTTATTCTAAAAACCGTGGTATGCATTAACAATGTATTGATTCACAATGCTATATTCTGAATAGGCAATTTCATCATTGTGTTCTAATAGCACAGTGAAGCGATCAGATTTTGTCACCATCTGACTTTAGCTAGTCCTGCTGTTTCATCATAAAGTAATACAAGCAAATTTCTGCATTAGGTGTTATGATTTTAACAGTGAACTAGGTAAGCCACCTCTCATTAGCAAATCACGCCCCCTCCATTCCATCCAGGTTTCTAAACTTCTGTAGATCCTATTGTTGGTTGCTCAGATCAGACAAAGAAACGGGGCGGATTGTGGGAGGAGTAACGCGAATTAGATGCTCAGGTAGAGACAGATGCACATAGACAAAGCAACACAGGTGCTTTTCTAATTCATGTGTAGAATGAGCACTCACGTCCTTTGAGTTGAGACTTCACATCATTTTCATTGCCTACAACATACGACTCATTTTTCTGAAGGAGAAACGTAAGTTCTTATTTTAGAAGGTGTTTTTGTTGTTGGTTTGTCATGTAACTAAGATATGAAGTAACGTGAAAATGAACTAAATCTTTTACTTTGCATAGTACATATCTAAATCATGCATTAGCAGTGTTCAGTGGTAAGGAACATTCACGTTTCTTCATATTTGAGTAGATCTACCTAGAATTCTCTTCTCAGAATAACAATAYCGGGCTTTACACTTCTGAAGAGTACAGAAGACTTTCCTATGACTATTTTCTGTTATATTTTTAAACAGCAGTTAGGAATATCGTCTGAATCTAAACTTGTATCATCAAGCAAATGCCACATAATTATCATTAGTTGTACAACAACRTAGACCTTTTGCTATGCCTGTGGAGAAATATTTGCACTGTAACCAGATCCAGGAGGAACTATAAAATGGTAGATACAAGTTTTTGGATATTAAGTAGAATTTTTAAATCTTTTTTTTTTTTTCCCAGAGATGTAAAAAAATCTAGGCAAATAACTGAAATACTGAATAGTGCAGATTCAGTATACTGTAAATAAAAAAGCTGTGTAAGAGATGTCATTTTCTTCAGGTACACAGGACTTCAAAGTGAACCGCTTTTAGAAAAGCTGTTGTCTAATGGGGGGATACCTTATAATTTAATGGATTGATGCCCTTTTCTTGACTCTTGTTTAGAGCTAGACTTCTCAATTTTTAAGAATATCAATATCTCTTCAAAAGAAAGTTGTAGAGGCCGTAAGTCAGGCAAGATTTCCATAATTCTGTCAAAATATACAGAAAGAAAAGATACAGCGCATCTACAAATACAGCAACACTACTTTGGTTCCAAGAGAAGTATTTTGATATCAGTACACTGTTCAGCGGTAGATGATTTTTTATGTAAGATAGAGTGCACTGAGAAAGTCAAACTTGTTTCCAGGAAAAAAAAAAAAGTCKTAATTTATCTTTGTCTGGATTTCTGACAATCGCATTTCATATCTCCACTTTTTAGAATAATTTATGTATTTTAGGGGATGCCTGCACAGAGTATATAACAGGTCCTTTCTGTATGTGATAGTGTGTCTCTAAAACAAGAGGATTTTGACCAAACTAATAGACAGATGAAGCCAAACAAACAAATTGCTGCTATGCTAATTTCTGAAACAGATGGCTCTGATCCAGTATTTGCTAGCAAATGTAATTCATTGTCAATCTACCAGAGAATCACGTACGTTTTTCTGTCATTCTATATGTATAGCATATAGGGAGAAATCTGGCTCAGGATACTCCACCCACAGCTAAATTTATACACAAAGAACTGAAAATCAAAGTGCATAAACAAGTACAAATTCTGCCATCCTTACTGGAAGCAGAGATTAGACCACTGTTTTGAAGTTTCAGGTACAGATCTTCAAAAGGCCTGAGATGTTAAGGCTATAGTCTTTCTCCACTTTGTGGTAGAAATACCCTTGAAATTAATTCAAGTTGTATACATGGCTTGCAGCACAAGAGTATACGAGGCAAACCACCCTATAAACTTTTAATTTTCTAAACACAAGATATTTTATTTCAATGGCTGACACTGTTACCTTTAACCAAGCTTCCTTCAACAAAAATGTAAATAGTTTTGCATCCAGCCTCCTGACCAGGCCATGCAGTTGAGACTGTGRGTCTAATTCAGCTTTCTGAGACAGTCAGTCTTTGCTGTTGGTGTATCTTCAGCCAAATTTAGCCTAATGTTAAGAATGACCTACACAGCAAGGAAATAAACTGTTTGAAAAAATATAGGACAAAGCTTATGTTTAAGGGAAAGCTTCCCACAATGTTCTATTTGTGGCACACGATCATACATTTGTGTCACACATCTTATCCTTTCCTTGAGCATTGATTGAAAAAGAGGCTTTTTAACCTACTCAAAATCCTTCGTACATCTTTATCAGCAAGGGTCACGAACCTGGTCAAAAACAGGGTAAGCACCTCCAAGCAGGAGATCAGAAAAAAATCCCATCCTGCCTGCTGCACTTTATTTTATTTCCAAATCGTGAGGCACCTGGATGCGTCTCAGCCCCGAGAGGGAGCAGAGCTGTGCAAACCCACTGGGTACCTTACCCCGCCCCCGGTGCTCACCTTCACGCACCCATCCACGGGGGTCACCCCTCCGTGGGGCTCACCGACCCACACGGGTGCCCTCTCACCTGCCCCACGACCTCCCCTAGCTCCTCCTGATTTCGCAACGCGCCCGTGTGAGATAAAAAGCCCTTCCCCAATCACCCTAACCCCCTCCAGCCGGGCGCTGCCGCTAGCAAGATGGCGGCGGCTCCTCACGCCGCTCCGTACTGCTGCGCTGCGCCCCGCCCGGCTGCGCGGGAGACCCCGTAGCCGCCGCCGCCACGTGCTGCCGTCGCGCGCTGCCCGGCCGCCCGCCTCTCGTGCTTCCCCCGCGGCAGAAGATGCGCGTCCAAGGCGCGGTGAGAAAACACCCCCCGAACCCCCCCTTCGGCCCGCAGAGCGCTCCCGKGGGTGGGGGGCACACGGCAGCGAAGTCCCCGCTGCACCGGCAGCTGCGGAAACGAGGGGGGAAACGCGATTTTCCGGGATGGTGGCGGGGAGGGAGCGCCGGTGTCTTTTGCCCCCCCCCCGCTGTGTGGGCTCGTGGGGCGCGGAGGGAAGGGCGGCCGCGGGGCGCGGGAGCCCCCGCTCAGCCCCGCCGCAGAGGGGTGAACGCCGCCTTGGGGCGTCGAGAGCCGCCGTCCTCGGGGGCCGGGCGCGGCGGCGGGTCGTGGCTGCCGGCACCAGGCCGGGGGGGGGGGGGCTTGGGTGACACTGCCCGGCTGGGCGCGGGGGCGGCCGGGCCGCCTGCCCCGCGCCGCCCCAGGTGCATTTCTTCCGCTTCTGAAGAAGCGTTTCTTCAAAAAAAAAAAAAAAAAAGGTAATTTTGTACGGTGTTTCCTAAACTAGCATTTTTGGAAGGAGAATACTATTCAGCGGGGTTTCCGCCTGCTCCCAGTCCCACAGCGGTTCGCTCCGAGCTCGGTAGCCTCCCCTGGCTGCTTGGGTTTTGCAGGGCGCGCTGCGGGCTTCGCAGCCGCTGCCTGCAGGCAGCAGCCGGGGTGCAGGCGGGAGCGCCGGGGGCGGCTGTGCGGCGTGACGCTGCCTTGCAGCTAACGACCTTTAATGACGGRGTAAGTTTAGAGGCTTGATTGCATCAAATGTGTAAGAACCCGAAAGAAGAGGTTGAATTCACCGGTGTAATGGCTCTGTGCAAATGGTTTCTCTTTATTTCAGTACGTATATATGTGGTGGCGAATTTAAGAGTTTCAGGCTCTATCTAGTTGACTGTGATTAGCACGAATAAGGTGGTTTTAATTAAAATTTTTACCCATGACAGTGTAGTTTTAATTGCATAATACTTACTATGGAAGTTAGCACGGTTTTGTGCTGATAGCATTTTTTCCTGCAGTGGACTGATAATTTCAAGTATTCCAAGCTACTAAAAGCGTAACTTTGATATATTGGAAACTACTGTTTCCTTGTTATTGCATATAATATAAAAAATGATATTGCTAAAGTCAGTGTTATCAATTAACAAGTGTGTTAAAAGATTTATTTCTCTAAATGTTTTATTTGAGAGCTTTTTAAGCGTGATGGCACAAGTTGAATAAGAGGCATAGACTCATCCTGGCTGTGGAGACTTGGAAGTAGGGCTGCCTATGGTGGTAAATCATCTTTTAAATTTCACCAAAAAAAGAGTGGGATAATTCGTACTGCATTACTGTGGTGGGTTGACTCTGGCTGGATGCCAGGTGCCCACCRAAGCTGTTCTGTCACTCCCCTCCTCAGTTGGACAGGGGAGAGAAAATATAATGAAAGRCTCGTGGGTCAAGATAAGGACAGGGAGAGATCACTCACCATATACYATCAYGGGCAAAACAGACTCGATTTACGGCAAATTAATTTAGTTTATTACCAATCAAATCAGAGTAGGATAATGAGAAATAAAAAACCAAATCTTAAAACACCTTGCCCCCCACCCCTCCCTTCTTCCCGGGCTTCACTCCTGATTTCCTCTACCTCCTCCCCKCCAGCAGCGCAGGAGGACGGGGAATGRGGATGGGGGTCAGTTCCTCACACGTTGTCTCTGCCGCTCCTTCCTCCTCARGGGGAGGACTCCTCACTCTCTTCCCCGGCTCCGGCGTGGGGTCCCTCCCACAGGAGACAGTTCTCCACGAACTTCTCCAATGCAAGTCCTTCCCACAGGCTGCAGTTCTTCATGAACTGCTCCAGTGTGGGTCCCTTCCMCGGGGTGCAGTCCTTCAGGAACAGACTGCTCCAGCGTCGGTCCCCCACGGGGTCACGAGTCCTGCTGGCAAATCTGCTCCAGCGTGGGCTTCTCTCTCCATGGGTCCRCATTGGACCCCTGCTCCAGCACGGGCTTCCCACTGGGTCACAGCCTCCTTTGGGCACATCTGTCTGCTCTGGCGTGGGGTCCTCCACRGGCTGCAGGTGGATATCTGCTCCACCATTAACCTCCATGGGCTGCAGGGGGACAGCCTGCCTCACCATGGTCTTCACCACAGGCTGCGTGGGAATCTCTGCTCCTGCGCCTGGAGCACGTCCTCCCCTCCTTCTTCACTGACCTGGGTGTCTGCAGGGTTGTTCCTCTCACATRTTCTCTMTCCTCTCTTCAGCTGCAGTTGCACAGGTGGGTTTTTTCCCCCCTTCTTAAATATGTTATGACAGAGATGCTACCACCGTCGCTGATGGGCTCAGCCTTGGCCAGCGGCGGGTCCATCTTGGAGCCGGCTGGCATTGGCTCTGTCGGACATGGGGGAAGCTTCTAGCAGCTTCCCACAGAAGCCACCCCTGTAGCTCCTCTGCTACCAAAACCTTGCCATGCAAACCCAATACAATTACTTGTTCAGTTTGTTTATCGGTTCTTAAGCAGGTCTCCCACTGCCTTCCTTGGAAGGTCATTGTACACAATGGCACCCTCAGCACTATTTAAGGTTTCTATTGTCTCTTTGTGTTARTAGAAGGCCACATAATACTATTTAACCGATACATTGGAGGTTTAGTCAACACTTGGCCTTTTCTTGTAAAAAGGGCCAGGGAGTGCAGTTGAGAATTTCTTTAATAAAATTAAAGCAGTTCCTATTTTTTTTTATTTAAAAGCTCCGGAACAATATTGGAAACCTTAAACAAGAACACTGTTCTAGTGGTTGAGAAGCAGAACCTGCAACATATTCAAAGCAAAATTGAAATTGATAGTCTAATTTTACTATCCACACTGAGTGACATACAAAATAGTAAGGAAGCCTAAATGATGAAAAGTAAATTAGATTTTTAAATTAGGTAATGTTTGAAGATGTTAAAGTATTATTACATTTATTTCGTTGTTAATACTCTGAGATGTTTTAGGAAAAAGTAAGGAAAGATAAATCATACCAAAATAATTTAAATGACATTTAAAAAAAAAAATCAATTACAATGTGAGGCTTATTGCTATGCAGAGGAAGAAGCCTTTGCACAAAAATAAGCCTTTTACTTTACTCCACCTGTTTAACAGAARAACATAGAAAGAGCCCGTCTAGCTTTGGCAGTAGAGAAGCCTGGGAATGGTCTGAGGAGATGGAGATTCCTGCACCATTCCAGTTCAGCATTGCTAGTGAGGTACATAGCACAGGCATGTATGTTTTTATCTAAATTTTAAAGGGGTTTTGAAACACAGTTAACTTTTTTAGCCATCTACAGGAAGGACTCTTCATATATTTTTATCTCAGTACAAAGAAAGAAGTGCCTCAAGTTTAGAAGTTTAAAATGAATGACTTTTAAGTAAGATGTGTGCTATGGCATTAGTTAAGACAAGACTGCTTTACAGATTCAGGATACCCTGGTTTTGTGGAGGAAGAAAAGATGACACCCTACAGCCGTAATAGTCTGAGAGCTACAGGCAGGACAGCAATCCAGTGGTGGCCCTGCAGCCTCTACCTCTAAAAATGGGCATGGGAATAGCATTGATGCAGGCAGTCAACTCCTCCTGGGTAGTTTAAGGGTTGGGTTGGGCTAATGTGTAGTGATATACCAGAACAGAATTTTTTTAAAAGCCTGTCAATTTCTATTAAATGTAAGAGCATATTTTAAAAAGTAGAATTTTGGTTCCACATAGCTGCAGAAATAACTTTCTGAAAGATGGTTCCTGCTAAGATTTTGTTAAGCAGAAATAGTTGACGTGTATCTCAATAGGGCGTTGGGTTTCATGCCCACTGAGTTGGGGAGGGGCAGTTGTTAATAGCAAATCATTTTGCTGTTTGCATTCTGGGATTGTGGGTGGGAATTCCTTTTTTACCTATTTTTGTTTTGCCTAGGTGTACCTGGGGTTATTACAGCTGGGAGTCAGCAACTTTTTATTAATTTTCTAGAAATAGATGTGTAGCAAATAAGTTCTTAAATAACTCTAGGTTGTGTCAGCATTTTTCTTTGCTTGTTTCTATCAGCATTAACTAACTGTTACTGTTCAAATCAGCCCAGTAACAGTTTTGAAGAATGGCAAAAGTAATGAGAGTGGATGTATTTTCATGGAAGGGTAGTATATAAGAGGAAAGAAGTAAAACCTTAATATTGCCAGTTAGATTCCTATTACCTGTAACTGCTTTTTGGCCTTAAGGGAAGTTCATACCTAACAGTAAAATCTGTGTGAAATAGCATCATATTTTTATACTGGTCTAGCTGCCTGGATAAAAGAAAAACATGCAGAGTATAGCATTATTGATGTAGCAATGTATCAGGATCCATTTGCAGTAACTGTGGATTAGTTCAGGATGAATGGGGGGAGTGTATAATAATTATAATTCTGGCCCTGTAAGAATAATACTGTCTCACAGAAAAGACCGTGTCTCAAAACTAATGACAAAATATGCCTGTCATACAAAGTTAAATCTCTGTGGTATTTTCTTCACTTTTGCTCAGTTTTTGATGAATTTGGGTGGAAGCAACAAAGGAGTGCAAACATGATGTAGGATTAAAGATCAAGCTGAAAAATCAGGACAGAACTAGGTAACAGTGACAAAATAATTGTGGTCACTTCCAATTAGCCTGATTACTTCACACTACCAATTCAGATTTTTCTGAATTTTCTCAGATTTTTCTGAGAAAGTATATATGCTGGTTGTTTTCTTAATTAGCTTTCCTTGATTTTTCTTACATATCTTAATTAAAAGTTTGGTTGTAGTTGTTAATTATGATGTACTTGTTTAGCCTTTTGTTTAGTCTTTGTTCTGTTTATGAATGCTGCCTTCGAACAGCATTGCTCTTACTCAAACATCTTGCATGATAGTTTTCCTTGGGGGTTACGGAAATGATAATCAGCCTTATGCTTGCTCTGTTTCCAGGTGCCAGTAAGAGAGACTCTTTGGAAACTAGCTCAACAAACAGACATTTCGTGTTCTACCATGACCTAGTCCAGTTTGTCAAAGATTGAATTTTAAAGCATTAAATTCCTTATCACTAGCCCGAACTGGTGGTGAGGTTTTCATGTTTCCCCTTCGGTTGGACTTCAGAGTTCTGGTTTCAGTGGGTTTTTTGATGTGGAAAGAGGGTTATAGTGGATGATCTGAATATGTGTTGTACTTCTTGCAGCCTTTTATATTTTGTCAGTTTGTTCTTCTCCCCAAACTGTTAGCAGCAAGTATAGCATAGAAGCACAGAAAACTCTTAACCTCTCGTGAGAAGAAATAACATGTCAAATATTACAGTATATTACGCGATTCACAAAGCAATTGACTTGTGAACAAGGCTTGGTGTACCATTTTATTCACAATGTCTTTTCATTACTTATTCAGATAATTGATGCAATGTTTGAAGTCCCTGAAGTGCACAGAAGCATCTGCAATTTCATTGACATAGTAAACTATTTAAAAAAAAAAAAAACTAATGTACTTCTGTATCCTGACAATAGAGAAAATATGCAGCCTTTGTTTCCATAATGATTTAAAGTTAATGCATGGGAGGTTGGGTTTGGGATTTCCGTAAATAAGGATTTTTCCCACCTTTCAACAGTTGGGTTTTAGTACTGAAAAACAAGTGTAGTTTCTATGTGGGGTATGTATGACTTTAGTAAAAATAAGCGTTCTGGTGCTTCCCCCTGATTATAAAAAGTAATAATAATAAATGGTATTATTTGTAAAACTGCTGATACTTCTCCAGTTTAAGAATACATCGAGCAGATGCCTCCTATTGCCATCCRCTTCAGTATGTTTACTGGTGCTTCATGCAGCCTAGGTCATGTTCTTGTTTTCGTGTTTCTAAGTGCTCCTATAGCCTCTTCCTCCTGAATGCAGTCAGCTGCTCCCTGATTTGGTTTACATGCTCTTAGTGTCTCCCTCGGGTTCTCTCCATTCACCCATCTTTCACAACAGTCTCTGCAAGCTTTGTTAATCAGCTCATCCATTTGCATTAGAAGGTTTTTTTTTTTTCCCCCAGTGCAAGAAAAATTGTTTGCACCCCTCGCTGCTTGCTGTCATTCCTTAGTTYGGAGCAAATCTGTCCCTGCTTCCTAGTTTATTATCAAATTTATCATTTGCTTTACTTCTAGATAAAGCTAGACTTTTCTGTGCGTTTTCTGCATGTGTGTCCATCTATGTTATCTGGCCCCTTGCCTGCCTTTATAAAAAAAAAAAGCTTTTTCTTCTTGATTGATTTCTTCCACTTGGCTCCTTTCATTTTCTTCACTGACTAGTAGTTTTGTCACTTCTGGGATTTCATGCACTATTTCCAACACAGTTGACTTTATTTGAACCATTGTCCTCCATACTTCCATGCAATGTATAGCTGAAGAGTCTTTGCATCTTGTTGAAGTTTGTCTGCCGTTGTTTTTTAGGTCTTTTTCAGTTAGGCACACTGGCTTGCTATAAAATAAATATCTATGTGCTGATACTTTCTTATGGGTAATACATAAACAGTGGATTTCCTGACCTTCCCAGCAAGCATGTTCACTGTATATCCTTTTGTGTTTACTTGCTCTTACAAATGCATAATTCCAAATTACTTTTAGTTTTTACACCCCAATTCCTGCATTTTGATATCCTTCCCGGTTTCTTTAGTTGCAGTAACCTGTGTGAAGCTACCTTTGGATAAGCAGTTGCTCATTGCTTATGCAGAACCCCAAATTCTCTAAGGTATATAAAAATGGTTATTGTTTAATATAAATACTTTTATTGGAGAAGCTTTCTAGGTCAAAAGAGAAGGCCTGGCACCCCTGGGGCAAAGAAAACTTGCCCATCTCCTGTGTGCATTGCCCACTAAAATTTCAAAACTTCATCTTCCTGGAAGGATTCTCCTCCCAGATACAGGATCCTAAAGCCCACGCTCTGCTGTAGACCTGGCTGTAGGTTACAGAAGATTTACCTCGCCTCCTCATGCATGCCGATTTATGGAAGTAATAATACCCCAGCTAATCTGCTTCAGCTTGTTAAGGGATACGATGAGTTACCCGGTGGCTGGCTGCGTGCAGTTTCCTGTGGGTTTGCAGACGGGTGGCTGCTGCGCTGCTTAGGGGGATGTGCAAACAGGGTTTGGTGCTGTGGAGCTGTATTAAGCACCCATGGCTTTGCTGGAGAGGTTACTACTCTTTCTAGATCTGAGATTAGCAAGCTTCATTTGCGGAAGTTTTGATATAAAGCTGGTGTGATAGAAAGCTGGGCTGATACTCAGACTCCTGTTTCCAGGTCTGGCACTTGCCAACAGTTTTTAATCGTTGTTCCTCATGCAAGTAACTGTTTTTAAGTTTTGGGTTTTTTTAGCTTTTGTTTGGTTTTGTTCCTAGTTTTCTAAGAAAAGTCTTTATCCTATCCTGCTTGTCTGTTGGTCATGTATTCCCTGCTTAATAGCTTTCTAACCGACTGGCAAGTCTTGAATGGATGACAGAAAGGTGGAAGTTTCAAAGACGCTAAACTACTACAAGCTTTGCAAAATCAAACATCCAAGAAAAGCCTTAATTTGAGCTCATCCCTTAGATAGAAGGGAATTGCACAGCAGCAAAACTGAACGCTGAAACCTTAGCAAAGCGTTGTTTCCACAGGACAAGGTTCCCGCTAGCAGCCTATGTGGGAGATTACTTCTCCCATGCTATGATGAGAAGAGATAAAGCACTTTGTATATGCTTATTGACATTCTAGGTATCATCTCGTAATCCAGGCAATTTACTTTTTGGTTGAATCGAGATGCTTGTTGTCTTGTTGGTGTTTGCAATACTAGTCTTTGTTCATGTACTGGTTGCTGAATTTAACTGCTTTAAGGAAAACATCAGCTTTAATTATGTCTTGGAAGAGTCATTCAAATCCCTCTCCTTGTGAGTTTCCTCTCACTCAGTGCTCCACGCTATGGTTAGTAATTGGCTCACTAGAGCTCTTCTCAGGCTGTCACGTAAGCAGAGAGCTCGCAGCAGCACCGGGACTGCTCTCTGCATCTATACTTGGACATGGCGGCAGCCAGATGAAATTAATGAATATAATAGATGAAAGTGGACAAAGAATCAAAGATGAAAAGGAATTGGTGGAGAAGGAAAAAATGGCATTTCCTGAAGTTATAGCACATTGAGCAGATTGGTTTGGGTGGTTTGTTTTGCTTTTTTCCATTCTCAGGAGGGAGTGTGGTATTTGTTGACCAGAAAAGCAGATTCTAGAAGAATGGTGTGCTTGGAAAAAGAGGGCTAAACCGGAACTTCCAGAAAGATGTCTTGGATATGACTACATGTTTCAGTCAGTGCTGGGATATATCCTTACAGTCTTGTAGTCCCTCTGACCTGCATAAATCTTCTGTGTAGGTTGCTCCTGTAGTAGTCAGCTAAGGGATCTCAGAGGTCTGAGTAGGACCTATGCGTAGGTAGGAAGAACCTGCAGGAACATCCACCAGRCAGTGTATAGTAGCTTGTCTTAGCAGATGTGTGATACAGAGGAAGGAGCAAGAMGATCAAAAGCAACAAACACTGTATATTTGCAATGCAATTCCATGTCATGCTGGACACTTTCCAGTCTATCAAGTAATTTACACTGGCTGTGAATGTCAGGAGGCTTTATCCTTTCACATGATTTGTRAAGCCTCTCTTCTTCCCAGTAAGTCAGAGTCCTGTGATATCTTAAAACTAACAGGACAGCCAAATTTCCCACTTTACCAGTGGGACCTTAGGAGGAAGAGAAGTTGCCACTCCAGATTTCCCACAGCTGGCAATGTGACTGGAGGGGTGAGAATATCTTGCTCTGGCACAAGAAGGGAAAGAAACTGATGCCAGACTTCTCTCCTCTTGTCCTCTGCTGGTATGTGGGGGAAGATATTAAGGTCAGCCCCAGGCTCCGTGTGCTGTGACAGCGTAGGTTGTTCCCTTTACACAGATGGTCTAGCTAATGAGAGTACATTGCTGAACAGAGTTCTGAATTAGGGTTATTAACACCCAGAACTAACTACCTTTTATGGAACCACATAGTTAAAAGAAATCATCTGTAATACTAGGATGCTGCATGTAGTACAGACACACATTTTGGATCTGTGTGGATGTCAGTGCATCTAACCAGTCTTGCCCTACAAATGTTTATGACTGTCAAAGATCCCAACCCTGTACTCAAGAGAGATGTATTATTGGAGATTACAGCTGGAGGTATGCAGCCTGTTTGKTTTTCCATCCACTTTCTCAAGGGTAAAGTGGTCTTACAAAGTGAGAGGCTGGGTTTTTACCCCTCTGTGCCCCAGCCCTGAGCTTAAATGGAGCACCTGGACGAGGGGTAGTGGTGGAGGCTGCAGGTGGGACYAGTCAGGGCACTCAGGACCCAGGAGCACACCTGGCAGCGGCATAGCCCCAAGTCTTTGTCCTTGCTTGACTCCCTGAATCTCATGCTGCTCTCTGCAGATGATTCTACTGGAAACCTGTTTGAAATTTTGCCAGGTTATGTTGCTTATGTAGCATTCAACAATGCATTTAGAATCTACCCTCTTGTGGTATGGAACTGTCTTTGGCTGACGTGCTTTTTTTTCCTCTTGTCTGTTAACCCATCAGCTCTGATGCTTAGCAGTCATGCTTTAACAGAATGGTTAGGCTGAGCTTGTGGACAGGATRGGAAAGTGCTGATGAGCAAATTGGGTACACCAGAGCATCTGGCCTGTCCATCTTAATCTGAACTTTACAAGCAGTCTCTTGTGTAGAAATTGTGAAGTTTTTTCTGGTTTCTTAAATAGCTGAGTAAAGTAAAGCCTTCATTAAGCTTGATTGCAATCCTTTTAAAATTATTTCTGTCAGGGTCTTGTGGAAGCATTTGGAGCAAGATATTACTGTGTACACTTACACGTTGTTTTTTCCCAACATTCATTTTTAGTATCCGGTTTTACTTTGGTTTGCGTAGTTGATGTGACTGTATCTRTGAGATGTTTTTTCCTTCATTCATTACTTAAGAGCTTATGAAACATGTGCAAGAGCATCTAGTTTTGACAGATTTTTTTAATAAATTACTGTTACGATCTTACGATACAGAAGGAAAGGTTGGCYGTGCTTTCCACATGGAACAGCAATGAGATTTGGGGGGTCACTTGAGGAAATTTTGCATCTGTCAGCAACATGTGCAGAGCTGCAATCTTTATCGTGGAAGCTTCCATAGTCTGTGGTGTCATGGGCACAGGCCGTGTGTATGGAGGCTCTTGATGATGAAGGCTGGAGTCTTGAACTTACTAAATCCTGACTGATGCCAGTGGAAAGAGCAAAAGAAAATGTTTGGTGTGTGTGAARTAGTCTGGGTTGCTGAGGAGTGTTCTGTGCTAGTAGGAGTTTCCTAAGCATCAAAGTCTTTGTGCCCTAGCATATGGCARCTGAGAAGTGACAAAGGCAGGAATAGATAAAGCCAGTCATCACCCACCAGCCTGGGACAGTCTCTGAACCAGCTGAAGAGGGTGGCTTCCTGAACAGATGATAGCACCTAAATAATTGGCCTCATCCTCGGTGTTGTCCATCTTCCAGTTACCAGTGAGGTCAAYGGGAGTAATTGATTAATAGTTTCATTGTGTCTTAAATTTAAATAGTGCCATTAACCTAAAAGGTCAGGAGCTGAAATTTCCACTACCAAACCACATTGTTTTGTGGTGTGCACCTGTACTACTGATATTTTGACAGAATGCAAAAGATCATCCAGGCAATAGAAACTGAAGGAAATAATCTGGGGAAAGAGGCAATACAGACATGCTGTAGGGATTTTGCCAATTGTTGCCAGCAGTTGACATTTTCTTTGTAAAATGTTCCACAGCATCACTGATCTCTGGTTTTCCTTTACCCACGGAAGTAGGACCTCTACCAGAGCAGAATAAAATCTCTCTCTTATTTGACACCATTTAAAAAAGTAAATATGTTCTTTGCTCACTGGATGTATGTTAATTATCTGTGCTCTCTTGAAACATTTTTTGAAGTGAAATTTTTTTACTTGATACATGCTTCTGTAGGCGTTGGGGCTATGGAAAATGTTAAAAATAGAGGCCTGTTTCGTTTATTAGGTGAGTTTAAAGTTCCTTCATTGTTCGATGTCAGCAGAACAATTAAGTTTTATCTGAGCAGAGCAGGGTGTCCCTAGATGCAGGTTACAAMGCATCCAGTGATACTATTAAAAGAAAGATCGTTTGTTGTTGCATTGGGGAATCCTTATAAAACATCAGGAAAACTGCCTGGAAGAGTATAAATGTGTTCAAGCAATGGAGTGAAATACTCTTAAACTGCAGGGTGATGGCCTGTAGCTGGATAGGCTTTCGGAGTAGCTGTTTTCATGTGACTGTTGCTTTTCCCAACAGTCGTAAATTGGACGTACTGGAACCCTTTTGGGTTTTTTTTGAGGCTTCTGCTGTTTGGAGTTACAGTCCAGAAGCAAAGCTTCTGTTATTAAAAAGAGAGCATCTAGCCTAGAATTCATGAAATAAACCTTGGTGGGTTTTTTCTTTTGATCGGATGCATATGTGGCTTACGTGCTTCCAGAGATGTTAGCCTTTTCCCATGTACAGACCAACCTAGTCTTAGTTTTGTGTAGCTGTTAGGGGTGCGTTTAGTGTTGGCATTGTGTCTYGGTCTGTGATCTGGTTCCCTGGAGTGTCGGAAGCTTGCCTTCCTTGAATTGCTACTCGTACTTAAGAACGGCTATGCTGAGTTACACCAAAGATCACACTGTGGTGGTAAGAGCCCCCAGGGTGGCTGGAGTTGAGGTARACTTGCATCTAGGTGAGCATCAACTGGAGACCATCTGCCTTGGTCACCTGGTCAACCCGTGGGGGGATTGGTCTGACCAGAGGTGGACTTTCTACCTGAGCGAGGCTCCCTTGGTGGTCACTGGAGATCTGCTTAACTCATAGCCAGCAAAGTCAAGATCATGATTTATCTTGCTCTAAAAGAGATTTCTAGAGCAGGACAGATGAATTGTGCCTTGGAAGTGACCATTTCCCATAACTGCCTGTACAAGGGGGTTTGGAGAGACTAGCTCCTCTGCAGGAGGTAAATTCAGTTTTTGTCCACAGGCTGGAAAAAACAAAAGCAGCCTGACTACTGCTTAACCTCTTGCCTGCCTATTGAGTTAAAAGTCAGTCTGAAGTAGTGAAGAAAACATATCGCCTGTGGCTGTGGAAGAGGCAGTTCAGAGCAGAAGTAAACTAGCCCTTGGGTGCTAACCTGCCAGCTTCTCCAGCTCAGCTGTACAGATCCCTTGAAACCCAAGCACCAGATATGTATTGCTTAGTGATTGTAACCAAAGTAATTTATTAGGGAGTTTAGCCTTCAAACAATTTTTATAGCCACTAACATATTTTGAATGGGTTTTTTTTTTWAAAAAAAGTGCTGAAAATACCCATTGTTCTTCATTTGCCCTACTTTAAAGGAAGCTAAAAATCAYCTGCTAAGGTATGTCTGACATTTTGCGAAGAGGAATTTAAAGGAAACCATAAATGCCCATGGAAATCTGTGAGAATTGGGTAGGAAGACTTTAGGTCTTCCTGACCAGAGTTGACCAGATCCCAAGACACTAGCTTCATGAACTGTAGAGAGCAAGAAGAGGAGCCACAGATGATTTTTTTTAGTTGCTTTTCTTTAGCCCCTTCCTGCTTGTGTGTCAGTATCGAGGGTTCAGAGTTAGCACTGGTCCTTTCTTAAATATTGTCTGCTCTGTTTTTTCWACCTTTTACCCTCTCTGTATTTTACCTTCTCTGTTCTCCTTACTGTTACAAAATTGTCATTTCTGTAATCTAAACTATACATTAAAGAGTTGTATGAGCCATGTTCATGAGGGAGTTGTTTATCCCTGAGTTTTGGAGTTCTATTGGGGCAGTTTACTTAACCCTTATTTCTCAAGGAGTAGAATAAAATAGATGTACACAGGGAAGCTTCTCACAGGTTCTGAGACTTGTAAATACAAGTGTAAGCTTTGGAGCATGAGGTAAGCTTGATGTATTTAGTTAAGCCTTCTTAAACTTCCTTTTCTCCTCTTAAGCGCCCTGGGTTTGGGGATAGGTTGCATGATAGGGTTGCCCCAGATGTGATTGTGAGATTATTTTTTTTTAATATATGAAATTGTAATGCTTTTTTACAGTCTGCCAACTGTTATTAAAACACCCTATGTAAGTGCCAGCTGTTCTAACAAGAATTGGGACAATTAATAGCTCTTGACACTTTTTATTGTCTTTATTCTCTTTTGTACCTTCCCTGGGTCTGCATCCTTCCTGCGTAATTGCAAGTTGCAGGAGTCATAACCCTTCTGCATACTGCTCATTGGTCTCCTTTGATTCCTGCTGTACATCTTTTCTGATTCAGCTACCTCACACTCTTCCCCAGATCTTTCTGATGCCTGTCTCAGAGCTTGGAAACATCAGCACATTAATCCCTCTTTCAGGTTTTTATCTTTGTTCTTGTTATTGATATTATTTGGCCTGAGTGCAAGGCATATAGCATACTGTATTACAGATTGGTTTAAAGCAAATCCATCAACTTTTCTAAAATTAGGCAATGCTGGTTAAAAGACCCTGTTCACATTTTTTGAGGGTTTTTGTGTTCATACATAGGCCCATTAAAAATGGCTGAACTCATGTAAATCTCCCTGGTCAGTCTAGACTTCTTCAGTGTCTAGGTCCTTTCATTATTTACAAGTAAATACGTTTTAAAAATGCAGTCATAAATCTTTGAGAATGTCTTCATTTGTGCTCAGTTGAAACTTTGCTAACTGTATTATACAAAATTGACAGCAGTGTAGAAATGTTTTAACTCTCTCTGTAGGGGTARGGTTGAATGCTGCTTGTAGTGATAGGAGAGCAAGCTGTAGAACTTAGGATGTCTGATGTTGAATACAAGTTTTAGTATCTCTAAATTTAAAAGCAGGAAAACAAAATCAGGGGACTGAAAGCATTGAAATGTATATTCCTGAGCCAAAAGTAAAAGAATTGGGAAGGGGGAAAAGAATTGCTGGTATCTCTTATTGCTGTATTAACATGTTTACCTAGCATACATGCTGCCTTTTGCCTTTCAGTCTTGCAGCACTGACTGTGGGTTCTTTAAAATGTATTGAAAATTGGCCAGGCAAAGGTGAACTGTGTGACTGAGTGGATGCTGTGTTCTGCAAAGCATTAGTTAGGAGCTGGGAGAGGAGCATGAAGCCAGGGTGCCAAGGACAGTGCTGGCCTTTGGACGTGCTGGGAAGGTGCTGAATCATCTTCTCCAAACCCTTTTTGCATTGTAGCAGAGATGCTGGCCCACCTCCCCAGTTGGCCCGTACCCTGACATTCACAGGAAAGCTTTGCTGAGGTTATTCACTCACATACATGCGTGCCTAAATCTGCGTGGATGCCCAGCTTTCAGTTTTGAAAACGAGGATGTGRTTCCTATCACTAAGACTTCTCTCACAATCAGAGCTATTTACATCTATTCATTTTGTTACCTCTGTGCTCTGGTGTGCCCTGGAGAGCTTTGTTCCAATCTCCCAGTGTTCAAACATAAGTATCCACAGTGGGATTTGCAAATACACATGTCTTCGGAAAATTGGTGTGTGATACTTAGAGCAACTATGCAGCGTCCAAATTACACATCTCATAAGGCATGAAGAAGAAAGTGGGCAAGCAACGTTAATAGCATATTTGTGCAAAAGCAGCTGAAGTGTGATTTCTGTGGGAACTGTGACTACTTGCCTAAGCTTYGTGTATCTAAATTCCTCATTTAGGGTTGTAAGCATACAGGAGGGTTTTTTGKCTGCTTTTGTATCTAGTGTCTTATAATTTGACCTCTTTAAGGAGCTATATCTCTAACCTCTCTCGATTTTTTTATTTTTTTATTTTTTTTTTTCCTTTCTGGGCACAGATCAAAAAGGTGATAATTTTTCCAGGTAGATCTGTGGCATATTTAATCTCCCCAGCATCGGGAGGAGTCTCAGTGCACCAGACAGTACATTGCATCAGCAGCAGAGCTTGTACGGCTTGTCAGTGGGGTCCACAGCAGGGGCTGAAGAGGAGGCAGGGACAGGTTCCTGCATTCCCGAGAGGATCATCAAATAAAAGAAACTAATAAAAGCTCCAAACCACATTAGTCGTCTTTCTCACCTACTATTTCCTCAAAAATTGTATGAGATTTCAGCCTTTTCTTTTTTGTGGGTAGTGTTCGATTATCCTGACTTCTTATAGCAAAAACTTAAAAATTTGACTACTCTTTTCCTCAAATATATAAATTCATTAACCTTAAAGAGCAGTTTCCTGAAGAACATTTTTAGTGTCATGYAGTGTTAGTCTCGATCACCCACTCCTGCTTGATTCCCATAGGGCAGGATGGGTAGGGTGTTTTATTTTGCTGGTTGTTTTTTAAACTCTTCAGTAGCTAAACAAACTGTGTTGTTCTGTATATATACACTTGATTGTTCATATAACAGTGGGAAAAAACCTTACTGTGTAGGTAAATAACCTAATCAGCCATTGTTTTCCCCTCTACACCCCAGTCCTTCCCATCTCCTACACACATGTACAGAGAAGGGCAGTCTGCTTAATTGGACTGATTATTTTTTTGTTTCTGTTCTCTTTCCTGAAGTCAGACTTTGGGTTAGGTACCATGAACAATTTGGCCCTAGCTTTTCTACCTGAATTCGTGACTTCCAGCATCACTGAATTGCATATTTAGCTTTTCACATTTTYTTGTAATTTCATGGATGGTTTTAAAATCGTTCATTTCTTCTCTCTGTGTACATCCGTAAGGTGTTTGCACCCCTTCATGTTCCCTTTTGCTTCTGTTGCTCTTTTTTAGTTAGTCATGCAGTGAATTGCCAGTGGTATAGGTGGTGGAGGATATTTTAAATTCTTACAAGRTCTGCTGATGACAAGGCTACGTGTGAGCTCAGTGTTATTAAAGATAGTGTTGATGGGATATCTTGAACTGGAGACTGTTTCCGCAGAGGTTCTTGAATTACTGCATAGGGCAAACCCTAGTGCTTGTGTTGTGTAATGTCCTTTCCCAGCCCATTGTCTTCTATTAAATCATTTTGTAGTTCAAATCCACCTCTTACTCTTGCATGCATCTCCTTTGTTCCTCATCCACCTGCACCCTCCCATCTGTCAAACAACAAAATACTCTTTGATCGGAATTAAATATTAACTTTATGATAGGAACATCTTAGAAAAGAGTAACACAGTTCTAGGCATAAATGTTTAGTCCTCTGGAAGAGTGGAAAATGCGGTGATGGAAAATGCCAGGTTGTAGTTTGCAGGCAGCAGCATTTAGATGGTTTGCTATAATCATATTAGGATAGAATTAAACRGAGTTCTTTATTTTGTACTGCAGTGAAATAGGGCTGTTACTGATCATTTTCCCCTCCCTCTTGCTTTGATGATTAGCATGAAAACTCAAGCAGCAAAAATTACAGGAGTTCTGCAGCAGTGCACGGAGAAATTGGTGTGAGAGGGTCTGAGTTGGAGTTCTGTGTCCTTGCACATGAGAGCTCTGGTGCTTCCCTAATAGACTGAAAATGAGACCACTGCTGCTTTATAAGGGGTTTGTTCCAGCCACATTGCTCTACAGCTTGGCAGATGGTGGCATGTGAATGGTTTCATATTGATTGGATGGATTTGCCTCAGGGTAAGAGGAGTGTGGGTCCTTAAAGATGCACTTCTAGATTTTTTTGTTTGTTTGTTTGAAAAAAAAAAAAGTATATTAATAAAACACTTCTCTTTAAATCGGAGGAGTGTGTGGTAATCAAAGCACTGAAGTCACCTGGAAATAAGAAGTCCTCAAATAGATTATCACAAAGACCAAAAAGCCAAGAATACTTATTTTCTAAATGATTACGTTTTTACATTAGAAAAAAGTGACACTTTTAATTAGTGTTCAAGGCATATGGTGAATGAGAAAATAAGCTTATTTCATGCAAACAGAAATCGATGCAAATAACCTTTCTCCTCATATAAAAAGGGATGACTTGAAACTCAATACATATTCAAGAAGGTTAAGTCATTACTGCATCACTTTAATATTAGTTAAAGGCCAACAAAGAAAATCACTACTCTGCATATACTTACTCAGCAAGGATTGCTATAAATGAAAGAATTAGGTGATGGTACTTTGTAGGTGATAAATCTGAAGAAGCCCTTGTCCATATAATGCATTTATTCTTTAACGTCAGTAAATACCCTTTTGGGTTCTGCCTTAGCACAGGTAATTGCTAGAGATGCCTTACTTCTCCAGCAATCGTAAAGACATTTTGTGATGCTCTTTGTTTATTGTTTTCCCACACCTCTGTTTTGTGCTTCAATCTTGTAAATGTTGTTTGTAAATCCTTTGGTATGAAATGACTTTTCAAATGTGTTTGTACAGCACCTAACACAAAGATCCCAGTCTCATTCAAGCCTCTGGGTGTTGCTGTAGAGCACTGAGTGAATTCATATTTTTTTATAGTAATGGAAGTATTCCTTGAGGTATTTGACCTTAAATAAAGCGCAAACAAAAAAAAAAATACTTAAATAGCTTGCAAACATGTAGGAATGGGGACAGTTTGATAACTTGGGGGACTTGGGTGCCGTTGAATCCTTTCTGGGTATTTCAGTCTTGTGCTCTGATGTGTGCAACAGCGGTTTCATAAATGAACTTAAGCCAAAATACGTCACAGCAGTATCTTCTCAAGTTGTCTTCAAATTTGCTTGAAGGTATGGTTCATATTTTCTAACAGACTGTGCCCACATGTGAATTATTTACATGCCGAATTTTGTGTTTCCATGAAAGAACACTGTTGTGCTGAACTTAATGCTAATTTTGTTTCTTCTGCGGTACAGACCATTTCGATGGGCGTGCTTTCCCTTTTAATTACACTTTGTTCTCAGAACTGATTGGATTCTATCATTCAGTTCATTTTTGCTGAATGAAATGCTCCTGTATAAATTTTAAGGTCCCTTTAAAAAAAAAATAAAAATCAATGGTAAAAGTTAAGTGATTTTAGGGTTTTTGTGTGTAGGCTTGCTTCTGGGGAGGAAAGGGCATAAAACGGTGCAAAATGTGGTTTTGGTTTTTTTTTTTTCCTCCTGTTTGATAAGTGTCAGGGGGATTTATGCTGTATATCACAACCAGCAGCTATTCCAAGAAAAATCTTTAAGACGGTTACTTGAATCTGTGTACACTGCCCACCTGGTGGTTATGGAGTGAACTGTTACTTTAAAGAATAGTTTAAACAACAGCCATGTTTGGGGCAGGCTAATCTTGCAAAGAGAGCAGTACATATAACAGGAGTCTACAGTGTGATAAGGGGAAAATTCAGCTCACTGACTAGATGTTTTAATGTGCGAACTCTAGGGAAATAACATATTGACTATTCTGTTGTGCGCAAGAAAATTGAAGAACCCTTTGCAGACAGAGGGCTTGCAAAGGATTCTTTCTGTTTCTCTTAACCAAAATCTGTGGCAAGATGTTTGAAATCAGCAGGACGCTTAATGCTGCTTTGTTAAATAATGAGGTAATATTTTGTCACTTTTTCTGGGCAGCATCTGTTTTTTTTCTCCTTTTTCATATGTTTGTGAAGGATTCAGTTTAATCTTATGAAAGTAAGAGGTTTTTAAAAAAAATCATTCTTCAATTTATTATTTTTTTCCTTTTGATGCTTTTGGAGAATTGGGTTGTCTTTTATTTGCGGTTTCAATCGGCTGCTGTTGCCTAGGACATTATGCCACGTAAGGCTTCTAAACTGCACAGAGTAGGTAGTTATTAACGCTGAATTGGCTTCTGGTATAGTCCATCTGGGCTCTGTATGAGAGAGCTTGCTAGCGGCTACTGATGCTAAGATACCCGCAACCTTTGGGATGTATGCGTGGTGGAGAGGGGCTCAGTGATATGAGATCACTTCTTTTAAGGGAAACTGTCATTAATGAGTCAAGAAACTGCTCATTTATGGTAAGGAGAGGGAGGGGGGGCTGGGAAACAACCCTGTGATTTCATTTTGATATTGGATTAGCTGTTTAAGACAAGTTTCTTTTTGTGGGGATGGAAGATTGCATTAAAAATATGCTTTGCTCAGGGGCTTGCTGGCTGATGCTGGAGAGACTGTATTGAGAATCTGATGCTTTACAAATGTCACAACCGTGATGCAGTGGTCAGTCCCTTACCCTGAAAGATAAATGGTACTATTGGAAACATGAGAATAAGGTTGACTCTTTCAACAATAGGATTCTGCCTTTGTCTTTACAGAGAGGCCTCTGAGGACGTTTGAGCGTTTGTTTTAGTATTCCTCGGAAAGGCTGCATGTGTGGGGTGCTTTTTGGGAAAGTGGTCAGTGTGCAGGGTACCTGGATTTATAGACGGATAAGATAGCTAATTTTTTAGAGGAGCAGCGTGCAATTATTGTTTCCAAAAAATGGCTGAATCTTTTGATATGCAGAACGAATTTATAGTAACAAAGTAGACTGAAGTTGAAAAGACTTAAAAATAATTTCTGGATGCCTTCTTCGGTGTTATTAACCCCTGAAGAGACCTTAAGTAAAAATTTGCATTACAAATCTAACTTTAATATTCGATGTATATTTGCACAAGAATGTATGGTATGGTAATATACTAGCTCTGTAGCATTTTGGTGCCTGTGTGTTCAGTCTAATAGGTCACTTAAATATTTGAGTTAGGAAATCCATCTTACGAGGTAGTTTAATCTTTACTAGTTTTCACCAGGCTACAAATGTGCTCAAAAAGATGCATGGTGAGAGAAATCCTCGGCAGGCTTTTACATTGTTCATATTTTAATTGAATTCAGTGCTCATGCCACTAATAGCTTGTATGATGTCTTTTAAATGTGATTTTTCTCCTTGCTTGGTCTGTTTGTAGCTAGATTTTAAGCTTACTATATTTCATATGTTTTATTGGTGTGTTTAGTCTGTGTGTGTGTGAGCGTGTCCATGGCTTAAAGAAATTTTAAACGTACAGAATGTCAGTTCAGAGCGTAGCAGTTCAGGGGGCATATTTATACTTCAAAAAAAAAAAAATAAAACTTCTAGAACAATGGTTATCTGATTACATATTTTTGAAAATTGTTTTGGTGGTTTGTAGCCAGGTTTTCTTTCTCCAGGAAAGAGCTAAGTGAGCTTGTAACATGGCCCATCCTAGCTTTCTCCGTTTTTAGCTCTTATGTTTAAAAACGCTTGCAGTGATAATGAATTTTTAAAAAACATATTTGGCTGTTGAAACAAATGTGTGAATGGTAAAATTAAATGATTCCTATGTATGTTGATAAAGTAATACTCAGTAGCTTTAGTTGAGATGAACGTAAATTCAAGGTTAATTGCAGTTACAGGATGCCATGCCTTTTTACTTTGACCAAAACATGCTTTAGGAAATAACTCCAAGTAAGGGAAAGAAATGAATGTGTCTCAACTTGTGAGGATTTTTAATAAACTTGCTGTGGTCGGGAGAGGGTAAAATATTGCTGTTTGGAAGTGAAGTTTTGTTAGTTTGTCAGTGGCAGTGAGCAGAGGATTAATGAGCGTGCATTGTTAAGTTAAGCACGTTCCTCTCTAAGGCTGGGGAAAAAAAAAAAAATTCTTTCAGATGCCCAAAGTTTGCCATCGTTTTATTTCCTGTAGAGCTGAAGAATAATGAAGTGAGGTGGTGAAATAATTCTGAAATACTGCTGTTGTTTGGGGGGAGCACTCTGATAAATAGGTGTCTGCTGTGCCTTAGACAGCATCAAAGTGGCAGCAATGTCAAATCCACTTCTAAAAATACGTATTTTAARAAAACCTCACAGGGCTGAAGGAAGGAGATGGGTTGATTATTAAAATCAATAGTACCTGAAAATAAATGCAGCTTTAAATGCACGTCGAAGTGCTTTTGTTGTGCCTTTAAGCCTAGAGGCAGATCATTAAATATGCATTTCTCTGGAAAGCAACTGTCGAAAAAGATAAGGTAGTTAAAATACGCCGGACCTGGGAGCCGGGCGTGCAGGAGGTAAGAAGATGTAGGCACTGAAGCATGGCCGAGGTATGACATCGCTGCGGCCGAGGGCTCCTGCGCCGGTGGGGTGGGAAGAGGTTAAAAAAAAATAAAATAAAATAAAAAAAAATACAGGGATGCGTGTTGTTTCTTCAACCGGGCCTTAATTACTAGACACAAGCAGCAGTTCAGAAATCTGGTCTCTGTTGTTGTAGAGGTCACCAAATCATTAACATTGTCAATCTGGCAGCGGCTAATTTCAATAGCACCTGATGTCGCAACGCCTCCCCGCGCGGCGGCGGCCAATCAGCGCCCGCCCGCCGCTGACAGATGGTCCCATAAATGGATGTAAAGGCGAGACGCCGGCAGCCAGTTCCAGCAGGGCTCCGCGCCGCTCCGCCCGCCGCCGGGGGCTGCCGCACGGGGACCGCGGTACCCGGCCTCTCAAAACAGAAAAATAATATATTTATTAATATTATTATTATTATTATTATTTATTCTCGCTGCACAAACGTCTAGCACTGTGCTTTGTGGATCTTTAAAAAATAATAATAAAAATAATTCCCTGAAACCTTAGCAAATCTGTAGAAGAGTTGAAGCCTTTCAAGACCCAATATTTGCCATTAAGAATGGTTATGGTAGGTATTAGTAGATTTAAAATCTGATTGTAGCGGGTTTATGTAGAGGTAGATATAGAAGCTAACATACAGATTTTCCCCGAATCTGCATCGTTCTCAGTCTGTGTTTTCACATTAATTTAGTTTTCTGCTACTGATTTGTTTGTACATGATCTCTCCCTTCCCCCCCCTCCCTTTCTCTCTCCCCCTCTTTCTCGCTCTCTCTTTCATATTTAATGTGTGCGTATCCTTTAATAAAGGATGTACTTTGTCATTTTAAGGTAATTGCGATTTCTCTCAGAATAAAGAAAAAAGCTCATTTCTAATGCAAGGCTGGTATGTGGCTAACTGAAATGCAAAAGGAAGAGGAGGCTTTTTTTTAAGTGGTGGTGGGGGGAGTTAATTTCCACATTGACATTTTGGAGATACAAATGCAGAGCAAAATCCTGGGGGGGGGGGGGGGGGGGKGGGAAAAAAAGCCTCGAGATTGGTAATTTTCTTTTGGTGGACTGCGCAATAGGTATGGTAATTTTAAAAGAGGGTGATTTATATGAGCTTCAGTAAATGCTGCATATTGTATTTCAAAGAGTTTCCTGTCATGACCTCATAAAAAGAGGAGGAGGCTTGTATGTGTTGCAGCGCCTAGTATATGTCGATTTTGTTGCATCGTTGGGCAGCAGCGCTGTAAGAAGGAATGTCAGCTTTTACATAACGCTCTTTTTGCTTTTGACTCTGTGAGGGGCTGTAAGGGTCCATCTTTGTGATCACAGATGGAGTGGAATGGCTTGAAAATGGTAAGTGAACGGGGAGAGCCTGCTCGTGGGGTTTTGTCTCGCTTCTCGTGTGCCTTGCGAATTTCTTTTGTTCGGGGCGGCGGATTGTGAGTCATAAAATAAAATTAGAGAGCCTTGTTTATTTTTTTGTGGGATATGTCTGCCTGTGTGTGTATATATATCTATATATCTATTTAACGTGTCTAACTGTGATGGCACTTCACGGCGTTTCCATTGAACGTTGCATTTCAGTCGAGCGAGGATGGTCTCTGCTGACAGTCACGGTGTCATTGTACCGCATGTGCCTGGCGGATCAGGCAGCCGATGATGCCTTTTAATCTCCGTTTGTGTTGCACCGGCCTTAAATACAAACCTAATAATCGCCTCTAAAATTCAGGTATTGCGTTTCCTATGGAGCCGGTGCTGTAGAGGATGGATGGGTGGATGGAAGGGTGTGTTTTTTGTGTCGGGGTGGGGGCTGGGGGGGAGCCGTGTTGTTTTGTGCTTTTTTAAATGCCGGGAGAAGTCAAAGCCATTTATGTGAAAAATAGTATTTCTATATTTAGACCATATTCTCCTGGCAGAGGAGCCCGGACGTGCTCGTCTCGTCCCCTCTTTTGTGCTTTCCTTACAGATTGTGCAAAATGGCATGATCAAATACAACTGCCGGGGACTTTGGGCTGTGCCCCCCACCCGGGGTGGGGGCTGGGACCAAACCCGCACAATACCCATCCCTCCTGCCAGCCCCACGGGATGCTGGGGGGTGTGGGGCTTTGGGGGTCCCCCCCCTCCCTTTTCCCTTAATTTAACGTTTTGCAGACTTTTGCCGCGGATATTTATTATAACCGGGGAAACAAAGCGACGGTCTTTTCCCGTTCTTACAGGATTGTCTTTGTCTAGCTGCTTGTTTTGATGGGTGTAAAACAAATAAGATTAGACTGAGCAGCCGAACTGAAAGCGATAGCTGGGAGGAAAAGCCAATGAAAGGTTGCCGGGGAAACGAGCATAGGGGAAGCTGAGTGGGGGAGCAGGTGGCAATCATGTGGGAATACTGCAAACAGTGTTAAAAAAAAAAAAAATCTAAAAAAAAAAAAAACCAGGGGCTACCTCGATTATCTCTGCTGTTCTTTGTGGCAGTCACAACTTTAATTATTCTTTATAAATAGGTGTTAATTACATTTCTGGCTCAGGCTTACAGTGATTTCTAGAAATCTGGTTTTAAGCATCTGTTCTTTCTCTTCTGCAAAAGAGGGTTATCTTTCTTTTTTTTTTCCCTCCTTCCCCCTCCCTGCTGTGAAATTGTACGTGCAAAAAATTGCAAGGAATCCTGTGAGGCAGTATAAAAAAAAAATGTAAATTATATTGAATGAAGTTGACAGAGGTATAATAGTGAACTCCCACAGCTGATAGCTTCTGCAAATCATTTCTTAGAATTTTCCAGCAAATGTCCCTATGAGAACAGTAGGTAGAATGAATTTACCCTAAGCAGTGATTTTGTGTTAAGTGATATTGGTATTTTTACAAAATCAGATGGTTATATGGCAGAATAATCAGTTCAGGGGAGTTCACCATATCCTAGGGTTTATGTGCTGAGTGGAATTTATGAAAATAATGAGATTATTCTTCTCTTCGTCTCCAGCCCCACCTTTAGCCACAGCCTGTTATATATCTGCTGGAGCAATATCCAATTCCAATGTCAGGCTCCTTGTGGCAACTTTACTTTTTAAACTGCAGCTGAATATTTTGCTGATTGTGACAGTCTCTTATTGTAGTGGCAAACAATAATGGGAAATAGCAGAAGTGCATCTTTAAACAAGGCTATCGGTGCTAGATGTGTTAAAAAAGCGTAGTAGACTAGTAAGTGATAGACGGTAGCGTAAAAGATATAAAAATGTGGTTGCCCAGAAAATGCTCATCTATCACACATCAGGAGGCACAAGAGAAGCAAAGCAAGAATATAGAACACGCCTTTCTTTCTGTCTTCAGATTTTCAGATATTTTTACTTTCTTCCTTTCTCTGGTGCAGGATTACTTCGAATGCAAATTCAAGCAGGAATGGCAGTGCTTAGTTTAAATGCAAATAAAAAGAAATTAAATCCCCCTTTTAATTTGCTTTGTTTTAAGTATTGCTTCTGCTGCGATCCTTTCTGTGAAGAAGTAATTGAATGGCCCTCTGAAAACTGCACTGCTTTACAATGGGGGGGGGGGAATCTTGAGGGGGTGTGTGTGCGTGTGTAAAATTCTGTATTTTACAGTCTGTGCTTGTGCAGAGATGTATTCTGACATGCATTGTAGTTGTACGTGAGAGTAAAATAATTTTTCTTCTGTCCAAAACAGAGATACTGTGTTCTAAATCTGTTAACTTAGTCATGACAATAAATAAGGGTGCCTTTTATTATACACAGCTGCATTGTTTGTTTTAAGAGTCATCAGCTAGTAGTTACATTTTCATTTTCTGTTCAATTTGGTGTTTCTACAAAGATTTAAAAATAATGTAATCCTTGTTTTATGGCGCACGTGTTCCAGCCCCGATCTTCCTCTTTTCTTTGTTTTAAGATTATATTAATGAATACAGCCTGCATGTACATAGTGACATTTTCTTTTTGCATATAAAAGATTGCATTGTAGATCCTCATATAGAAAAATAGTTAGAAGTTAGTGAAATTTAATTCAGACTGCTACAGATAATAAAGATTAAAATGTTAAAACCTCTTTCTGTTCAGACAAAAAGATAGAGAAAATGTAGTTGTCTTTAGACATGACAGTTTGTTTTGGTTTTTTTTAAATTGTTGTCTTGGTGAACTAYTAGTCAGAAAGGATGAAATTTTACAATGGGATATTGATGCAAGGTGAATACCAGCCATCGGTTTAAAATCCTATCCCCATGTACTCTGCCAATCAAGTTCCCATGTTAGATACAGGGATGCCTCTCCACTGTTGACTGGCTTGGTTGCCTCCCTTGCTTTCTTCCTCTTTATTAATTTTACCTTTTTGAGCTCTCTCAAAGTGAGCCTGAGCTGTTGTGACAAAGGATGGTTACAATGAGCTAGAAGGGGTATACTTAAAAATCCCGTTTGAATGGGTTTGGAATAGTCTTCATCATCTTTATTTGGTCCTGTTAAATATTGTGACTATTGAAAGAAAATCCAGTTGCATTAATCTTACATATATTTAATGTATTAATTTTTTTGAAATAGTATCTTCTAGGTTACACTGAATTTTTTTCCTCAGCCTTCCTACTTGGTATGCTGAGAGTGTACTAATTAAATTCAGGTTATTTTCTGTGTGTAATTGTTATACTGTTGGTATATAACCTAGAGCCACTCCGCACCCCAAGGTTTTTCAAAAGAAATAAGGTATGATTGAGTCCCATATTCTGGCAGGGGAATTTGTTTTTTTTTCTTCAGGAACTTGCACTTTCAAAACAATTTCAGCAAACACCCCAGGCAAGAAATGGGCAGTGGCAGAGAATAATTACAGCGAGAGGGAGAGAGATGCAGATAACTTGATAAATCCACTTGTCTGTTTTGGCAATCTGTGTCCACTAGACAACTCATTTACATGCCTGGACACATTAAAATGTACATTTGTTTGTCTGTGGGACAGCTGACTGGATACAGTCCGATGCACTGGCAAATACTGCAATGCAGTATTTTTTTCAATGTCATTGGGGTTTTTGGGGAGAAGTGGGTGCAAACAGTCTTTCTGCAAGGGAGGCGATGTTAA
This sequence comes from Oceanodroma leucorhoa, assembly GCA_030449065.1. NCBI lineage: Eukaryota > Metazoa > Chordata > Aves > Procellariiformes > Oceanodroma > Oceanodroma leucorhoa. Next base: position 526,294 of record JASVER010000010.1, on the reverse strand, counting down.
AAAGCATGGTACCTCTGTAAAGGATAGGCCAGATTTTGCAAAATTTGCTAATCTGATGGGAAGTCACCCCTCCCCCATTGCACTCCTCTCCCTCTCTTGCTCTTTCTCTTTTACTTTCCGAGTAGGATGGAGGAAGAGATGGCTGTGCGTGTATTTTTGTGTGTTTGTGTGTTCATGCATGTGTATCTTCCCTTCTCATTTGAATGGATGTTAAGGAAAATACTGGGATTTGTATGAGAAGGGAAAGGGCATTTGTGAAATGTAATACTTTACAACTGTTYGTGTAAATGTCCAGTTACCAGCAGCGTAGGACCTCCAAGTAACTTTAAAAGTGAGGTACATTTTTCATTTTCTAAAGAATTTTGCAAAGACTAAGGTAACGTTTCAATTCAACAAGTACGATAGATTTAATCGAATAAAAATAGTGTTTAGTGGGGACYTGTACCTCACCTTAGCCTTTGCATTTGAGTACATTTAACCATTTGAGATAATGTAAAGTGAAGATGTTGAGAGAAACGGATATTCAAAGACTGTTTGCTTGCTTGCTTTTTYCCCTCAAATGATCAATCTTTACTTTCTAAAATACTGGAATATTTTAGGTGCAGGGGGCTTTTGTAGGTCACTAGCTTTACAGCAAGAAGAAGAAAGGAGGGAGAAAAGGTCTCAATGTGTCAGAGGCAGTAATTGTCTAAAATTAGCCATCTAGAAAAGGCAGGAAAGGCTTGGAGGAAAGAGAAGGAGGCACAAATATGTGAAACAGYACTGTGCTAGTCGGGGAGATAATGAGTGATAAATTTGAACTGGTGCAGTGGTGTGATGCCCATTAATTTCTCAGAACCTTGACTTTGCAGGTTTGTTACTCTGTTGTTCACACCTTTAATTATAACCAGTTTTGGATGATAGCTTGGGGCACTGAAGATGAGACCTTTGTTTGTTGTTTACTTACTTAAGTATTCAGACAGAGTTTGCAATAGCATTGGGACATCAGTGTTAGAAATGAAATACTTTCAGATGAGATTATAATAAGAATGCAATTAATTTTTGCAGCTACCTAACATTGCCTTATTTGTAGCATTTACATTGCTTGCATAAGTTCATTAAGAATTAGCTYAGTGGAACCGGTGTTAGGTTGATCTTTATTTTCTGTCACTATAATCTGTTTTCCCTAACCGTTTTGGAGCTCCTAATGCATTATCGCTTTTTTAGGGCCCCAAAAAGTAGGGAGGAAGCYGAGTGTCTCTTACCTATTGTTCTACCCTTGACTGTGTCTTACGTGAGGACTTTCACCTCAGTGAAGAAAACTGTAAAAGTCAGGAAATGCTGCGAACCAGTTAAGAATCGTTTATTAAATGGGATGAAAAGACAGAATATTAAGAAAAAAAATAATTTAAAAAAAAAAAAAAGGTAGCTAAAACTTTGTGTGTCCTCTCTGGAAATGGTTTAGTTGCACAGTAAAATACAAGCCTGGCTTTGACAATATTTAGAGGCATGATGTATATAGAATTCTGTAGTACGCCTTTGTTGCTAAGGCACACGCAATTGCGTCAGCAATGCTGTTGTGATGGGAAATTATATGTCCTTGAATTCTGAAAAAAAAAAAAACACTTAGTTTCATTTATTTTTATTCTTTAATATTAAACTTTTTATTGCTATTAAAGCTCTTCTACATTACAGTTGGTATTTTTCTCAGTCTGGAGCCGTGCGCCCGTATTTTTYGGAATCAGGGTGGTAGTGTATTTGGCTTTTGAGCATTCGGAACTCTTGGAGGTAAAGGCGAAACGATAATGTACGTTTGTTTCAAAACAGACGCAAATGACTATGGGAGGTGATTGTCATTCGCAGTGATTCGAGAATGTTCCACACGTAATGCGTCTCTGTCCACGTAAGTGATTTTCGGTGTTGGCAGAGGGCAGCAATGCCACTGGAGCCTTTCCAGTAGCGTAAAGTCCTTCGGATCCAGCCGCTCYGCTGCGTACCCGGGTGTGTTCACCGAGCCGTGGAAGGAAAACCAAGCAGCTCCCTCTGGTTTTTGCTTCCTGAGGGACGTTTGGTGAGAACGTCCCATCTGACCCTCCATGTAGAGACCAAAAGATTGCTGCTGGAGCAGGTAACTGCACTGCGCTTGGGCCCGGTGTGTTGGCCTATAATTGCACGCGTGCTCGTTTGGAGTAGCCGATTGTTTTTCCAAGCACCGGGAAGTATTTACTCCCAGGTTGAGTGCTGTTGAAAAGCTTTTGTAGGGACATGAGGATGAAGGAAGCTTGTCCTTCCTATTTTTCCTCCCCTTGCTAATTTTTCATTTTTGCATACTGGAAGACTAGCAAAGACAACAATACTCACTGTTTATAATTTAAGGTAGATCTGACTCCTCTTGTAACATTATTGCCCGGTGATGGAATTCCAGGAACCAACTCTGTCCCCTTGTCTCTCCCAGTACAGATCAGGACAGTTTCCAGAAGTCCATGTTTCTCTACTGCTATTAAAAGCAAAACTGGTATTTGTGGTTTGGAGAATTATTATTGCTAGACTAAACTTCCTCAGAAGATTTTGATTGGGGATTTTTTTTTTTAATTTGTGGATTAATTTAAACTCTTGATGTCTATGATGTGCTTAAGGTGTGTGGAAGTCATCCTGYTTATAATACTACTGGTTTGAGAGGGTCATAGTAAACCATACAGGCAAAATACTATTGAACCTTTTTACTGAGCTGAATGCTAATCTGGGGAGGAGGCCATGCCTTTTCTCAGTCCTTCTAAGCTGCCATGTAGACTCCCAGAGCCATCAGCAGTTTGATGTTAGATAATACAAAATTCACGACTTAACGGCATGTTTAAGTCACTACACTGTGGTGAAGTGTTAAAGCATTCTGTATTTGGGATCAGAGATATTTTGGGGGTATTTGGTGTTTTACTTGAYTGAAGGGTTTATAAATGTGACTGTTAATTTCTGTACTTGTATTCGTCATCTACTGGTCATCCTTGATCTTCAAATGGTGGTCAATGACTTTTTGCTTTACTATGTGCAGAAGAACTTGTGGGCTAAGACTCATCCTGTTATTTCTGTAGAGCAGAAGGCACAGTCACGATACTGTAGAAGTAATAATGCATATAAACAAAGGCTCCTTAAATAAAAATAGTTCTAATACCGTTCCCTGTATATCTTTGTTCCAAATGAAGTTACTGGCAGTAGATGAGTAGGGGGGAAGTTGATTTTTAGCAGAAAGCGTGAATGCTGGAAATTCTTCCTAATATGCGTGTGCCAGCTATACTGTGGCAATGTTGCTGTCGATTCCCTTCCTGTGAGAGCAGCTGTTCAGGGAATTAATCTCTTCGCTTGATGCAGAGGGTCCTGAAAAATTCAATGCGCAGCTACGGCGGTGGCTGTGGCTGTTTTTAGTGTGACCATTGATGGGAACTAACTCCATGATCTAGCACAGTAGCATATTGTTCTTTAGACTAACTGGGCCAGGACAAAATTATCATTCTGTATTTCGTGTGCTCTGTGAGAGATTCCAGAGTGCACTTCAGAATTTGACATTGTGTTTGATAATTTATAGAGCACAGTTTATATTTAACTGTAGACACACTAATCCGGGGAAAAAGAGTAGTTAGTATATTTTTAGAATTCTTTTTTTATTGTCTGTGCTTGTCATTATCCAACTACTGAAAGAAGTGTTCACAAATGTGGATGCTCACTGGGGTAGAAATTGTTGAGTTTAATTTCCATCGTTAGTCTTTGGTATATGCAAAAATGAACGTTACTTGTGTGATGTTCTTTGTGATTATCAAGAAGCTTTGCAGCCGTACGTAGCCGTTGCAGCCGCTGCAGGAGCCATGTTCTCCTCCAGCATTTTGACACCAGGCTGGACCAGGACACCTAGGCTGAATGCCTCAGCGGTCAGGGATGCTTAGGTGATACGAGTTTTAATAAGACACAGTGTCACTTCTGTCACCAGGTTCTCCTTCTTTGAGGAGAAACACATGGATGGAGTGGATCCCGCTCTAAGTTTAAAGAGTCTACCTCTGTGTGCTGAGTATCGTAAGGGAAAGCTAGCCAATAGAAAGGGCAGTAACTTGGTTATTTTGACTTTATTAATACTCAAGTAAGCTGTTCTTATGTGTTTAGGCTGTTAGCGCATTTCTGCCTAGTAATCTCTAATAATGCTGCCATTTTTCCGGTTGCCTATTGACATCTAAGCAAAATGTAACATATGGGTTTTGAGGCAGGGCAACTGGGATGGCCTGGGTCCCACCTTGTCCACAAGCCCCTGTATCTGAACAGGGGCCAAGGTCAGCAGGGCTCCTCTTGGGTGCGTTAGCTGAGTTGTGTTTTAACCAGGTGTATGCTATCCATGAGGTCTACTCATTTTTTTTTTTTTTTTCAAGAGGAGTTTTGAAAGATTTTTAGTTTCTTGGTGTTCAGGGTATGTTTGTTTATTTGAGTAATAATTTGAATTTGAATATGATTTCATTTGGAAATTTTAGGAGGCATCTTAGTAATTGGAATTAGGATGGTGTTTGATTTGGCCTGTGGCATGTTTCCCTTCCGTAGTATAGATTAATAGAGTTTAAGTCCAGGATAAACCATTAGGATCTGTTAGCCTGACCTGCGACAGATACATGCATATGTACTTGATATTTTGTCTTTTATTGATGAATAGTATATTATTAATCTATGGTAATGGGTCTTTGAGCTTAGCATAGATGCTTTTATGCATGAGATTGTTTGAATTGAAGTAAGTATTACTGAGATACTTATCCCATACAGTACATTAAAACTTACTCTCATTTAAGCCATTGTGTAGATATGTCTATTGTGAGACCATCAGAGTAAACAGCTGCCTCTGCATACTAGGTCATTTCTGATCACTTTTCCACCAGAAGTTTCTCAAGTCTTCAACTTTTATTATCTGTTCATGACCTTTAAGATGGTGATGGCCATATTACTCTGGAGTAATTCATTGTAACTTTGTCTATCATAGGTATGTTACAGAAGCAAGAATGCCTGTATTTCATGAAAAGATTATTTCCATAAGCAATATTAGGGTGGTACAGGGCTGTAGACTTACAGGTGAATTGTAGAAAAGATGTAAATTTCTTCTTTATTACTAATCCAGTTCAGTTTTAAGAGAAATATGCTGTTACTTTGCAGTAAGCTAACATTTCTAATGATGGAGATGGAAACGATGATCTTAAGTCCTATTTTGGGGTCTGTCTTTCTTAGACCTGCAAGCAGCAGCAGTATCCATAGAGATGTTGTTGCCAGCAGTTGAGATGTACACATGTTGATTAGTGTTTCCTAATTGCGTTTACCAGTGTGTCTTCGTTAAGGTCCTGTTGAGGACAGCCTTAAAACATTTTGGTTGTGGTATGCGTTTTGCTAAGCCGTCCATTCCTGCCTCATATAAGCCTGTCTTTGCATGAAATATGTATGGGCAACATTTTCAGAAGAAGAGCTTGTGGCTTAGGAGCTGAAATCCTATTGCAGTGAATGTTAATGAATCTTAAATTGCTTAAGGGCTTCTGAAAATGGTAGCTTTTGTTTCTAGAACTTCAGTAGAAATAACAGGGGAGGGGGGGGGTGTTGGACATTCCTAGGCTTCACGGAGAGCCTGCTCTGTCCTTGCTTTGCTTTGCCTTCTGGTAAGTAGATGTTTTTAGGTTTCAGTGTGGCTTGTAATACAGCTTTCACTGTCTAAACTATCAGGTTGCAAATGATTCTAGATTATTTTCTTAAAGGGAAAAACATAAAGTGGAATTGTGACAGGTCTACAGCAGCTGAAGACTTGCAGCTGTCTGCTTCTTACATGAACATGTACGTACCCGTGGGAATCTGTGCGTCAGTACACAGTGCAACATACATATTCCCAAGTCAGTAATATAATTCAGTTACAGATTAGTAATACATAACTCAGTAACACAGTCAGTAAACCAAACAAGTAGGTAGTGATTAAGGAAACAAAACTCTGAGCTAAAAATGAAATTCAGAAAGTACCCAAAAATATAAAAAGACTTTCTCAATTTCCTCTGCTTTCATTTCAGTRTATTTTTAGTCTTTATGTCCTTTAGACTGAGGATATGTCTTAGATGTTGATCTCTACCATGTTCTTGTAGGATTATTATTATTATCGTCTAGTATCCAAGCTTTTGAGAAACCCTCTCCAATCTTTCAGGGTTTGCCTCATATACTTAATGTTTTCAGTGGTGTTTGTTGKTTTTTTTTATCACCCTGCTAGTACAGATTTTAAATATGTCTTTTGTTAGTCACCGACTCTTTTTCAAGAGGGACAAGGCAGTCACTGGGAGACCACTTGCCTTTGTGGTATCTGCCTAATAAAGTGCAATCYGTGGAGAAAGAGGATGTTTTCATCAAATTTTGGCTTGGAGCATCAATCAAAGATCTCATTTTATTGTTGAGATTGTTTGCTTTTTCAGACTCTTTTGGCCTTCATATGCATCTTGAAAGAACAAGTAGTAGATCCAGATGAAAAGCCAGGAGGGAAGAAGGAGCAATCCAGAATGATGGAATAAAATAAAGCCCTTGTAAAATTTCAGGTACGGAGTTGCCTGGTACGAATTTGGCAGAAKTAGAAGGGTGACTGAAGAGGAAATCGAAGTTCCTTCAGAAGGCAGAGCCCAACTGCGTCGTYTCTGTTCCGGTTTAAAAACAGTATGGTCCTTTGAGGGGAGGCGGCTGGTGACCCCCGGGGACGCGGGTGGGCAGGAGCCGTTGATGGCTGTGTCCCAGTGCAGAAGTAGGACACCTCCCTGCTACCAGCCTTGGTTACGATCTGTGGCGTGTGGGACACAGGGTTGTAAGGGGTTTTAACCTGAGCTAATTGTGTAACCCATCTAATAGTCTGGGGACACATCRATGTTCCTCTCTGGGTGTTTTCGACAATGGCTTTCTCCAAAGCTGTGTTCCAGAATGATGTTTGAATGCTGTGAAATCAAGGCTGTGTTCTCCCATGTCTTCATATGTAAATTACGTTTAATGGCAGAAATGATTACAAGCAAATTCTGGTGAGACCAGTCTAAATAAAGAAGTGGATAGCTGGCTGGCTTTCTAGAAGTCAGTTTGACTTAGTGAAAAAGATGACCCTGATACAGGAATAGTAGGAAACTTCTGTGACCCATCACCTATTATACTAGCTTTCCTCACTTACTGTTTCGTTAGTGCTGTTGAGTATGTTTGCAGTAGACTTTCATAAGATGTTTGGAGAACACTGAAGAATCGAGCCAAACACCTCTGAGGTTTCAAACATGCATGGTTTCTCCATAGTCTGCGCAAGTGGGGAAGAAGCTGGAAACAGTGATTGAAAATGAAGCCAGTAGAAGTTCATGAAGAACCTCAAATACTGTGAGTTGAGGTTCTACATATGGTAGAGCTATGACTATATTCTGCTTCTGGAAGAATGTTTTTGTCCTTACAAATGTGTAGCGCAGCATATCTGTCGTGCTTCCCAGAAATCACTGTGCATGGAATGCTTGTCCAACCATCTACTCCCCGGTCCTGTGTGTTTCCTCTCGGCTTTGGGGAGTGCTGAGCTGTATATATGCTAATTGTAGTTCTCCTCCTCCAATTTCCTATCCCCAGAGTACCTGCAGGAAGAGTAGGAGACCATATGAAGTGTGTGATATGATGCCTTTGTTCCTATCTTGTGTGTGGTTACTGGACATGTAGTTCTGAGAGTGGTTTCCTCTACTGATACCTTAGCCGTTATTGATGTTGAAATGGTTGTGACTTAGAATCATAGAATCATTAAGGTTGGAAAAGACCTCTAAGATCATCGAGTCCAACCATCAACCCACTACCCATGCCCACTAAACCATGTCCCGAAGCACCTCATCCACACGTTTTTTGAACACCTCCAGGGATGGTGACTCCACACTTCCCTGGGCAGCCTGTTCCAATGCCTGACTACCCTTTCAGTGAAGAAATTTTTCCTAATATCCAATCTAATTGTTTTGGTGTCTCCTTTTTTTTTCCCCACTCATTCCCTTTTGTCCTTGAAATCAAAGGCAAAACTGTAGAGTCCATACTTCACGGGAACAGAAGAGGTATTTATCTGAAAATCTCCATAAAAAAATGCAATTTGGTGCATGATTCTGCTGTTTCGCTTTTTGAAAARGTTGTTAGGAGTGGTGACCTTATCACTGGGCCAGGTTTGAGGATATGGTGGTGTGCTATGGAGCTGTCACAGCTTACTGTGTAGCTTGAGCAGTTTGCCTAGATACTTTTCCTCTGGTTTGATTTTTCCCTTCTGTAAAACTTGGAATAAAAATAACAGGTTTTGTCTTTCTATTTTTTTTTGTCACTGTGTTGGTATAGCGGCAGTCCCTGCCCTTACTACCCATTTGTACAGCATCTAGCACAACTTGGTGCTGGTATCGGTTATATCCTTCAGGCACTGCTGTGATAACAAGTAATATTGCCAATAAACTTTGCTTTCATTTCACTGCAGATTGGGGACAGAATATTTTGTTTTAGCATATTCATGCAAAAGCCTATAATGGACTAGATCAGGATAAATTTAGCTATTAAAGAAGATAATTTTCTCCTTTATTTGAACTGAAGCTTGCCTCTTAAAATGAATGCATTTGTTGTCTTCTCCATTTGGATCATTTCTGTGCTCTGTACAATTATTGTGGCACCCATAAATGAACTTCCTGAAAATGTTTGAATGCCATTTCAACCTGAGTGCAGTGCACTCTGAAACCCAGGATTTTGTAAGAAGACTGTATCCCTGCCATGAGGGYCAGAGACTACTAGTTTTCTGAGCTGAGACTTTCAGCTGTATCTATATATAAAATACTAAATATGACTTTTACTTAAAAGAAGGTAAAGATGGAGCATGTGAAAGTGCATATGAGTGGGGAGCATGTTAAAATATGGAGGGTTAGATAATGATTCGTTTCTGGGATAYTGGGTTTGCCTCCAGGCAGATTTACTCAAAAGCTTCATTTTCCTCTTATTTCATGTTCATGATGTATTTATTAGGTAAACAATAGCAAAGTCTAGTTGTGCAGTAGGTAAGCTTTAATAAAAATGTAATTGACAGCGAAATTTGACAGTTGTGTTACAGAGAAGAAAAATCTGTACTGGACCTGCACACAGCATCGTTTGCCTCTCCTAAGGTCACTTTAGAAAGAAGTCCACATAACRCATATGTGAAGTTCAGGTGCACCTACTTCTTGCTCTGGCTGGAGTTGTGGTTTTGAACCAATGAATTCTTAAAATCACTGTTGGTTGTTTTTTTTAACACTCTTGTGGGAAGAAGACATGATCTGTCCTGAAGACTTTATGATCCAGTGCCTCACTCTGCAAAAATGTAGAGATGTGCTTAATCCCCCTGAAGTGAGTAGCAAGTGGCTGCGTCTGAAAGTGGGGTGGGGGCATGCAGCTGCTGGTCCAGGGCTGAGGGACCTGGTCTTGGATGTATTTCTGTGTTCCACTCCATACCTATGGACTGATCTTCTGGCTCTGGCATGGCTATTCAGACAGATCAGCAGATGGGAGGGCTGTGGATGGATCAAGTCAGGCAGCTCCTGTAAACTGGGGTTTTCTCACCTGCAGAAAAGTTCTTGTGGGACAAAGACATGTGCTGTGCTGACTTCCATTCAAAAGAGCAGATACACTGGGAGTTAAAGCCTGTTTCTCATTATAGAAGGAAAACCTTTGTGAATCTATGTTTATTTTCTCTGAGAGGTTTTGTTTGTTTCTCCTTTTGTCATCGTTGTTCAGGAGATGGCTGTGGGACCTCTGCCATGGCACCATTTGTTTTCACTTGTAAAAGCAAACAACTTGCAATGCTAATTAAAGAGCTTTTTTAGATAAAGTAAGAGCTTTGCATTATTTATCTAAATTCTTTTTTATGGGAGAATGTTCTGAGTTTGTTCATTAATGAACACTTAGAAATAATATAAAATTAGACCTCATGAATTCTTCATGAGGTGTAATTTACCATGATCATTTTCCTTGGCATTTAGGTGCTGTGAACAGTTCATTATTCACAGATAACTTTTTTGACTTCTGAGTCCTCGAAATGGATATGTCTGCATGAATTCTCCAGGTTTTAGATTTTTTTTTTTTTTTTTTTTTCTTTTCAGATTTTGATTTTAGGAAAAGATTGCTTGTGGTATGTTTAAAAACACTTCTCTTTATAACACTTATTCTTAAGATTCTTAATTGTTACTGTTTCTTTCCATACATATCAAATTAATTTCTGTTTATTGTGGTGGAATATGGGCAGTGGAGTATATGTAATTCAGATAACAAGAATGGGTGCTAATTATTTACTGAATACAAGCTCCTTTCAGTGTACATATGTGACAGTCTTTCAGTTCAACATGCAGACCTTCTTTTAGACTGCTGAGAACAAATTTTGTAAATATAAAGCATGTATATTTACTTTATCGAGCCATTGGCTATTGCTTATGCATGCAATAGGAAGATAAGACTGTCTTAATCARTCTGTGGGTAGTTTTCTAAATGATTCATTAACTGTGCTTTGTAATGGTAGATGGATGTCACATATTTACTGTAATAACTGAAGATTAATGTCAGTTACTCTAGCTTGTTTAAGCATTGTAATAGTTGTGTTTATACATACAGGTATTCTTTGCATTATTGCTGGAGCTAATATTTCAGCAGGAATAAATTTAAATTAATTGAATTAATTCTAAAGAAGAAAATATATGAAGATACGACAGAGAAGTATTTCTGAAACATTATTTGTAATACAGAAGTTGCTAWAATGGATATTTGTCATTGATATTTTGTAGGAGGGGTTATACCAAGCCTTTTGGTAAGCAGTGTTTTGCAAAACACTGGCAAAGCTTATGCTGTCTTCCCCAGCAGCAAAGCATTTCTTTGTGAAATCTGTCAAACTAAAATACCTCGTACTTTGCTGATACATTACCATACTGAGAAAAGTAGTACACCAAGAAGTCATTTTTAAAAGCAGCAGTCTGATGAAATACATCCAGAATTTGAAATATGGGTTGCCTTTAACTTACAAAATTGCAGTCTTTTTAAATTCTGTCACAGATAGTATTTTTTCAGTGTTGCAAAGATAGAATATTCAAATTATTGGTGGCTGAATTATCAGTGTCTGTCAACAGTAACTGCAATTTACTCTTCTTCAAAGATTCTGCAACACCATGTTCTATATGCAGGATAACAGTACTGGGAGTCTGGCAAGTTGTTGCCAAAAAAAAAAAAAGCCTCTTTTATACCAGTAGCCTGTGAATGTCATCACACATGACGTTTGCACTGTAATATTGCAAGACCAGTAGTAGCTGCCTAAATTGGGTCAGAGAAGGTCTACAAAAGCATAGAGATGTTGCTAATTTTAAGTGGTATGTATAGAGTGTAATACTGATCTTCAAGGGATAAGAGTATATTTTGTTTAAAAAAATTCACATTGGGGTTAAGTCACTGTTGAATTTTCCACATTTATTTTGCCTGTATCCAAATAAGCCCTTAATGAGTTAGATAGACTTACAGCTGCCTTCAATATTTTTGTAGAAATGAATTACAGCCCAATACTTTCTTGTGCTAAAAAAAAGTTATTATCAGTAATTAAAACATAATGAAAGTTAACTGTGCGCCCAGGAAACTAGAGTATCTGTTTCAAAAATGTTCATAGTGTGATACAGGTATTGAACTAAAAATCTAAATCTTAGTGTTGTGGATAGAAAAAACAGCAAATGGCATGTTGAAATCTGTTCTTCAAATAAATAATGTTACTCTTATGTAATGTGCTGACTGACGTGGGATCAACAACTACTTAATATTAAAAACAGTCATTGACAATAAATGTCCCAGTGCATGTAGAATGAACTCTTAACAGTAGATTTGAGCTTCAGACATGTAGGGGAGAGGACAGTGTTTGGAAAGGAGAGCTAGGACTTACCTTTTTGTTACCATTAATAATTTAAGCCTTTACTAATGATGTGAATCAGTTTGTACCTCTGAAATAAGTATTATTCCTTTGTGCCCATAAGAACTTTGAATGCAAGCTCTGGTACGTAACTGCTTTTGCACAGAAATCACTCCGTAAATGGAGACTTAAAATTGTGCAGTAAAAAAATTACATCTGAAATGCTTTATCAGAAATGTTTTTAATAAAATTCTTCAGCATTTCTCTCTATCCATTATCTCACTTTTTTATATATATAGCAAATTGATTTTCAGTAACCTACAACTTTGCAGTAATTTGAAGGGCAAATAAGTGCCTTGATTTTTTTCCTCTCTACTATTGAAAAGTCAGGAAGACCTAATTGGAGTTGAGTGAGAGTAACTAGAAGAAAATCTGGCACATGGTGCAACATTAGTTTATGCCAAGATATTTTGATGAAGTATTATATGAGGAAATCTACTTGTTCAAGAACAGATTTTTGCAGAGCAGCTTACTCTTAATGTTCTGCATGTGTTAAATATTTGAGTTGAATTCTGTTTATTTGCTTGGTGTGGAAGGTAAGCATGCTGAAAATGTAACTAAAAAGAGTTTGCAAAATGCGTAAGTAGGACACCAGCCAGTTTTGAATTTTGTTTTCTTTCACAGGTTTTAAGATCCAGGGTTATTGTTTATCACGGGGAGCTATAGCTAGCTGTTGTGTCTGTTGCTAATAATAGATGATGTACCTTCCTCAGTGCATTGTGCTGAAGCCCTGCTTCTGCTGTAGCCGAAACCCATGGGGTGGTATTCCTGTAGGCTTTAGAAGGGCAGGATCAGTCCCTAAAATTGCAGTTTACCTTGTGGGTTTTTATGTTGGAAAGGGTATGGTCAGATGATTYAAATGCACATGGAAAGCTGCAGTTAACCATATCGGCTGCTTCACTCATCTTCTGACTATGTCTTATTGTCAGAACTGGCATTTTTTCTCCCCAGTTTTAATCAAGTTGATGCAGATACAGCGTATCTGAGCACACTGTGCTGAGCTGAAGCGCGTCACCCTCGGGGTGCGAAACCCCGACCCCGCGGCAGGCTGCTGGCAAAGCCCAGAGCCGGCGTCGGTGTCTGCTGTGGGGTCGCGGAGGTGCAGAGATCAAAGGATGATCTTCCGGCTGCCATCCCGAGCTAAACAGATTTGGCAGCATCTGAAGCGTTTAGTAGTACGTGTGAGTAAATAMATGTATGAAATCAGACTGGAAAAAAGGAAGTATGGCTGATACCGGGTAAAAGGGAAGGTCTTGAAGGAAGAGTGTATGGGGCAGGTATAGCTTGACAGAGGATGTCAGCCGTGCTTGGTGCCACGTGGCTGGTAAAATTGGCAGGGGGATTCTGGTTTGGATGTGCCGATTCCTTTCAAGAAGCTAGTATTTTTGTGGAGTTCATTTTCAAAATGATTCTGCTGTGTGGTTGAAGGCCTTTCTGTTGAGCACGATGTGGCAAGGTTTCTTTTTATTTAAAAAAATGTTAAACCAAGTAGCTATTCCTGGGCTTGATAATAAAAAATAATGGTAATTCAAAACTTATTTCCATTGATAAAAAAGAGGGTTATTTCCTAAACGAGGCATTACACTAACACTGAAGTGTTTCAATTAAAAAAAAAAAAAAAAAATAGAATTGACCAGAATATAACCTGTTTAGAGTCTGAGCCACCCTCATGCAGTTAATTTTAGAATAGACACCCCTCTTCTGGTGTATCCCCCCCATTCTCCTGAATTACAGACCTAATTTGTCACAACATGTACCTCCCTGGATTTAAAAAGGAAAGCAAATTAAGTCTTGAGTAATTATAATAATTACAGGATCAGATGAACACAAGGTTCAGAGTGTGTGGTGTCTTAGCCCTCAGTTCTCCCCGCGTTTGTCCCCGTCCCTGGGCAGTGGAGTCTCTTGCCCAGGGCAGCAGTTTCCATCATTGACTCTGCGCCTTTGATGGAGGGAGGCTGAGCCCATCTGAGGGATGCTCTTTGGTAAGAGATACCAGTGAAGCTGCACATCGCAAACTTCACAGTAGACAGCAAAAGCCACCATTTGCTTTGCTTTAATTTATCCAGATTTGAGACTAAGGTGATGTCCTTCCCTTGTCAGCACTAGTAAGAGTGAAGATGGGGGCTGGAAGTCGTAGTGGAGGCAAATACCTACATAGAAGAGGCTTGAAGTACCCAGGTTTTTCTGCTTCCTTTTTCTGCCTGTGCAGTTTTCRGATGAAAACTTGTATTCTTCAGTCCTCAGCCTGCAGATAAACATGCAGGCAGCTTCACTCACGTGACCGGTGGCACTGGCGACAATGGGGCTACTGTCCTGCACGCACTTTGCTAGGCTGGATTCTTATTTGTTATTTTTTGGAAAGGTCTATTTGGGGTGGTTCTGTGAAAATGGGAGTTTCGCATTTCAAGATAAAGGCTCTTGTTAAAATTCCAGCCTGCACCTGTGCCTGATAAGCCTTCCTCTGATTAAACCTTTTTGATTCCAGTAAATATYTGAAGACCTTTGTATCTCTGAAGATTGCAAATCCAGGGCTTTATTATTTAAAGAGGTGTCAGTTCGTTAGTGAAAAATATAACTGGAGAATATAGGTCATCACTGGAACCAGTAAATGGTATGTCTTGGGACACTGAGTCTATTAATTGAAGGCAATCCGAATGACARCACTTTGCAGATTGACTGTGCCTGGTTAATGTTGTTGTCATTGCACTCTGTGATACAGTTATTAAATAGGTAAAATATTTTACCTTTTCATATAGAGCCATACACTTACTTCATCTGATTTAATGGAACTATAATTTTAATTATGATTATTACCTTAAATTATAATTAAATTTATGTGGTTTAAATTTACATTTGTGAAAATGGCTGTGTGATGAAAGCAAAAATCAGCTTCGCATTAACAAAAAAAAGGTTTTTTTAACTGCATCTTAGTACATGCTCACAGCCAAAGACTAGCATGACCTACTTTGCAACAATAACACAGGAATCAAGCCGGGTTTTTTTGTTGAAGTATCTAAATTGGCCATGAATGCTACCTACTCATTCGTTTGTAAGTATCTTTAAAAATAGCTATTGTATCTATGAAACTTAAGGGTTTTTTTCCCCTTCTCCTCTTATTTTGATGTAGATAATTAGCACCATGGAGCCTCAGGTGTCGAATGGCCCTACTTCCAATACAACCAATGGACCCTCCAGCAACAGTAGAAACTGCCCTTCCCCCATGCAGACAGGGGCTGCTACAGATGACAGCAAAACTAACCTCATAGTCAACTATTTACCCCAGAACATGACCCAGGAGGAGTTCAGGAGTCTCTTTGGGAGCATTGGTGAAATTGAATCCTGCAAGCTCGTGAGAGACAAAATCACAGGTAAGCACTTCATATTGTTGACTTTACATGCATCTGGGTCAGTTTACATTTGGGGTCAGCAAAACCTCGGTGCTTATATTGCAAGTGCTTAGCACAGGGAATACTGCAAATACCGTGATAAACCTCTTCAGATGGTAAACCTTTCGTTTTCAATGACACACACTGGATCTAGAATAACTGTAGGAGAAGCCCCTCRTCTTTGAGCTGCCGTACAGATCTGAGGGGAAGTATGAATGTTGCCAGACTGCATGCATGTGACACTGTCCAGCTTCTTGCAGCAGAGCTCAGGTGATGGCATTACTTTCCTGATTGTTCTGATTTTTATTTAACATTGACATAAGTTGTAGGAGGGTAGTGTAAATAAATGCCTTAAGCCAACTTGGCCGTTCTTAGTTCTGACTAATTCTTTTGAACCTCACCATACCTTCATCAAATTTTTGCCTATTAACAACACTGTAAAGTCAAGATGGTTCTGCATGCCCATCACAACTTATTTACCATGGCGTTCTGGAACAGCAGTGGTCTGTAGTTGGGAGCCACTGCTCTGGAATTCATTTGGACATTTGTGGATATTGGTTAATGAACTCTGTTCCCTGAAAACACTTTAATTTGCCATGATTCTTTCCGCATGAAGCGACACCCGTTGGTAGGTGCCTTCAGAACAAGAAAAGCCTCCCATTACAGATAGTCCCTCAAAGAGGAGAGAGATGTCTGCACTATTGCTAGAGGTGTGGATGGGTGCAGATGCACCTAGCCTACTCGGTATCCTTGCTGCCGCAGCCAGGAATTCACTGATGCACAAGACGACGGTGGGATGAACAATCAGCTTGTATGGCTTGCTTTATAGGCTAGTTTTATAGGTTGTGTGTCTACTCGCACTGTAGGTAGGGAACAGCTGAAACTTCACTGCTGTGCAGTGCATCACCAGCGCTGTTGTGTTTAGCACACAGCGGTGGCCTTGGAAAGGAGAAGATTCCAGAAGAGGAGCAGTCTCCTCTCTCGGATGCACTTGTGGCAACTTGGGTGTGTGCTCTCTGGAAAGAGGCACCATGCAAAGATGAGGGATTAAAATACAAATCTTCATACCTACTTCCATAACAGCCTGGCAGCCGTTGTATTAGCAGTGTTAGGATGATTACCTTAGTGCTTTTAAACACGCAGTGCTTCTTTTTTATTTACTTCCTGACATATAGCAATGTTCTAGTTGAACACAAGGCACAACAAATGGCAGTAGCTGCAGGGGAGCTCAAGTCCTCAGAAGTGTAGTCCGGCAAAGATTTCTTTAGCATGTTGACCATGATGTATCTATTTCAACATATCTTCTGATTGAGACACAGCTTCAGGGGTATTAAAAGGAAGAAGACTGTAAAATGGAATTGATTTTTTTTTTATTCTTTATTTTTTTCTACTTAAAGAAAAGCAAATCACTTAGAACCTCCCACTCCAAAAAATTCCATGCAAATAACTGAAGTCCTCTTTCATAAGTRTAGCTGGCCCAGTATTCCAGTGTGACATACCACCCTTGATATCTGCCACCAGACCAGTTTAGCTCTAGACCATTGTTTTTCTTTTAGTCTGCAAATAATCTGAGAAATGAAATTACCTAACCCTCATCTGCAGGAGTCTAGTGTGCCTAGCCTGAATTTTGATCATGGCAGGTCCTGTGTTTCATGAGCTTTTTGCTTCCCATCTCTCTCAAATTCATGGTGATTTCCTTGCAATATAATTTCAACACTTCAGATATTCAATGTTGTTTTCGCAGAGAATTGGCTGTCTTTGGACRGAGAGCCATTACTTCATCGGCTAGGAACAGTATTCTTTTTGTTTCATTCCATCTCCAGGCTTTTGTCTCTGTATTTGAGGATGTCAGGAATTTGCTATATGATCTTCTGACATATTCTCRGGTAGTTTTTTGCCTATGCTTTTTCTTTCCCTACAAAGTGCATAAATTTTTATGATCAGTAAAATAYTTTAAGGGAACCATTCTTTAAAAAAAAAACTTACACAGATGCTTTGAGGACATTACCCCCAAGTGCTTGAGGAGCCTACRTGTTGTTTTGAAAAGTGATACAAGTACAAAAGAACCAAATTTGCAAAAAAAAAGAATTGTCCTTCAAAGTATCTATGCCACTTTTGAAAATGGAACTTAATCTGCCAAGGTTTTCAGGCCTGTTATCAAGGCGTTGTGCAACGTTACTTAATTTTAGGATGCRTGTTCATTCCTCACATTGAATTCAGAGTTAGTAAATCGAATGCAGCCCTCTGCCAGAAGCAGTCCATGTTTTTAAAGGTTCTTAGAACATTGAGAGTAACAAAATRGAAATGGACTGAGGTCATACCCAGCTCATCYTTCCGGATTGTCATCTAAGTGTGTYCTTCATTAGGCTTTCTGGGTTTTTATGTTTTTTGGGAGGRGTGGAAGTATGCCAGTAGGCTGTTAGAGGAATGACTGGCTTTTCAGGGGTTCTCTGCTTTTTTCTTATTAAAAATCAATGTAGATTTTTTTGACAGTGAAAGCTGTATTGCAGAAGAAACASTAAATTCTTAAGCTATTCTTGCTGGACTGGTGAGGGTCTGAAACAGTTTAGGTTTTTTCTGCTTTTGGATTTTTCATTGTTTCTGTTCAAAATTTTGTGTTTTTAATAAATCTCAGCTAAGCGTGCGCTGTTGTAGTATGCCTCTAAACAAATGTTGGCGCTCTTTCCGTTAAAAATATGGGTTGTCTTCATAGCTAGTAAGTTTCTCTCCTTCTTGCTAAGGTAAAGTATSAGGTAAATCAAGGAAAGCCAGAATAGAAAGTTAGCTGCATAGAGAGGTTGCTTCAGGAAAAATAGAAAAGGGCATAAACGAAATCATCATCATTAAATAGTTACCCTGGCAAAACCATATTAGAAAATCTCAAATATATTTCTGAGGCTAGACAGGATTGAATTGGATCATGTAAAAGATTCAGTTTCCCCTGACCTGTTAAGGAATTGCACCGATTTTTGTCAAATAATGTTTAGGTTCCCAAAATATTTTTTTCAAGGAGTTGAAAGCTAAACAAAATCTGTTAAACATACAGGATCCCTTTGAGAGAATTTATGATCTGAACTCTTTTATTGATTTTTAAAATGGATTAAACAATATATGTCAGGAATAATCGTCTGCTCTGAGTCTTTTTAGCAGTCGTAGAACAGCAGTAGGGTTTGTAGGGTTTTTTAAAAATTGATTCGTGATGTTACCCCTCGCTTTGGAAAGAGACATGTTTAAACAAGCATATTCCTTTACTAAAAAAAATATGCTAATTTGGTAGTACACCGTACTGAGTTGAATAGGAATGACAGCTTCTAAGACAGCCTTTAATTTGGTATTCAAAACCAAAATTGTAAACTTCGGTTTTGTTTGGTAGCTTCTCAGAACAGGCAGGATATACAGTAGCATTTTTAAAAGATGCTAATGACTTGAAAGAGGAGATGGAAGTCAGGCATACATTTTAATTATGGGGGAGGGGTTGCAATAGAAAAAAATGTTTTTTTCACTGCAGAGATTTTAAGGGAATGAGACAAGGAAAAACAGACTGAAGATAGTTGCCTTCATTTGGCAGGGGTGTTTAATAAAAGCAGAACTTGTGGTTGTAAAGTGTGCTTATTAAATTCTTCATTTACACTACCTAATTAATTCTAGCATTTTAAATTAACAGTGAAACTGGTCCCTGCTGTACCATTTCATAGCTACAGCATATTTCGTCCAACAACCCAGTTGTTCAGGTTTAATCAGCTGCTCTCAAAAAACGAGAAGGAACTTGAGTTAAAAAAAACTAAATGGCATAAACATTTTAGAGCAGTGAAGGGAGGTRACTTCACGGAGGAAGACTACGGCTTCAGATGGATATGAGGCACGGCGCTTATAAGTGACGCTAAGCTATATAGTGTTGCAGGTCCTCTTTATTTCTGATTTTGACCAAAGAAATCCAGTGATAAATATCTTCCTGACTTGGGGAAGGAGAGGGCTTGAATGCATCAGAAAATTTTGAGAGAAGAAATCCTGAACTTGTTTTGTCCCGTGTTTGAAAACAAAAGATCCAGTCAGTGTAGTGTCTGTCAGAGACACTGTAATTGCTGCCGGCCAAGTGAGTTGTCCTTGTTGACATAGTTTGTGTGTGGGAGAAGGGGATGTTTGTTATTAATTTTTTTATTGATTTGGTGGCCTTAGCTGAGCTCTTAAGAATTACATTTTTGTTTCTCTGTAATCTACACAGGAATTTACATCTCCAGATCTTCAAGTGATTGGTATCTAAAATCTTTGGATCTCAAATAATCTTTCATATCTTAGAACAATCCAGGCACACTGTAAAGCAGAACATTTATTGATACAGGATTTCTGTGCATCACTTAACTTATGACAGAGTTTGCATATTCCTGCTGTGTGGTACAATTTGATGTTCTTTGCGTGCATAATCAGGAACTTTGTTGCTCCTCTGCCCAAAATGCAACTCTGTTTTTAAGTCGTTCCTTTTGAATTTGCAATTCCTTTAAGATTATGCCCAAAGATTTACATCTTTCATTTTTATTTCAGATATTTGTAATAGGACTGATGCAGACTAATATTAAAAATGCAGTTCAGAAATAATCGTGGCATTGTAAGTGTAATATAAATATTGATGATCCCAGTGAAAATCCAGGACAGGCAGGCTATTAACTCAAAGGAGTAGCATCTGTGTGTTGTCACATGTTAGGAGAGAAAGAAGTACTGACTGTTTCACCTATAGTCCTCTCTAGAAGTTATGGATTGTCCATTCCTCACTCTTTGGATGTTCAACCATATGATCCAAGAACCAAAAGCTAACAAAATGGCAGTCAGAAATAATCATAGAATCATTAAGGTTGGAAAAGACCTTTAAGATCGAGTCCAACCGTCAACCCAGCACCCATGCCCACTAAACCRTGTCCTGAAGGACCACGTCCATACGTTTTTTGAATGTCTCCAGTGTTGGTGACTCCACCAGCATTATGAGAGAGTACAGGAAAATATCTTYCATGTGAGCAGTGTTCAACACTCACTTCTTCATAGAAACCAGTAAATTCCTAACCTGGGGAGAATGCTCTGCCTGTGCTCTGAGCAAGCCACTGTGAACCCCTTCTGGTCCAGAAGTATTTCCACACAACATTGTTGGTACCGTCTGCCCTCTATAAAAATTATTTTTTCCTATCTCACTGTATAACAAGCAGCTTACCAGCACATACAGAAAAGGGGCTCCTGTAAAAAGCAAAGATCCAGATTTTATTTAACCAAGCGTGTTCAGTGAATGATGGCACTGAACTGGTGTTTCTAGCTGGAACGTGCTGCTCAGAGATTGCATGCTTGGAGTTTCCTAAAATTTGGGGCCTAATTAAGCAGCCTTAATTTCAGCTTCTGGAATCTKTAACTGTTTGGAAAGCAGTGGACGGAGGAGGTCTGTATCCTCAGGAGCAGAAGCCATTAATTGCACACTGTGGCGGTGACCCTGGGAGGCAGGAGGGAAGGAAGCTAGGTATGATCATGTTCCCCAACAGTACGGCTCTCCGGGAGGGAAGCTCTTGGATCTGATGGCAAGTGTGCAGTAGCAGGAAACACTACTTAAGCTTTCCTTAGTAAAACAGACGTCTTCTAGTATTGGCCCAGTGTTTGCAGCGGGCAACAGTTAAGCTTTACGTATTTTAATGGGAGGTTTTGATGCCTGATAGAAAGTAGATGAGCGAGAGGTCACAGCATCCATCTTGAGATCGAAGGGGGACTCTGAAAGCTCATTATAATGGAAAGATACAAAACAAAAACAGGATTAATGGTTAAATTTATAGGAAAGATAGCTTTTGGTAATACAGTTCATGACAATTGGTAACCGTTGCACGGTAAAGTCTGCATTTGAAAGGCTCAGGCTGGAAATTGCAGAGATATTAGTAAAATTGTGCTGCTTTGTCGTGGGGGAAAAATACTTATTTTTATTCAAGGGAGATAGTTCACAGCTGTTTATGTTTAGAAGCTGCAGACAGAACATATATTCACTGAAAATCTCACATACAAAGATTACCAGTGTTTTGTGTATGTTTTCTCTGGGAATTTTGTAAAAGGCCRTACCAAAAGTGTTTCCTATTGGTAGAAAAAAATGACCCATATGCAGATAAATATAGCTTACTGTGAAACCCAGAATTAAGTTACCTGATCCTAAATGACTGAAAGTCTAATCTGAGCATAAACTACTTTTACAGTTGATGTCCAATTCACTGTGCTTTGAAAGTGCCTTCCATTTTGAGATATTACTGGTTCCAGCGGTTTTCCCCACTTAAAATACATTAAAYAGATAGGATTATAGAATGTAGGGATTATGTTAGATAAGGCTTATAAACTGTTTAGAAAGTATGTAAACACTCGGGCCTCATGGCATAAGCCCACCTAATAACAGGGTTTAGGAGAAAAATACCTTGTAGAGGTAGTTTATTCCCTTGTTGACTTGAAAGAGTTTTTTAGTAATTCTCTGTAAAGCAGTGGTCACTTATCTCTAATCATTTATTTGGTACAGATCTTGTTAGATTAGACCGAGTTAGCAGCAGTTGCTTTGCTCCAGTAGTAGATGAGAATTAACACAATCCTTCAGAACAGAAAAAAAAMMCCAAACTTAGCTACTGTGGTGTTCACCATTTACAAAGTGAACATAATTCTGGCATTTGGTTTGATTGCATTTAAAGGCCATATTTAGTAGTGCCCCTCAAATTGGCTATATAAGAGATCTCTGTAAGAAGCAGTGCAGTTTTCTGCATTTTACTTCCTTGAAAGCAAAAGACTTAGTATTTGCTGAAATAGGAAAAATATTTATGCAGCAGAGTACTCTGCTAGAGTTCTTTTGTCTGAAAAAAAAAATACCAATTAAGTGAATTACCTTAGTCTTTTCAGGAAGTGACTTGCAGATTTGCTTCACCATATTTTAGTAGGTACAGATTTGTATGGCAGTTATTTCTTTGTGTTGAGTTCATGTTCAAAATGCAGTGAGGAAAGAGTTATCAGATAGAGTAGTATAACTGCAGCTGAAAGTCAAGTGCCCAGAAAAGCCGAAGTCTAAAATAATGTGGTTTAGAGCTGAAAAAAAGAAAATTCTTTCTGTGAATCAGATGGAATACAGAACATGCTTCAGTTTTTGGTATARTCTTTGTCTGTTACCTTCAGTTGCATGCAGAGAATAAAATATTAAGACATAAAAAACAGACATGTTTTCAGAGGTTTTTTTTTTTTTAAACCTAAAATCTAGAATTGTTTTTTTAAAAGACTAAATATATGGCTCTGAATGTCATTAAAGACCTTTAAGTTGATCTTAATTTGGTGGCCTAGTTATTTTATTTTTATAGCTTCTTATTTCCTGAAGTGTATTCTGTTCTTGAGCAGAGATAAACCTAATTTTAGTGTTGCATATCCTATTCTAAGGGCTGCAGATTCAAGACAATTTCCAAATATTGATTGTCTAAATGAACATTTGCATTAAGTATTTGAACTAAATTCATTAGCGCTGTGGGGGAGGGAACACAGAAATAGTAGTGAGTGTCTTAGTGCTGGATTTCTGAAATGTGTTTGGTATGGTTTGATGTCTTTTCTGAATGCTGAGGAAAATGGTCAAATTCGCATCTGTCATTTTCTTTATCGCCTCTCTGCAGTTGTCTGGTGCATACTCTGCACCGGTGAACAAAAGAATTTTGATTTCTTGATTATTGGAAAAGAGCAATTGAAATGAGTGTTGGGGCAAATAGGCAGAAAGCAAGTTGGCATGGCCCTTGTGCTGCAAAAGAGCTTCCTAATTAACTTCAGCAGTTTCACTCCTGAGGTTGTTCTGAAGTGTATTAAATACCTTTAATGCATATTTAGTTTATTCTTCTTAGTTTTAACTGCTTGGTTTGAGTAAATAACACCACCTTTCCATCAAGTCTAGTGAGGATRGATTTAGCAGTATGGTTTTCCTCGACAGCACAAGCACACCTACACCTCCGAAATCATGACTTCCAGATACAAGGTTATTTGAGGCTTTTCAGTGTGTCTGCTGACCTTCTAGTCTGAGACTTTCTTTCCATCCTTCATATCATCTGTGTTGAAGTTAACTGTCTACCAGGAAACAGCCAGGTGAAACGGCTCTGTTGGTGGAACCCTCTATATGATGACAGTCCACCCTTACCTAGTGTCGTCTGTCCTTTCTTCCTCATTCTGCCCTTCCTTCTAGAAGCACAGACCACATGCTTCAGCACTCATGCACAGCTTCTTCTGTCCCTAACCCTTTCTCTTTTCTTTCCTTTTAGCCCAAGGAGGACAAGGAGAAAGGGGAGAAAAGGAACGAGAGAGTTCCAGGAAAGCGCTGGGAGATTGGCAGCAGTGTCCGCTAACGATGCACTGTCTTCCAGCTGAGGCAGGGKTTTTTGGGGCAGTAGTAGACAGCACACCAAGAGATACCTGTCAGGGCTCCGAGGCTGACTTTCCCAGCATTCATCTGTTCCCTGCTACTCAAGACCTTCTGCCCTTCAGCCATACCAACGAGCAGCGTGGCCGTGCTGTGGCTGTCGCCCCTGCCCGTCTCCCCAGTGCTCCTGCTAGACAACTCGTCCAAGAACAAAAGTCACCTGTGCAAAACCAGTCTGAAAGGTTTTGAAATTGGCCTAGCTCCTGCTCTCCCTTCTCACAAGGCTTTGCTTTTTACCAACGCTGCATTAGGAGTTTCTTCTTGGCTTTAAGATGGCGTTTAATAAATTTGTGACCAGGATTATTTGACCTGCCTGCAGTAGCTGTTTTTCAGCCTCTGTGAGCCAGGAAGTTCTTGCCCCTTCTCTGTTGCAGAGCTGGTCCATCATCACTTGACTTCCTAGCATGCAGGTGCTTTTCTCTACAGCCAGAAGAGCCCTGCAAGATCTTCTTCACCTTGACTTCTGGGAATGGTCAACCTGAGGCCTTCAGATCAGTATTGGGATCTGCTGCCCATGGGAGCRTACATCCTCAGCACTCCTATCTTTTTTCCTCTCTGTGTTTTCTGCTAGCTCAGTTTATGTGCAGTCCCTATATTAATGAAACAAAGTACCTCTTCAGACTCCATCCACTCGGACCCCATCCTTCAGATATTCTTTGCTTTCGGGGTTATTCTAACTGTGACTTGAACAAGGACCCATTTACATGATCAAGCCAAGCTGTTTTCTATCTATTTGTCAAGTGAGATGCCATCTGTAGAGGGCAGAGTTCCTTTTGGAATATCTACTGCATGGAGGTCTTGGCTGGCCTTAAATCCTTCTCCATTGCTTCCAGAAAACTTCAGAGGTTCAATCCCAATGCTTTGACTTATGGTTAAGAGGGGTTAATTTCTAGTTATGTTACGTCGTTATGCACAGAACACATGGAGAGGGGGATTTACCACAGTTCTCTACACCTGCACATCCTTAATGCTGCTCACCATCTATTCTTTTCTCCTGCTTAAAGGGATAGTTTCTCTTGCTGCCGGAATTGAGAGTCCGCCAATCTTTGTATGCAGCTCACTGGCAATTATGTGCTTATAGTCAGCACTGATATCCTTCTCAGTAATCCGTTGGCTATTGGAAGTTGTTCTGATGCTCAGCCTTTGCCAACAGACAAGCATACATCTTYGGATTTCAGCAGCATCATTCCTGGAGCTGTCATTGATAGGGTATTGCAGCCTCCGAGTGTTTACACCATTTGTGGTACAGCCTGAGTCTTGTTCAGGCCCTTCTACATCTCTGCCTGCCTGTTTAGACAGGTTTTGCTCAGGTGCCGTGTTTAACATTTCTGTGGTGCCACAATCTTGTGGTCCCTCTCATCCCATCACGAGCTTTTGATTCTAAAAAGTGTAGGGAAAGACGGGAAGAAAGCATCATGTCACCGAAGTCCAAGTCCACTTCTTTGACTTTGCTCACTGGCTCTGCTTTGGCTGACTCGCTGCTGAGGTTTGTTGGACATAGCTGCTGTTCTCTGTTCTCCTTGAGCAGGATCCATCACTGACTTTGCAGATGTTCCCACTTGTCCCCACTAGGAATTKCAGCACAAGTTACTGACTTGCAGGTGCTGCTGGAGACAGGATATTGGACTAGGCAGACCTCTGCTCTGACCCAGTACTGCTGTTCTTATGACTCTCACAGCATCTGTTTAATCCATGGAATATATCAGCTTGAGGGGGGAAAAAAAAAMTGAATGTTTTTATTATTTTTATTCACAATAGCCCAGACTGTTTTTTCAGTTAGATGGTTTTTAAGGGATATTGCAAAAGCAGATGGACAAAAAGCTGTGTCATACTCACCTGCAAGCAAACAAATGTCAGCATTGCCAGTATGATTAATTGTTGCTGTACTAGAGGGGCTGCTGTTTCTGCGGTAGAAGGTCTAATGTGCTTGCTGCCCTGTATGGATAATTGTCTGTGCACGCATATTTTAAAGCACCTTAAATTAGGTATCAACAGGCTTCCTCTTGCTTACAGCATTCTAGGACCCACAAAATAAGGCCACCTTCTTCCTTAGGATGCTGTTGGTTAGATTTGACTTTTGCTGTTCTGAGGATGGTAGGTAGGGCATGATGAGATAGGACATGTAGCAAGAAAGAAGTATTCTCCAGCAGTTCCTATTTTAAACTCCTCTGTTCTCCTGTGTGCTGTTATCTGTGTCATTTCTATTTACCAATGCATCTCTTTCTCCCATTTCTCTACTTTTTCTTTAAATATTTTCCTGCTCCGCAAGCCACTTTGTCTTAAACAAAAATCCCAACCCCAAACATGAACAGCTTGGGAGCCTGACTGATAACACTTTTTGCCCTTATGTTTTTTTACTGTGTTGGAATAGCTGCTATGTTACCTTGATTTTGTTGATTGGTAGGATTGTGGTACTTGCTTCATGTTAGGTATGTTTAGGTACTTTGCCAAACTGGAAACAAAAGAAGGAAAAATACGTATGCTTTCCATCTCCTCTGTTTACTGCCTATATGTTTAATACTGTGAAAAGCCTTGTTAGAAGAGTAGTGTAACATAAAACCTGCACTGTTTTCCATGGTGGTCAGCCAGCAAGAACGGCTTGTAGTCAAACATCTGCACATGGTACGTCCAGTGCTGTACATGTGGCTGTGGTCATAGGAAAAGGTGTTGGCTGATGCAGATGAAATTTGCCACCTTAAAAAGGAAAAGATTTGCTTTTCAATCTGGAGAAAATTCATCGAGGAGCATATTCATGATAATATTTTTTTCAACAAAATTATCAAGAAATTCAAGTGATAGAACTAGGTAGTACGTGCACACAACAAAGTCCCATAATATTTTCTCTTTTAAGCAGTTTTCCTTTTCATTACTTCTATTACCTGCAAGTACCTAAAAGGAATATTATAAACATTTGAAGTAACTTGTAAAAATTCCTGCTCTTGTTTTAAAGTTCTTGAAAGTTCTGTCTTAAAGCTGAAGCACGTTTATTAAGTAGGCTCGCTGCAGTYTAAGTATTGATGGATAGCAAAATTTTTATAGGTAGCACATTTTGGAATACGATAAAGTGGCTTTACTTTTCTCAGCATCTTTCCAGATGCTGTGTAAAGTAATCTACGTAAATCTAACTATTACAGATTAACCTTCTTAGCTGTCAGGTTGCAGCTTTTATTTATGTTTTCACTGATCAGATTAAAAATGCTGCAGACACAGGTTGTGTTGTTAATATTAAATTTTGTATTCCGGTCTGTAATAAATGACTTTCCTCTGTGCATTGGAAAAACTGGTTAGTAGAGCTCAAAGAGGGTTTAATTAGTAGGCTGTTTATGAGACAGAATAGGTATTCTGAGTCATTGTTCGGAATTACTGTGAAATTTCTTAGTGTTGTGGTGGCTTTTGTTTTTTGTTGTTTGACAGAGGCTGAGGTACAAACCACTAAATGTTGCTGAATTAAATCATTTAATGACAAAATTACCAGGGCTTTTTGAGTTTGCAGTCAACCAGGTTTCACATATTGCTGCTGCGGTATATTGTTATGTCCTACTCAATATTCTTGTTTTGCAAAACAAACTCTTGTTTTTCTCCAGTTTTATGTGCCTCTGCCACTTCCTTTAGACTGGAAGTGTTAYTGCCACTATTGCCACATAAAATGCTTCCAGGGTTGAGGATGCACTGGATTTTCATTTCTTAGCTGTGCCTTTCCTTTCCGGATTCCTCTGCTTTCATAGTTCTTCTCAGTGAGAGAGCATGTTCTTGGCCTTTTAACAAAAATCTCTCTCCGATAAACCAAGTTGCACGTTACTTTGTTAAGCCATGACTGACTTTTCCCTCTGCCCAGGCAGGTCTGTGACCCATCACGAAAGCGGGAACCTTGGTCAGTGCACGGGCTCTATCATGGTTCACTCCTGYCTTCTCCCCATCACTCCAGCACTCGCTACCATCGTCTCCTAGAATAGTGGGTTTTCTCATAAACTTTGACTCTGGGTGCCTGGCATCACTTTTTCGTGGAAAAGTTTGGTACATTTGCACCAAAACTGTGCCCATGGGATCAGTGTGATCTGAAGTTACTGTCCCTTCGGTTGAAGCCTGACCATGAAAAATCCCTCTGTTTCTTGTGGTTTGCTTTCAGTTTCTGCTCCATTGTTCGGTATTAATTTTTAGCTGCCTTCCACTTTCATCTGAATTTCARAAATACCGGCGTTTGGATGGGACACAGGAAGAGAAGTCAAGTCTGCTGTAAGGAAGCATGTGCCTCTTCCATGAGCTACTGGTTCACGCTGTTGGAGTGCCTTTTCTCTTTGGTTTCAGACTGTATTATTTTTTTACGCTCTTTTAATTTCATCTTCTTTTATGAGTAACAATGTTAAGTAGCACACTTCTAATATTTCRTCTCCGGTCATGGTCTTTACACATTTGAAATATCTATAGGCTTTTGCATCTTTTAGTCACAATTTAACTAGGGGTTAGCATATTTTAATGTTTTAACACCGGACACTTCTAATCTTGCGTCTTAAGTCGCKCTCAGGCCTTAAGCCAGTCTTGATTTGAAAACCTGACGGTTGCTGAAATTTGCCTTCGGTTTGTTGCTTTCCTTATCTCCAGTACATACATTTCTAGTTATAGTTGAGTGCAGTCTTTAGCATTCTTTATGTGCTGCTGGTCCAGTGATGCTGTATCCCCTTTCCATGATGTGACATCGCCTATTTGRGATGTGAAAGGCTTCCTACCACATATTACGTGCTTTATGTAATGCAGTGACTTCTTTAATTCTTGTTGCAGATTTCTTTCAACACTGCTGCTTACCATTTTTTATGTCCTGATATGTTTTTCATTTTCTCCTAGGTCTATTTTTTTTTTTTACTACTACTTACTGAATATTGTTTTAAGTTAGCCTGTTTGTTTTTAATGTCTGTGTTCTTGTGTTTAATTTGTCTCTTCTTCAGCATTGAATTTACTGTTCGGGATAGACAAGTCATGGCTGTTTCTTGTCCATTCATGCCCGTCCCCAGAACACTGGATTTTTATAGTACAGTCCCTGTTCTGTTCTGGGACAAAGCGGGGAGGAGTGCAGCCTTGCTCTTCTCAGAACAGCTGCTAATTCAGAGGCTGTGTGCTCCTTGAAGGAAGGGGGAGGAGGAGATGAAAAGAAGGGAAGCAAGACATGTCAACTCGGGGTTGGGGGGGGTGTGTCCAAATATTTGTTCAGAAATGGAACTCTAGTTGTCATATATGTCAGGAGCAGTAGCTTCTGGAAACATACTTAATCTGTTGCTTGCAGTAGTATGAATGCATCCATGCTTAAAATCCAGTTTTACATTTAAAGAAACTTGGTAGAGGTAGGAAAAGAAAAAAGAAAAAGGAGCATATGTTCTGCAACATGAAACGTGTGTGGTATTTACAAGATATCTGCAGCCCGGCACAACTCACAATGGTCCAATAATAATGTTACAGTCTTAGAGTAAGGGAGATGTAGTTTTAGATGCCTGTTTTAGTGRCTGTGTTACTCCGTCCAAGTTCACCTCGGAAATCTCCATGCCTTTCAATTTCTCTTTTCCAATATAGGAACAAAAGTGCTTTCCTCAGTGGTGTTTGTGATGAAAGGTGCGTTACAGAGATAAAATGCTTCCATGCTACCGTAATGGGAACCACAGAAGTTTCCAGCCAAGTCAGCAGCATCTGTCTCAAACTGCCACTTAAGCTTTGCATGCAGATTAGTCCATGTCCTCAAGTACAGTAATTACACAGCTGACTTTGTTAAAACTCTGTGTAGTATGCAGGCAAGAGCAAAGTCTTGTTTCAGGTGAGATGCGAAACATCTGAAATGCTAGAGAGAGACTGTAAGGTGCTATTTGCAGGAGTAGGCGCATTTTATATTGCTGGTATGGTTAAATTTAAAACGGAGTAATTGCAYGCTTTTGAAAGTCCTCTTGAAATTTCTGTGGGAGTAGGATTTTGGAAAGGATCTAGTGGTGCTGGGCAGCGGCAGGCTYTTGTCAAAGCATGCTCCATCTTGTTCTGTTTTCTGCATGGATGTGTGGGGCTACTCCAGAATGAGAAGCATTACTGTGTCTAATTTTGAGGGATAGCAGCTACTGTCAATTGGTATTTAATTTACATGAGAACTGCTACTGCTTCAGCATCTTTGAAAATCAAGACATTAAATTACATCRTCTTGCATTAAGGGATTTGTCAAAACTACAGGGGAGGACAAAACTCGTGTAATCTTCTCTGGCACTGCCTGGTGAAGTCAAGCTTTCTAATTTGGCAAGGTGTGCTGGTTGAATGACCTTGCTTTCTGTTGTGGGGAGCTTGCAGTTGGTTTTTGGGGGTCTTGCTTTGTTTTTGAGTTTACTGTGTTCAGTTCCTGGTGGTTCTCTTCCAAACAGAGATGCGGAGGTCCAGGGGTCACAGCTACCTCACTAGCACGAATCRTTTGATCGCTTTAGCTACACATACAGGATTTGTCTCACATTTTGGGCAACGCTTTTTTTTTTACTCCCCTTTTATTTTTCTAGGCTTGTTGTCATGGTATCTGGCACTTCCCATTCAGATATTAAAATTGAGTGAGTGGTGTCTGTATGTCTGGTTCATTTTCCCTCTTACGCTCTCCCCGAGGGAGAGTTTTACGTGGGATGTAGCACGCCGTTTGCAAGGGCTTCCTTTGGGGGATTTTTTTAATCATGTAGCAGAGTCTCTGTTGGAGAAGGCCTGGTATAAAAAAGCCCCTTCCACTTGGACTGGGGTATATTAAATCCTGTGTGCATAGAGCTCCCGTGGGAGCTCATCGTGCAACTCGTGACTCCCCACGAATCCCCCAAAAAGGCCTGTCTCCTGCACAAACGAGCTTTTATTTGAGTCTCTCCAGTATTACTAGGATTAAGGCAGTGATAAGAATTTTCTCCCTGTAGATTTCCTATGGGGAGGGCCCAGCCTTTGCTATTTGGGGATCAGGGCTCTGGTGCCTTAAGGGAAGAGTTTGCTTGAGGAATCCTGTCCCATCTGAGCAGCTTTGTGTCAGCGTATATGCCTTTACAGATGCTCTGGCTAGAGCTAGTCTTCAGCCTGTGGAACACAGAGGGATTTTTCCCTGAGGTTTGGGTTTAGATTTGCTTGTTTGTTTATTATGAAACTACAAACACATTTTTTAGGAGGAGATCTGTTTTAAGGGTATCCCAGTGCAAGTCTGGAACCTGGCTTTCCTCTCCGGTAGGATGTTAGGAAGAAGGATCTTCTACTGACACCTCAAATTTTGCTGATGGCTGTTTTTGACCAAGGATAAGTCATGCTCCTTAATTGTAGGTGCACTGTAGCATCAAAGCGTATCTGGGGCTCTAGATTGGATTGCATTTCGGTACAGCTGACTTATCCCAATCTAGAAGGGGGATCTGCTCAAAAGAACTAACCAAGGGCACCTGAAATACAGTAATTTGATGGAAGGTTCCCAAACAACACTTATACCTGGTCACCTTCGTGCAAAAGGCAAAAACCAAGCTATTTACTMTTTATCTTGCTCTTACTTTTTTGCTTTGAAAGACTAATTTTTCTCTAAATTCTTGCAAAAGCGATAGTTATATTGTAATAGGAGAAGTATCCGTTCTTGCTATTCATGGACAAGACGTATTAAATCCTAGACTGTATTCTAAATAAGCTGTAGACTAAATGGATGCTGTGATAAAGAGCTTCACTAAGCCCAGAACAAGTTACCTTCATAGTTGGATTACAGTGAATTGTGACAGTGATGGCCTTAGCTTAATGGTTTGGTCCTAGGAGCACGGAGCGCARAAGCTGCTTCCCTCCTGGTTTGCTTCTCCTGTGACTGCGGTGTGCATCGCTGGGGTGCTAGCAGGTGCTTCTCCTGGATAAAAGGATGGAGGATGAATGACACTGACGTTAGTGGTATAAAAAAAGCATCAGACAAGGAGAGCGGGGTTTGAACTGGTCTCATGATCAGATCTCATTTTCCCTTGATCTGAATCTTCTCTCCATAGCTTACCTCCTTTTTTTAGGTAAACAGCTTTATTTGTTGGTAACTGTCGTAGAAACCAAAGAAACAAAAAAAGCAGGCAATTCACTTGGCCCTCTTTGCACATCTTGAATGTATCTTCTCAAGGGTATTTATGTAACCGCCTCCGAAAACCCCTACTACATACAGCTTTTCATATGAGTTGCAGTCATTCTTTGTCCTTCCAGGAATGTGTTTAAAACACTTTTGAAAWGTTTTGGAGGCTCACAGGGTTGTGCTCTGAAATGGGACTACCAGCTGGAGCAGGGCTTACCTTGAATATCAATCAGTAAGTCTGTKCTGTTACTGTTATTTAGAAGATGGAAAGCATGACTAGTCTTTCTCTTGCCCATCTCTCTCTTGCTTGCTGCTTTCCTTGCCAGCCATCCGTAGGTGGTATTTATTAGGAATGTCCCCAGTTTGAGAATCACTGGGGAAGGTTGAAGAGCATGTGCAGATCTKCTTGGAAGAGTCACAGGTGGACAGCAAGTTGAGCTCAGCTGCTTCGATAGAGAAGCTCACYCTGGCACCAGTTTCTTCCCTAAACGTTCACCGAGGTTGGAGCAGGCAAAAATTGGAGCCGGGAGGCTCGGAGAATTCATGGCGAGCATTATTTTATCTTTTGGTCCCAAACCCAGAGTGACTGAAGGCTGTTGCTGTCTGACAGCTTCTGCCTGGCTAATACGAGATGAGCTGTCAGACGTGGCCTACTTCTGAAGGAAGGGATTGTGTCAAAGAAAAACATCGGTGCTCGGTGGTGTTCGTGTTTATAGCTGCCAGGTGGGCRGCTTTAATTAGGTTTTACATTTGGGCAGGGGACAACAAAACCATGTTTTAAGGCAGTTTGCGTTGTTGCTGTCCCATTCTGTACTTGTTYTTGTGAGTAACTGTTTATAGGGGGGACCATAGTCCTTTAATGTGACTTTGCATTCCAGAGTAATTTATTTTCAAGAAAAATGGATATTTTTAAAACTTTTGTAATGTGTCCAGTCACAGGTGAGCAATTCAAAGTTGTACTCTTCTGTATGTTGCTTTTAGAATAGTTTCCAGCAATAGGAAGGCTTTAAACTTGTCTGAGARAGTAGTTTACTTCTACTTTCCTTGTGGGAATGATTTCAGTAGGAGCTGTATGGAGAACAACCAGCWGGAACAGCCTGTTTGTAGAGCTTCAGAGTAGAAGAGATTATTGAGCACTTAACACATCTCGCCAAAACCTTCCCTGGATTAATTCCTGCTTGAGCTAGGACATAGCTTTCAGAAAAAAAATCTGAACTTTCAGATTTCCAGTGGTAGAAGAGCTGACAAAATGGTTGGTAGGCAGTTAAAATAATCTGTTACCTTCAATGTCAAGAACAGAACAAATGCCTTCCCCAGGGAAACAGCATTTGCTTTGTTTCTAGTCTACTTTCTCTTGTTTCAACTGCCAAGTGATGGGACTTGGGATACAAAACTCCATGTTTTATCTGCTGGACAGACATTATTAAAAAAAAAAATCAATCTGTACTTCAGATGAGTACTAATGTAATACTGTTAAGATTCAACTTAACCTTTTTTGATCAGGTAGAGGGATTGACCCCCATCTTCCAATTGAAGGAGTTTTTCAATCCTGTAGCCTATTCTCATGGCTCCATCGCCAAGGCATCAATATCTTGAAGCATGTACACCAGGACCAGGCACAGCGCTTCGGCAGCGAAGCACGCAGACAGATGAGAAGCAGCGATTTTTGTTTCCCTTTTCGAGYGTGGCTTTTATGCCACAAAGAATCATTTTAACCCTTTTAGCAGCATTGCAAGCTTGAGATGTGATGGATACAGGGTGACAGATAATCAGAGTCCTTCATTTCCCATCTGGAAAGTATGCCATGGTTCTTGGTTTGTTGGGATGTAATCTTGGGTTCGTGCTACCTAAATTTACATATTTTTAGTTTACTGTAGTTTACTGAGGAGCTTAAATTGCTTTGCACCTTCACTCTGTCCTCTTTGTTCTTACCCTTTCATCCTGTCTTTCTGCAGTCGATGATCTTCAGGGGTAAGGAATTTGGTTTTTTCCACTCATCGATGGAAATAAACAGTTTAGGGCCAAGATCTGTTTCCTGAGAGAGACCTGTAGGAAAACATCTTTCTGGTGATTGCCTATTCACAATTCCCAGTTAGAGATCTGTTGGCTGATTATTTTTTTTTAATCTGCTTAATGTGTACCATGTTAATTTTGTTTTAGTCAATTAAATAAGCAGTACCAAATCAAGTGCTTTATAGAACACCAAGTATATCAATGCTGTTAAATCGACATTCTTAAAATTTGTAAGTCAAACTTGTAATCTCATCAAGAAGGATGTCAGTTCAGTTTGACAGAATCTATTTTCCATAGACCTAATTTGATTGACATTGATTTTATTACCCCTCTCTAATTTTTTATTATTAGAGTCCAGTATCGAATATTCTGTAATTTTGCCTTGCTCAGCATTAGACTGATGGACCTGTAATTACTTGGGTCATCCAGTCCAGTTAGTACTTCATATAGCTTCTTCAGGTCTACATAACACATCTGTTTTCTCTGTACTGTTACTATTACTATCTGCTGATGAGTCAGCATGAGTGTTAAGGGATCTCTTTTCCATAATGTAAAAAAAAAAAAGCTTTTGCTATTCCAACCTTTACTAGCCAGAGATTTTTTTTTTCTGGGTTTTTTCATTTCTCTGTTTCCTATGATTTTTCTGTTCTAACTTAAATTGGTTTCTATCTGYTTTCCCTTTATCTCTTAATTTAAATATGGAATTGGCCTAAGCAGACTGGCTTACAAAGGAAGTAATGGCAGGTATAGGTCTTTAACTGCCACCGCCTTTCT
This sequence comes from Oceanodroma leucorhoa, assembly GCA_030449065.1. Taxonomy (NCBI): domain Eukaryota; kingdom Metazoa; phylum Chordata; class Aves; order Procellariiformes; genus Oceanodroma; species Oceanodroma leucorhoa. The sequence continues at coordinate 491,687 of JASVER010000010.1, read as the reverse complement.
CATAGTTGCAGGTTTTTGGGTGTATGGATAAATGTTATAAAGAGGGTATATTGATCTTTCCGTATTCTTTCTCATTGTTTTAATCTTTGAGATTTTTCAGCTCTGTTAAATGGAGCCTTCTAAAATATGAAGTATGTACATAACCAGCTTGGGCTTGGCTTTGCATGTGGTTTTTTTAAGACTGTTAAGTACTTGATCATTTTTAACCCTGTTAYCACTCACTTTTAGACCTATTCTTTACCAGATCATAGGAGGTCCACTACGGGTTTTCTGCAAGCTAGATAAAACATTTAGAAAGAGCAGTGGTAATAGTGATATAATAAGGTGKTGTTTTAGGATCATCTAGAAATATCTCTTGCCCGCCCTACTGAATCGCAGCATGCAATGAACTATTGGATTCCAAATCACAGAAAATATTTACTATTTACGGTGCTGTTCCTGGGAAGTGTAGCATGGGAATGAACTTCACTGTCTGTGTGGGATCCCACTGAGAGGTCCAGCTGCTTGCTTCATGCTGCCAGATTGTGTCCAAAGAAATGTTGCCCTTTTTGAGCACATGCAATAAGGGTACGTGGTGAAAAAAAACTGAAAGTTCATACTGCTTCACCATATTCTGGAACAAATCCTTTTCTTCTCTACCGGTAACAATTTTTAGTTCTTTCATATCTGGAGTCTGTTTTGTCTGACATAAGGTGTATTGCTCTTGAGAGCAATTCAAAAACAATATTTTTAGCTGGATATATAATTTTTTTGGTTTCTTAGCTGTAAATGTTTAGCACACTAAAACTTTATGATGTCTGCCAGCAGTCATAAAGCTTTTCACAAATTATTTTTTTGGGGGGTTTATTTTCTTTTCAGTTTTTTGAGATGGGGGAAGTGTCTGTCTTCATTAAATAATGGTGTTTAGGGGAGATGCTTGAAAATACAAAATAAACCAAACAAAATATACCCCTGAAGTGGCAAGCTCTTAAGTGAAAGATTTTTCTCCCTTCAGCTTCACTGGTACGAAGTGAAGCATATGGCAGAAAGCAGCAGCAGGAATTTGCTAATTGAAAGAACTGCACCGAGATTTCAGTGGCCTGCAAAGGGTGTGAGGTTTGAGGGGTTTTTTTAAAGATAAAAAGGGTTTTTTTGAATTAACAGAAAGTCGGTGCTTAGAATGCTGAGTAGACTCACCCTGACTTTTTTGTGGGGAATATAATGCAGCCAATATAGCAATTAATATACTTGATATGAAATCACAACCAATAGCTTATGACTAACAGGCCTTAAATGCTCTTACAAGTTTTATATATTTCATGATGTTCAGCAGTATATACTAACAAAAGGAAACCATGTTTCTGTGTACCTATTATTGTAAGCAAAATTTTATGACAGTGTAATTGTTCTCTTTAAGCCAGGTTCTGCAGGCATGCATGCAGACAGCTTTGTTCGTGTTAGTACTCCTTATCCTTCACCTTGGAGAAAATATTTGTTCATGTTCCCAGTTGGTAGTGAGAATCGGAGATGATGATATCTAAATAACTTGAATAAYGTTAATGGAGAACTCCAAGGAAAGGAGCAAATGGTCTATGAAATTTTCATRTTCTTTTCTTGTATTGCCCTTCCCTACAGCTTGTGTTGTCTATGGGTTTGTTATCCATGGTCTTTTCTTTGCAGAAGTATTTACAGAAGTGAGAGTGTTCCTATGAAAGATTATTAAAAATCGTATATATTGTAGAGGTTAGTCAGTCCATGTGCCTCGAGAATAACAGTGGCTGGACATGGAAGCCCGTGTTCAGACAGACTGACATAAATCCCAGGGCCTTGCATCAGCTACTCCCGTTATCTGCGTACCTCTGAAGGTCAGGAGATGGTTAGTGGGAAAAGTAGGGACATGAACTCAGGTTATCCAAGCCCTGATCCTTGCATCTCYCTTCCTCCGTAAAAAGAGGTTCGTTTCCTAGAGAATGGCTTCCCTCTGCCTAGGACTGTTTAGGATTAAATGTATCAAGGGTTTGATGTGTTCAGAGGCACAGGGATTGGGACTGTGTAGAATATCTCAAGTAGACAAGAAGAGCAAGGCATGGCATGGAAAGTATCTTTACAGTATTTCTGCTCCAGGCTTCTTGCTCAGTCAGACTTCAGCTCGTTCTTGGTTAATGTCATGTAACCTGGGTGAGAATATTTTTGTTGAGATTAATTCAGCTCTCCAGGAAGACTGGGTATGTTTTTATACTTTCTTTTTCCTAAAGTTAARTTGATTGGATGGAATTGCTCCCTGGATATACTGTAGTTTAAAACAGCCATTTCTTGTCCTTAGGCCTGCATGTGGGCATTTTAGGCATGAACTGCAGTGTTTCCAKGGATTTTTCAGGTCTTCCATCGCATCGTTAGCAGCTTCTAGTGCTTTGATCTGATTTCGTAAGACAGAAGCGCTCCCTGTATTTGTGTTACAGCAAACGCTGTATTTTTGGCGGTGTCTGACTTTGAGAAACACACAGATGCTTTTTTGTAGTCCAGGAGACAAAGAAACAAAGCTTTGTGCTTGGGAGGCAGGATCCGTGCCTCCAGGGTACATCAAGGCACTTGGTGTGCAGCTGCTTTCCCGACCTCCGCTTTCTCCTGGTGAGCAGGAGCTGGGTCGCCGTTTGCTGCTGCGGATGGAAATATTCCACAAGTGCTGTCCTCCTCCGTGGGGGGGGATTTCCACCTTTCCTTTCTCGCTGCCTGTGAGCAGGAGCACTTAGATCCCCTGCAGATCAGCACCCAGAGGCAGGTCATTTTTGGCTTGCTCTGCTCCAGGTACACTGAAGGGTGTACGAGGAGGAGAGTGGCTGAAAGGCAGGACTGCTTGCCTGCCTGCCGGGGCTCGCTTATTCTTGAAATTTGATTATCTTGTGTGTGTTTTTAAGTGGATGTGCCTCCATAAAAAAAAACATAAGAATTGCTGTGTTTTCCMAATGTGCAAAATAACTTCAGTAGGAGGCTCGAGGAGGAAGGGATCTGGAAGCGGCTGTCTGTCACGTTGTGTTAATAGAATTGATGCTGCAGAACTGGTACTTGGGAATCGGGCAAAGGTACCGCTCTGGTGCGGGTCCTCACCGCCCACGGCAGACCCACAGCTCCGTCCCCGTGCTGTGTGGATGAGTGTCTGTGGTGCTAACAGCACGGCCTCTCCAGCTCCGTGTTACCCACCCCAGCTATTAACCMGGTCTCCTCTTTCTACTGCAAGTGCAAACACAGATCTCGCTAGTAAAACAGAAGCTGTTGAAATTATTTTGGCTGCTAAAGCGGGCTCGTGCCATCCCGTGCGCAGCAGCAGTTGTTGCASTGTTTTGGTTTTGCTGTCACCTCTAATACACAGAGGAAAGCTTTACTGTGGTCTCTTACCCTACTGCAATTGGATCTGTCCTTTCTCTTCCTATTTACTGGCTGCTCACTGAGCAATAAAAAGAGATGTAAAGGTGGTTGTCTGTTTCTCAGTCAGCTGCTTCACCGTTAGTGTTAAAACACTGTTTCCTAATTTTTGCATTTTAAACACTTATAAACTTGTTTATAAACCGTAGCAAAAGTACATGTGTATGTTTTTTATCTTTTTTAAGAGGTGGCCTYGTCGCTGCTCTGGCAGGTCAGCCAGTTAATTTATTAGGAACTCGGCACAAAAATATTACACAATTCTGCTGCTGTCAAGCCTCATACAGGCTTTTCAGTAAGCTCCTGGGGAAGGCAGAGGGGGGGGTGTGTGCTTCTTTTTGTTTTTTAAAGTAGGATCTTCAGAGCAATTTAAAATTTTTATGTTGGCTTCCACTGTATTAAGAAGTGAAGGCACAGAGACCATAGGGGGAAAGCAGGATGAAGTGAACGGTGTGAGAAAATTATGATCCCACTCCTGGAGGTTGTTCCTGTGATTAAAAAAAAATACTGAGTCCTTTTTTCTTTGTTTCTTGTGTTTCAACAGGGCAGAGTTTAGGGTATGGATTCGTTAACTATATTGATCCAAAGGATGCAGAGAAAGCCATTAATACTTTAAATGGACTCAGACTCCAGACCAAAACCATAAAGGTAAGACAATATAAAACACCTTTTGCTCAGTTCAGGAAGTGGAGAAAGGAGTTGAAATGGTTTCTGGCAATTTCATCGCTATTTTAATCTCCATTGAAAGGGGCACTCGGCTAACGAGCTCCTCCTTGGAACAATGGGAGGATGTGCAGAAGATCAAATGCCTCTTCTCTGAAATTGCTGCTATTGCTATGGGGGCAAAGTAACAGGAAGCTCCTTAAAGCATTGCAGTGAGGCTTAAAACGTAGAATAAAACAGCTGAGGTGATACAGTTATCCATAAACAGAGGTGAAGTACGTGACAGTGTATTCATAAGTTACACATTTTCTTGTGTTTTAATGAGAAATACCTTGACATGGAGCTCTCTTTCAGTGACACTCATGTCATTATCAGGTGTTGAAGGTATGTTTCTCTCAAGTTAGAATGTCATTATCAAAAAAAAATACATTTTTTTTCTCAATTTCCCCATGCTTAGTTTGATTTATTCTTTTAAAAGCTAGAGGGATTAGAGATCCCACTGAAGTCTAATTTCATTGTTGTAATAGACCATTAGTTATTCAACGACCTTCTTTAGTGGTCTCACAAGAAAAGCAAGTTTCTACACTGTCACGTTTTTTGCTGCATGGCTGATGAAGCTTTTTTTGAAACAGCTTATGGAAGATTTCCACATCCYGAATTCTGACAAATAATACAGCTTAAGGAATGTGAATCAAAAAATTGAAAGGGAACAAACAGCAGATCTGATTCAAATTATCTGAAACTGCTTTGATCATGTTTGAATGCTGGCTTTTGATTTGTACCATTTTCTTAATTTTTCTTCTGTACTTAATTTGTATTTCAAAGCCAAAAATGTTAAAGAATATAAAAACAGAATTTTTACTTTTGGAAATATTGGTACTAATAATGTCAGTGATTTCACATCTTGCAAAAAAGATACCATATGGTCAATACTTTAGTTGCACTTACCCTTTCTCACTAAAGGTTTTGGTTTGGACAAAGTGGTATTCCCTAAAGCAAAAATATTTGTTGGATTCCTGTGCATCTCTAAGGATTGTTTCAAGCAAGTTTTTCCCTGGTCTGTTCGATCAGTGAAGACCAGAAGTCCTGAGCCTGAGGGTTATGAAAGTGGTGGAGTAGCTGCGTGGATTCCATAGAGCTACTTCCAAACCTCCCTTAGACCAACCAGGTTCTATCCCATAGATATGTATGTGGGCCATATATCAAAATGCTCACAGCATGGTTTTGTAAAGTTAAATAGAAAAACTTACAGGAATATGTAAGGCAAAGCAACAAATCTACCGTCTTATCTACTGCTGCAGGTGGAAATACATGCTCAGACTCAGCAGTTTCTGCTTACAGTGAAAAGTTGAGCAGTAAGTTGCTCACCAAATTGCTTTTAAAGGCACGTTATCAGGGAAAATATAAAATTTTGAGAGTACTAACCTATCTTCTAAATACTTTATTAAAAACTCAGTAGAACTTGAAACATTTAGGTCAGTTTTTAATGCAGCACTTGTATATTTTGAACATTATTCAGTGTTAGCCAAGGTGCTACATTTTTTTGTCCTAAGCACCTATGTTGCTTTGCCCCTGGTTTTTTTTGAGTTTTGTGAGACAGAGCAATGCTACTGTATTCATAATATTCCAAGGTTACAAGAAACATACAGCTACAAAAAGGCCTCCAAAAACTCCAGCTCACCCCAATTATTATGTCACATTTCTCTCACATGCAAAATGAAACCATTATGCCTTCCTTTTTATCATGTATGGTAAGATTTTTGTTATCCAGGAACTTCCTGTGCTATGGGGGTTTTTTTGGGTGTTTGTTTGTTTTGGTTTTTTTTTTTAATTCAGTATAAATTTTACGGATACAAGTGGCTGATTAAGTTTGGGTTTTTCATACTCATTAATAACTAGTAGACTTTTATAGAATACGTGATACTTTGAGCTCTTGAAAGCTGTTAAAATTTAATAATCAGCAAAGAAATCGACCTAACCTACGTGCACAGGAGCTGCATAATTTCTTCAGTGACTGGGAAGGAAGATACATGTAGGCTTTTTTTTTAAATAAAATTGTTTTCAAGTAAGTGTTTATGCAGTTGCCTAAAACCAACCCAAGGGAGCCTTCTATTCAAGCTTTGGACCCAGGGACATCTAATTAGCGGTTTCCAACCCAATTGGATTACCTCACCTTACCCCCTTGGTTTTTTTGTATTTTTAATTATGTTTTGCTCTTATAAATCTTAATAAATTAGGTCTGCTTCCCTGGTACTGTGTGATGGGGATGGCAGTTTCCCAGTGTTCACGCTGGCTGAGCGGTAAATACGTGTTTTTACCGCTCCCGGCAGCGCCCGTGTCACTGGAGATGTCCCTCGTTTCCAAGCGGCTGCAAAGTGGCGAGAAATCGTCCTCAGCACCGCTGAAGTCTCCTGGCTCGCCTGTGGCCCCCACACGCCCCTTTCCAGCATCTCGCTGTGATTCATTATAAGGTTGAAGTATTTTAATTCATAGAATTACTATATTTAATTATCAGAGCCGATTACTTTAGTCTAGCTAGATGCCCTTTACAGTTATTAAAAATGCACTTTTGGTGCATTAAAAGAAGCCTGTCTCAAAAGAGCATAAAGAAAGGGATTTGGTGGCATATAATTTTGTAGGCTAAAAAATATTTAATTAAATACTAGAATAACATTGAGCTGGAAGAGTACTGAGCATTACTTTATTCTGTTTCCTTCATGAGTGTGGTTGTTTTTCATGCCCCAGAATGAATCTGTAATGTCCTGTTGATGGATGGGCTGAGCCTTGGCCTCTGCCCATGTACGCTGGGTGGCTGCAGCCCTGCAGGTAGCATTTCTCTGGCTGCCTTTTGTTTGGAAGCTGTTTTGGTGGAAAGTTGGAAATGTATAATCTGTGAAAGCCCTTTTACAGGGGCAGATTACTTCTGCTTGCCAAGGTCACCTTGGTCCTGCTGGCTGTGTCCATCTCCCTGCTCACACGGTCCTGGGCTCTGCTGTCCCTTGCACCTAGCCTTGAGCACGAGCTGGCTCTGGGGAGTCGTATTTGCACTCTTTTTTTGACCCTGCAAGGTTTAATTCCTGTTTAAAAAAAATACATACTTTCTGCATGTGTCCCCAAATCCTGTCCTTTTCACTTCTGTAACATTTTCGTGGCAGCTTAATGTTCTCTCTCTCCTGATGCCTTGCAAAACAGCCATGCAGTCACAGGAGGAACTGGTTTTATGGCAGGATCAGCAAAACAGCTAGGCACAGTCTGCTCTCAGATGTGTGGACTAAAATAACTGAAGAAATGTTCTTTTTATTATTTCATTGTTACAATAAATAATCCCTTTTCACTGTAGCAGCTAAAATATTTATGTGCATTTTATTTAAGTCAATGATGCCCTTTCAAGTCAAAGTCGAGAGGTGACTATTTGCAGAATATCTGTTTGGGGAAGGCATTGAAGGAAGTGTTATGCATTTGGTAATAGGTTATAGATGTTATGTTCCTCCTCAGCATAGTGCATATTTTATTTACACCATTTTGTAGCAGCAACATCATCTTGTGAGGGAGAAGGGCTTCACTTTATTTTTACAGCTAAAGCTTGACRTAATTCTACAAAACAGCTTAGAATGAGGGAAGATACAGCATGTGTGGAAATAAATATATATTCCAGAAATTGAATCTATTTTTAGAAATTAAATTTGCCCATCCGTAAAAGCGTATGAAAGGTCACTGCTGCTGTTGAAGATTGCCTGGCAATTCAGTTGCATCAAGTATCAGAAAGAAAATAAGATGTGTGATGCATGGGGTACAGATTGTTTAAACTCTGCTGGTTTGCCCTGAAAAAAAAGGACAGTGTCTGAAAGGGTGCGAAGGAAGCATTTTACAATTTACATGGGGATTCAGGTGACCTGGCTTCATGTTGGGGGACGCTGGCACAAGGGCGGAACAGAGTTTTGAAAGGAAGTTTAAAATCTAAAAAGAGACAGTGACCCCCTGAAGCACCGTCTTGTGTCCCCCCTCTCCTTCCTTTTCTCCGTGGCCTGAGAAATAGGTTTGTTTGTTTCTTCCCTCACAGGAGCAGGTTGGTACCTGCTGTGACACTGCTGGAGCAAAGGGAGAAGGCTCCAGTGAGGGGAGAAGGAATCTGGGTTCTCTGAGCCCTTGGTGCCTTCCAGTTTTTAAATCCATCAAATTTATCAGATGATAAAATACCAAACAGATAGGATCATTCCTCTGTGGTCAGAGGCTGTCTCTAATTATTTTAATTTTCAGTTAAATGAATAAATAAGATGGAATATAGCTACTGCTATTTTGACACTTCCTATTGTTAGTTCAAAATGTTTATTTCTGCTTTACTCTCCTGTTTTGATCGATAGGACTGGATGGTCCTAGTTTAAAATGCAGTGAATAGGGCTGTGGGAGAAGGTACTCCTGTGTGTTCTGGAAATAAAGTAGTAACATTACTGCTCAAAGATCTTGCTATTTATCTTGGTTTCTCTGGCATTTTTCAAAATGTCAGATATTGCTACAAAATTCAGGCTCTAAATCTGTCCATGTTAATTCTTGTAATTGTCTGCAAAACTGCAAACCATCCTGTCACTGTAGGGTAACGAAATAACAGCAACCTCAGACTTCTCCGTCCTACAAAGTCATTTGTCAAAAAGATTGCCTTGGAGCCGTGCTGGGCGGGCGGCGGAGGCAGGGAAGAGGAAGGCTGCGGCAGCGAGCGATGGGGAAGAGAGCTGCACCCTCTGCACCCTGTCCCAAACCGCCTGGGAGGTACCGGGGGGAGTTCAACCCAACAATTTGAGTTGCAGCCGGAAAGTGCTGGCTCGCTGATAGTTACAGTAGCAGAGCTCTGGTGTTGGGTGCCCTTGGTGCAATACTCTGCCAAAAATGCTGTGTTTTTCCACTCCTGTTCTCCCGTAGCCTCCCCGGGGGCTACCTGCCACCGAGCTGGCCGGCCACCTGCTTCTCCCAGTGAGGAAATGGGATGTTGTGCAAGGCTGGGTGGTAGGGGGGGGGTGTATGGAGAGGTCTGGGGATACTCTGATTTGTGGGAGAGCTGGGGAAAATGAAATGTAGAGAGGAAGGCACAGAGAGAGCTTAGGTGTGTTTTGTGAGGGAGAGGAGATGGAGGGTCTGGGGGGATGGAAGATAGTGGGAGGATCTGAGCATGTTGGACTGTGGTGCAGAGGGGGTTGCAATTTTAATTTTTAAGCTTCCCGTGTATGCAGATGTGCCGGGCCCCCCGTGTGTACGGGGGCGCAGCGTGTGCCGCACCGGCGTGCTGGGCCGGCTCACCGCCCGCCTTCGGGCGCCCTGGGCTGCGTCCCCCCGCGCTCCAGCAAAGCTTTGTAGAGGGTAGAGGTGTAAAAAAGCRTGCACTCCTTTCCTTCCCTGAAATTCAGATTACAGACGTTTGCAAGCTGCAGGTTTGGGACGTAGTGGTTCTATAGTTCCTTTTAGAATTAAGATAATGGCTTGTTCTATTTTGTGGTAGCTCAGAGTTAGTCATAAGATGGGTCATCTGCTGTGACTGCTGCACCCTGGGACAAAGCCTTGGACAAGAAACTTTAAGGATGCCACAGACCCGGAAAGCCTCAACTAAGTTTACTTCATTTTCGTTCTCTAGGAACCTCTGTCTGCGTAACCTTTTGGACTTTGTAGTGCTTATTAACAAATCCTCCTCCACCCTTTGTGCCCGTAGTGATGCTGCAGCTCAAAGGGACCTCTCAGAGCTGCGTTTGAAGGTTCAGATTTGGCTCTGCTGCTTTCAGCAGGCACCAGAGAGTTTTTAGCTGTTAGTTTTGTGCATCTTTTCTTAATCGAGATTTCTCTTTTAACTGCTTCACTTTTGCCAGTGAATCCTTTTCATTCCACAGAGCCGGAGCAATTATTTCTCTTAGCCCTGCTCTTGATACAGCCAGAGTGCTTCTAGGTTATTATCTATGGATGTCTTTCCTGAAATGATGGGTTAGACCATTGTATCTCACCTGCAATCATAATTAATCCCAGTAAAATGGCATTGAATTGCTCAACAGTGAAGTGCATTGTCACTCCCCTCCATCCCCCAGCCAAGGGCTTGGAGAAGAGAAAGGACAAAGCAGTGCAAGCGGTGAATGTGAAAATATTCCAGACTTTGGTCTTCAGCCTCTGGACCAGAGGGTTTTTCTGTATGATTGTTCTGACAAAGCATGTAGTTTTCACAGGAAGGTTTCTTAAATCTGTGTTTTTACACAAAATTAGGGCATGGATGAGGGCCTGGAAGTGGCTGTGGGGAAGGGTCTCTTCTGGCCATAGCCCATCCTCTGGTGTTAAGCAGATTTTACTTCTGGTTTTGTACGTGTGTGAAMCAAGTGAGATTGTGCTTATTTACACATGCGAAGCTCTCTGAGCAGTCGTGTTAAAGCACTTGCAGTGCGTACCAGTGGGATAAGAGGCAGCAAGTGAAGGAAGRGTTGTCCCCATTTTACACGTTTGGACCTCAGGCAGAAAAAAGCRAAGTGACTCACCCCAAAAGTCATGCAAGAAATCCTACATCTAGAGCGTGTCATGCAAAGAGACAAAGCAAAGTCTTTCAGAATTCTTAAGGTCACCAAGAAGTTTAGTATTTTTCAATGTTACACAAACATTTTTTTTTTTTTTGAAAGCTGCCCAGGGAGTCACTTAGCACCGACTGCACCTTACCTGCTCGTGGCTGGAGAGACGTCCCAGGGATTGCAGGTACCATWGGTGTGGTGGTTCGGTGGCCTGTGKCTGCCGGTGCTGCCGTGCAGCACTCTCTAATTAAAGGCTCCTGACTAGTCTCGCGTTCCCCAGGTGGGTAACACTAGATGCAGAGCAAGACGTACATCTCCTTGGAGAAGGTTTGTTTTTGAAAGACACGAGCTGCTAGGTTGCTTGTCAGYAGATGTTTTGACTGGGGCAAGGGGGCTCTGCTGGCAGAGCACATCGTTTCAGGGGGGGACGATGCTGTTCCTCTTCAGAGCAGATGGGAGTTGAGAGATTATTCTGACTTGCTCCACAAAAAATTAATTTTTGGGAGGAGGCTTCTAGAAATGGACTCTATGTTTGAGGAGTCCAGGATTAGCATATGAGCTGAAGGCGTCTCTTACGATGAGCAGCGGTGAAGTGGTTAAGTGTCAGTGTTTAACTGGTTGCTGTTAAATGTCCAGCGTCTCGCCGCRGTAAGACAAATGGGATGCGTTCATGCCTCTGGGTGCCTTTGCTGTGGGCTCTGACTTGGAAAGACCAGAGCGCTTCAATTTATGTTCTGAAGAGTCTTGAGGTTAGAAATCTTTCAGAAAGTTTTCTATSTGGGAAAATGGGTAGCAAATCGATAGGGAAGATAATTACTTTAACTGGAAGATATTTTCTGTGCTCCTGAGCAAAAATGTGCATTACCATGGAAGATGTGAAATGCTGGACTTTATGACTCTGCAATAGTGTTTGGAGACAGTGGTGCAGACTCTTAAGAGGTGGCTGTTTATACTAAAGAGAAGCCCTTACACAGGCTAATGTTCAATGTCAGATGAGAAATATCCTAGTAAATGTTTTTCACAGTTAGTGTATATATTTATAGAAACTAACATCGGAGGCCAGCAAGCCATAAAATGGATTGTACAATATTTTATTGCAAATAAAATTGCAATCTTCCTTGCAAATTTGACCGAAGAACTCCTAAATGATCTTATGCAGTGAAATATAACACCATCGTTCGACCTCCAACCGTCGTACAAATGGACAAACATTTTAATGCTGAGAAATGCCTGGATCAAACAGTAGCTTGGCATACTCCAGTTCATTTACTTGAATTTCTTGTGGTGGCTAGGATTTCCATATTCTTTTCTTTTTCAGCATGCTATTTCATTATAGGGTGCTAACACTGCCATGAGCAAAGAAATCATTCTTAAGTGTGAACATAAGGAATTAATGCAGCATCCTCACCCTCAGAGTGCTTTGCAGTTTTCAGTGATAAAATGGGAGCTGGTTTTGGCTCCCATTTTAACTTTCACAGCACAAGGAGCTTCTGGTCTGGTGGAGGGTCAGGGTGGGTGTTTTCTTCCTTTGATAGCTAATACACCCCGTCCTCAGTAGAAGACATCCCGTCCTCAGTAGTAACTGAATAATAGCTTGAAAGCGGGATGGCGYGGTCTAACTGATCGATTTGTCATTGGCTGACCTGAGAGGGAAGATGAAAAAGATTCAAAAGCAGATAAATAATTGACATTACTAGCCTTGAGTCCATTCAGCTTGCAACCTTTTCTCCTTGATATTAAAGACAGCTGAGTTGCTTTTGGCAGCTTCTTTCTTTGGCCCAGGCTCCCCTGCAACCTGAATGTTTGATTGCGGGAGGAAATAAGAACTAGACCTGAGCAGCGGTAGGTGTTTACATGTGGATTTGTGAGTGTGTGCAGTCTCTCCTTCCACTGCCTGTCTGCAAGAGCAGAGCATTTTCTGTATGTAGAAGTGTGTATATATATATTCTTTTAGATATATATAGATATATATTAAAAAAATGTCAGGCATTCAGTGCTCCAGGAAGTAGTGKTTTTTGCATATCCCAATACTTTTCATCTTCCCTGTAATGTGGCATTTGGTTAATGAGTGTGCCAGAGTGAGAAAACCCAAAGGAAACCCCTGGCTGTTTTCCCAGGAACTTTATTAATTTTGCAGCTCTCAGTTTTGAGGAATAGGTAAGGTCCCTACCCCCACTCCAGAGAGGCTCTTAAGTGTTTTTTAAACTGTTATTCCTAAAGTAGGTTAAACTGTAGGTGTCTGAAGCCTTGCAGTACCCTCTCAAGGTAAGGCATTTGCAGAGCGTGGAGAGAGAGTCTGCTTTCCTGAATGCCCCGGCACRGGGTATAAATGAGAAGCCACTGACACGAGACCACCAACCCAAGCACGGTCAAAACAGGGACTTTCGGCGTGGTTATCTGTAGGTGAAAGCACGGTGTAGTTATCCCTGGTTTCTCCAAGCACCCGGCTTGATSTTAGTTACATAAAAGCCGAGCGGTGCCGTGCGTGTTCTGGTCCTGGCGCATCAGAGGGGTGTTTGGGACCAGCGATTAAGTGGCTTAAATGCTGCACCTCATCAGGAGCTCATGGGCTGTGAGGTCCTAAATCGCCAAGGCACAAAATAGTTTCCACCCCAATATACTTCTCCCTTTCAGCACTGATCTCGGCACCTGAAGGTTTCTCCGCTCCTTACATCTGTTTGTGCCGTTGCGCTGTGCCTGAGCCTGCCTCAGTTGATGCAAATGTTTTATCTAATCTCTTTTTCACATTTCTTCCCCTAAATTTTTCCACCTCCTCTCTCTAGCCTTCTCTCTAAATGTTAGATTTAAAAGGTTACGTACAAACATGTAAGTTATAAAGAAGTTGCCAAAAACCTTAAAATCTAGAATCTTTAGAGTTTGTCTGCTATTATGCAGAGAAGATTGTGGAAGCAAATATTAGTCATTCACATCATTTTCTGTGTTGAGTCAATGTCTATTTTTAGGTGTGGAGCACATAGACAACGCTTTGACACATAAAACACATAAAGACATTCATTTGACATCATTTGTGTTTGGGCTAAGGCTCGGGAAGAGGGGAGCACAACTGCCGAAAGCGTATTCATGATGGGACCCCCCATTTCCTTCCAAGACACATTTTAACACATAATGTAGGAAAATACTGATCGGTTTATATTTAAATAAATCAAGATGAAGTGCAAAATATTCAGGTTTGGTTCCAGTGCTATTTCAGATGTGCTGCAAAGTAAATCTTCATGATCCGTGCTCAATACTTGCCATTAGTAGGAAGTATTTTTATTATGTTAAATGTGTGTGTTCTAAATGTATATATTTTAAAAGCGCAGAAGGCTTTTTATGCACATACTATAATTACAAATCCGATTCRTAGGTAGAAGAGCAGTTAAGAGAGACTTGATTTAATAATTTTCCAACAGCATACATGCAGTGCCTCAGCTGGATTTTCTTGTTTGCTTGGTCATAATATTTTATGGTCTGGTTCTGGGCTTATAGTGCAAGGGAAGTTCTCGTGATAAATTGCAGATATGATAATGAGTGTCAGTATACAGTTCCCCGAGCAGATGTTCATTTAGTCTAATTTCACCAGTACTTTACTGTTCATCCAGAACAGATCTTGCCAGCTCAGGATGAAAACAACAAAGAGATAGCACAAAAGATCACTCTGCAGATAACCTGATCTGTTTCAGATACTTGGAGGGGGGGGGAGGAATAAAACATACTGGAACTTCAGAGTGCTACGTATGTGCTGAGGTTATTACATGTTGGATACAGTAAATCATCCATACACCCACAGCCCATAGGGGTAAGTTTACAAAGCCGTGCGTAGGAAGTTGCACATTAATCTACTTCTGAACAATAGTTATTTCATGCCTGCACTTAAAGAACCCTTGCATTTGTTTTTAAGGTCTCTCTAGTTCTTCCTTTGTTCTTCCAGCCTTTCCTGGCTTTGTTGGTTTTGCAGAACAGGTAGTGTCTGAACTCGAGGGTTATTGCTTGTGAAAGAACAGAAAATAATCTGTCTGTYTAAAATGCAAAGGGTGGCTCTAGCATGCTAATACACCTTTTCTTTTCTTCAATCCACAGGTGTCGTATGCCCGTCCAAGTTCAGCATCRATCAGAGATGCGAACTTGTATGTCAGCGGCCTTCCGAAAACAATGACCCAGAAAGAATTAGAGCAGTTATTCTCACAATATGGGCGCATCATCACCTCACGGATTCTGGTTGATCAAGTCACAGGTTAAAAGAAAACTTTTCTTGTTATATGCGTGTTTTTCTGGAAATGGCAAAATTATAAATGCTTGCTGGCAGTTGAGTTTTAAGACAGTATGACTTCTAGTGTAAAATGCAGTACCTGGTTCTTTATAAGCGTAACTGTTTGGAGSTATAACTGCTGCCTCTTTAAGGAGGGATCTCAAAATGCAGAATGTTGTTTACTTAAAATCATTATATTAAATACAGTAGGGGCTGATTTTGGAGAACGCAGCTGGGGAAGGGCATTTTTCTTTATAGGACTTCCTGTAATTTGCAAGCTGCGTGTTCTGTGAAGTCAAAAACCAACATTCGGTTTGTTCGTTTCATAGATGAGGCTGTTCCCACAAATATTCATCTGTTCACGTGTTTTTACTTCCCAGGGGTTTCTCGAGGTGTGGGGTTTATCCGTTTCGATAAGAGAATAGAGGCAGAAGAAGCCATAAAGGGACTAAATGGCCAGAAGCCTAGTGGTGCTACAGAACCAATTACTGTGAAGTTTGCCAATAACCCCAGCCAGAAAACAAGCCAGGCACTCCTTTCACAGCTGTATCAGTCTCCCAACAGACGCTACCCTGGACCTCTTCACCACCAGGCTCAGAGATTCAGGTAATTACCTGGAAAAGAACTGAAGTTCCACCAGCGACGACAGTGTGGGGCAGGTGCTGCATAGGAAAATACACTTTAGTTGCGTAGGCTGACCTGATTTTCTTTGTAAAATTAAATATTCTTTCCTGGAGAACGAGGAGGAAAATCTGCTGACAGCAGTAGTCATGTTATACTTACTAAAACAGCTGAAGTACTGTACAATCAGATCTCCTGAAGTCTCATAGAAAAAGGAAGGGTGGAATAGAGTTACACTGATAATCAAATGAGCAGTGACTATCCTGTTCTTTCTCATTTTTTTGGTAATGCTTTTATTTTCTGCTATATTACTGCAGTTTTGATGCAGCTTAGACTTTGATGTTAATGACAGTGGATTGGTAGCAGGAAGAAAGCTGAGTCTGTTCCAGTCAGCAGCAGTATCATTAAATTTATTAGCCTGAGATACCTGCTCTTAGTATAAAGAGACCTTGTATTAGTCTTCAGTGTGATTCTTCGATACTTTCAGGGATGTTTTATGCTCCATGTTGGGAATATACTGTTTCCATCTGATACGTAAGCCAGAGTTAGCAATACGTGAGGTTCTCATTACTTTTATATTTGATGATAACTTTCAGGCAACCTAGCGTTCAAATACAAAGTCTGCCTTCAAAAAAAGAAAACCTGGACATATTCACTTAACTGAGTTGCATACTGGCTTTAGAGARTTATTCAAAAGTAATTTTAGTTTTTCGGTGATGAAAAGTGCTAATGAATTAAAGATCATAAAAAAACCCAGTCATGAGATACATTAAATTTACACTTGTTTTTATGYCTTTGGCACACAGCTGTGTCCATTGAGGTTATCACTGAATCATTTCATGGACAGAACTGTAGTGTGCTCCCATGGAAAGCAGATGATTATATTCTGCAAAATTTGGGTGGTCATTTGGATTGACATGTCGTGGAGGATTAGTACTAAATACACGTCATATAGTGGGGAGAATGTATTATGTTAAAGCGGTTAGACTCAAGAATTTTTCCAGTTACAGCAGTTTTGGACTGTAACATTTTATTTCCAAGTTAACTGTAAATATAAGGTGAACAGTTGAATTATTTGCAAAAATTTCATACTAATACTGTCTAAAAAAAGACAAATCAGAAGTGGATTTTTTTAAAAACGAAACCCTGGAAATGAAGGTTTTCTCAAAGACTCTAGACAAGTTAAAAATGACTTTAAATGCTGTGGTGGAAATTTAAGCACAACCTCAGACTTAACAAAGCAGGCTGGGAGTTGTTAGGCTCCTTAGATGTGTGGGAAACTTGTTGAACATTTCTTCTTTGAAAATGGAACACTATTAATAATAGTTCCATTGAGCGATCTTGCCATCTGTGAGACATTAACCCAAAGACCCTCCTTCTCTTTTCAGGCTGGACAATTTGCTTAATATGGCCTATGGCGTAAAGAGGTAATTAGAATTCCACAGATTGCCAGATGTCCGTGTTGGCACAGATTGGTGCTACAATTTATTTTTTTAATTCACTAACTTTATTTTATTTTTAATTCCTTCTTTTCTTCCACCAGCATGTCAAATTCTTTTTAAGTTTGGACTTCAGTTGGTTTTGTTACTTTAAAGGCCACACACACAAATTCTGTGGGTTTTTTTCAACCTTTTTTTATTTACAGGTGGGCTTCTCARATGGTTTAGGTGCAACAGCTACAAGCATTCAAACTGCAGTTGTCCTGCTAAATGGCACTTTTTCCRGAATCAGAACTATTAACATAAATTCTTAACTAATCTCCGATCTGATAATGGAAAATTTAACAGTCAAAAACTGAATTACACTGCTGTTGTCTAAAACTCACAGTTAAGACCTCCCTTCTACTACATATGGCTTCACAAGTTTGACTTGAAAATACAGCTGTGTGCACCTTAATCAGCCCTAAGTTTCTTTTGTTACAGGTTTAATACTTTGAAATTTTCTCGGTGCTTGAGATTTGTTTTTTGTTTAAAATAGCTCTGTGTGTTCGTGTGTATGTGCACGCATGTGTGAAAGCTCAGCTGATTTGTAAATATTTATGCTGTTTCATGAGTATGTTCAATGTTTGATCTGATAGCTAAAATGAGTTGACGTGTTGTTAGTGTTTCTTCTACTGGCACACATCAACGCAGGCGAACCTTACAGCAAAATAAAGGTGTAGTCTTATTCCTGATGTTACCATAAGATGTCCAGCCATCCCCCACAGTTAAGATGAGAAAATACTTCTTAATCTTCTGAAATGGTCTGCTCACCACATTTGAAAATTATTTGAGCTTTTTTTTAAAGCTCACCCTGTAAAATGGTACGGTAAGTATATCTTTACACTAGCTAGTACTAGACAGTAACATGGGTTTTAACTACTGCCACAGTAGTAGCCCTCATACAAATCACAAATCTTAAGACTACTTTAAAAAGTAATAGTCAGACCAGGGGCGGTGTATCTTCCCAGAAGCACCACTTCTGGTGTTCATTAGTACCTTCGTTACATCCGCGATATCCTTAGTGGCGATGGTGGTACGATGAGTCAGAACTTACCACCTGATCTTGTCACACGCCGCTTCTCCTGTGTTCTCCCCTCTCATTTGTTTCTTGATACATTGCCAAAAACAGGCAAAACTCTCAGCCTCAAGTATCTGTCAGCTACAAGGCAGTGTCAGAAGGATGGGTTTGTTCCAGGAGTTTTCCCTGGRTTTGCTGCTGCTTTCCCTGGAATTGGTCTGGCGCGTGGTGCAGGACRAATAGGGCTTAGTCCGAACTAGTGAGGGTTTGAATTCTGATTTCCTGTGACCTACAGAGGGAAGGAGAGTTACCTGTCCTCTTAGGTTATGCATCTGCAATGTTAATCTTAAATCACAATGGTTTAAGTTGGTTTGTAGACATCTTAAACTCCTCGTCTCCTCCCAGCAAATCTTGAAAACTAGTGCTTAGACTAGCAAACCCTGCATTTACAGGCATGGGGTGTCACAAAAAATAATGTATTGATAAAAATTTCTGAAACTGCTTCTGAAACATCCGTAGTGTGGTGTTCCGGGGCTTTGGGGTYGGTTCATTCTTTCCCCATGTTAATTACGTGGTACTGATGGAAAATGAGAACCTACTTATGCAATAGGTTATCTTGTATTTGTGTCAATACACTTGCACTAGTTTCTTGGATTTACAGCAGCTCCTGTGCTCATGGTATGTAAATAGTTGAAAGCTGCATAGCTCCTAAAGGTTTCCAGGGGAAAGCCGCTCTCCAGTGAACTGTATGAAACTTTAACCCTTTACATCAGTGCAGCATTCCTTAAAAATGCAAAAGTTTATAACATACTGTGTGACATGCACAGCTTTGCATTGTACAGATTTTACAATAACATCACTTACAGGGTAGTGTATACGTTAGCGTTGTACTTCATGTTAAATTTAAACATTGCAGAAAAGGAGCGTTTGCTGGCTTACGTATGTTACTAGCACAGTTGGCACTTGTCAGCAATGGGCTTAAAGTCCCATCTTCCAAATTTCAAAAGAAGTTGAAGTTGTTGGCTTGTACGGGCTCTCAGTCCAGGCCGCCTTATTTACAATTCCACGTGYGGTGGAAGGAGCAGTATAAATTGGCCTTGTGCAGCCGTCTTTGTTTTCAGCAGCTGGGGAAATACCGTGGGTTAGAGCCATGCTGAACCATTATGATAATGTTACTAGTTTCAGTATGCGGGAGAGAAACGACAAGATGTTGAGAGTAGGATCTGCAAAAGTGAAGTTCAGTCGGAAAATTGCCATGTATTTTTAATAAACTGTCTGCAAACCTGTATGTATGTCTGAGGATCCGATGCAGTGAGCATTTGTGAACTKCTCATTTATAGCATAGCTACACCCCAGTGATGTTCCTCAGCTTAAGATGTATGTTCCAAGTGTCTTTTTTTCCTTGAATATACATATAAAGTGCCATCAGGAGTCAACAGAATGGTGAGCAGCCATCAAGTGTGTAGTTTCTTTTATGGTTATTTAATATACACTGCATAATATTGTGCAGATTGCTAAATGTGTGTGGAAATATTACAAGTGTAAAAGGAGGTGTTTTGGAGAGCACAGGAGCTCACTCGGCAACACTGAGTTTCCCCCCTCCGCTCCCTCAGTCGTCGCTCAGAAAATCCTGAGGAATTATTATTCAGTTCTGGTATTAAAACTCATCATATCAAAGGTACATGTGAAACTGGATTTTTATTAAGACGTTTCCTCTGTGCAGTTGTTATTTTAAAACATCCCAAAGTGTAGCTTCAGAAAGCATGTCACTTTTTTTTTTTTCGTACTGATGAAAGGAAAATTATGTTGATCCTGAGGGCTGATACTGCTTAACATCTTCATTAATAACCTGAGTCACGGGCTGCGATGCACCCTCCTTGCATTAATGGGCGACACTAAGTTGGTGAGGGAGCAAGGGCAGTCGCYGTGCTGTTGGCCACGGCTGCCACTGGGGAGACCTTGACAAGCTGGAGGAACGTGGCAAAATTCAGGAAAGGCAAATGCAGAGTTTAGCCCCTGACTGCTGCCTTCAGCTACCTACGAGGGGCGTTAGGAGGATGATGAAGCTGAGCTCTTCTCAGAGGTCAACTGCGAAAGGACAAGAGTCAACAGTTAACAGGTTGTAGCAGGGGAAATTCAACAGGGTGTAAGGGAAAATCATTCACAGTGAGGGTGGTGGAGCCCTGGAGCAGGGGCTCCAGCAGTGGAGTTCCCATCCTTGGAGACTTCCAAAACTTTCCTCCTTCAAGGCCATGAGCAGCAGATCTAATCTGAGAAGTGAGCCTTGCTTCGAGCAGGAGGTTGATCAGATGACCTCCATAGATCCTGCCCAGCCTATATCAATCTATGGTGGTACTGTGTTCATAAACACACTACCTGGCTTTAGCTTCCCAATTCAGACGTTTAAGTTAAGAAAACAGGTCCCAAAAGACAACAGGGGGAAAAGTTAGGGTGCTATATTAGATTTCTAGGAGCTTGTCTCTCTGCGTTGACTATCMGAAGAACCTAAGAGCCTGTCATGGACATGAAGTCTCACAGTATGAAGGTATTAATTGATGTGCTCATTAATTCTATTTATGCACTGTTTTACTTACTCTAGAATTGCTGCATAAATCTTCTTTAATATGTGGCCAGCGTTAGGACTTTTTTATTAACTGGATTTTTTCCCAGTGTGTGTCAACTAAGGGCTATGTTAGGAGGAGAATTAAAATCTACCACTTGCAGACGTCTCTCTAAATCTAATAGTATTTTTAGCTAAAGAGGCTACTGTTATAGCTGAATCCTGACAATGACTTAGCATATTAATCCCTTAAAATAAGTCTAGAAGTTTGGGGTTTTTTTCACTGCAAACTAGTAAAAAGCAAAGCATGAGATCTCCATTGCCCTGAAACTATGTTATTTTAGTGATGGGAATAAGCGGCAAATTTCTACAGGGCTCTTTAAACGAACTCATTGATAGCTGCACRTGCGGGCCCTTTTTTGACTTAGATTGTGCTTAAGCATTTCTTTCAATAAATCTTTGTRTACATCTAAGTAGGGCTTAACCTTGAAGGGAGATGTGTTTCTGCCCAGATTTGGTCTTTTTTTTTTTTAGTACGGCTCCCCTCCACTTAAGTAGGAGTTAGAAGCCAAGGGTGGCTACGTRGTCATCTTCCAGGGATAGGATCGAGAACCTTCGTTAACAGTGGCTTATTTATTTTAAAGTCTTGGTTCCATGTAGCTTGTGCCAAGAGATATATTTAGAATAGACCCCTCTTTTTACTTGGTAGGTTTTCTCCGATCACAATTGATGGTATGACAAGCCTTGTTGGAATGAATATCCCTGGTCACACCGGGACTGGATGGTGCATCTTCGTCTACAACTTGTCTCCCGACTCGGATGAGAGCGTGCTGTGGCAGTTGTTTGGTCCCTTCGGAGCAGTCAATAATGTCAAGGTGATCCGTGATTTCAACACCAACAAGTGCAAGGGATTTGGCTTTGTCACCATGACCAACTACGACGAAGCTGCCATGGCGATTGCCAGCCTTAATGGATACCGTTTAGGAGACAGAGTATTGCAAGTTTCCTTTAAAACCAATAAAACCCACAAATCCTGAATTTCATATCCTTACTTACTAAAATATATATATATAAATATATATACGAACAAAACAAAACAAAAAAAAAAACTCTTCAAGGCTTATATTCAACCATGGACTTTATAAGCCAGTGTTGCCTAAGTATTAAAACATTGGATATCCTGTGAGGAACAGGAAAGGATTTTATAATGCTTAGAAAAAAAAAAAAACCTTTGATGCATTGAATGTTCTTTCATAGCTGTCGTTGTTGAATATAATATACATAGATAACAATGTGCAGGGATTTTTACCCGGCCAGCTAGTTTTACTACCTTCCTTGAAGGTGGGTCTTTTTAAGATGACCATTCACTCATTTGAAAAAATAATAAAACAAAAACAATTTTTACAAACTAATGGGATTAAAAGCGAGAAAAAAGACTTTTGTTTTCTTTTCGTTTTTTCAAAACATTGATTGAATCAGATTGGTAAACCCCCCACATAAATTAAAGAGGAACAATAAAAATTGCAAAAAGAAGAACATAATTTTGCAACTTTTTTTATTTTTCCTTTTTTCTTTTGTATCATGTGAACTAAACAGTCTTCTGTTAGGGAATGGGGTAAAGGGGGATACCTGATGACATAACAATTTAAATAACATTAACAATGTTGCCAAAGAGGTGGTCTCTTTGCTGAAAATGGGTTTCAAGAAAAATCTATTTTTATAAAATATAAAGAATTTTTACAAGAGAATCTGGATTTGAGAAAAAATATTTTGACTGGCTAATTTAGGGGAAATTGACAACTTTGTCATGTTCATACTGCACTGGTAACTTTTTAGAGATCAAGATGTGTGTTTTAAACTGGATTAGTAGATTGTTTTTTGAAGGATGGGCTACAAACAGATGATCTTCGTATCTTTTCATAGCATGTAATAAAAATATTAAATACAGTACGGGAGAGTGTTCTTCCCAGGCACGCAGTTACCCACAGTCAAAACCCAAAAGCAAGGAGATGAGTTGCAAGACGGTTTTTCTTTAAGTCATCAGTATGGGATATCAGCAGAACAAAAGTTAAAAAAATTAATTTTTTGATCAAAAACTTCCTTGGTTTGAGCAGTAGGTGCTACAAAATTATTTACATATCTTAGTATCATAGTTAAATGTAATGTGTTTAGAAAAAATACATTTGCTTTAAATTTGTTAAGAATTTTCAAATTCACTTTATAGCCCAAGCTAATATAATTGGGCTGTGTTGGCACATTTGGAACACTGTTTATGTTGCTTGAAACACTTATTTATTTAATTGCCGATGTGATGCATATGGCCAAAATCAAATATAGCTAGTTTGGCTAGTCTACTTATTTGTTTACTTAAACTATGGGAAGAAGCATATTATTGTGTCATTTTGTTGTGTGTGTATGTGTATATATAATATAAATATATATATATATAAAGTTATTTTTTCTTTTGGTTAATTTATTATAAGTTGTAACACTTTGCTAGTTTTGTTTGTATATGTCTTAAAATGTTTTCTTATGATACTTAAGTGACAGAGGTATCAAGGTAACTTGTGTAGAAATATTGTTTGATATATTGTCATGTTTGTTGTGAATATTTTTTCTTACTGCACAGTAGAAAAGAAAACAACTGGGTCTTTATTTTAATGTAATTCAGATTGGGGAAAACAGAGCTAAGGGAACAAAATGACTGAGGGGGTGCTCTCCCATGTCCAGTGCACTGATCATTTTAGTATGTTTGTGCTTTGTACGGTTATATATTTAAAACAAAAAAGGGTCATGCTCTTCCCTGAGTACTAGAAACAGTTACTCGCTATGCATAATCTAGTTGATAGTTAAATTTGCTATTGCTTTTCTTGTCTTGTTATATAAAATCTTTTCAATACAAGTTTAGTCTTAATGGTAATAAAACGTTATGGTTATTTATAACTTGTGCTTATTTTGTGCATTTTTTCCATGCTATACCCACTAACTGCATGTAGACTAAGTATTGTTTTTTCACACTGAAGAGGCAAACTTTTGTAGTAGACAAATAACTAAAGCAAAGGCTGCATCATAATTTTATCAGTTTTTTACTTTAACAATGTTAGATTTTAGTTTAAAGGAACACTCATTCAATGTTCAGGGAAACCTTTATACATCATCTGCTATGAATGAGCGCAGTTTGCTGGGAAAGTTTTGATGCATTTGCTAAGCATTAGTGGGGAAGGCATGTCAGAATCTTTTCTCTACGATGTGTTTTACTATCTGAATAATAATAATTTAAAAAATCTTTCTTAGGACCAGGCAGTTGTATACTTTAGTTATAATGAATGACTTCATGTTAACCTTGCTAGTTTAGATCATTTCTGAGGGAAAGTATTGTAAATGTTTTTTTCATAACCTTGTTGTGTTTGAATTATTTGTACTTTAATTGTCCAGACAATAAATGAAAGTGTGTAGAATGGCTATGGACTTTCCACCTTTTTAACCGTGTTCAGATGTTCTAGTAATCCCAGCCGCACCTCAAACGAGGTAGATGTTAGAGTCTGATTTCAGAAGCAAGGTCTTCAAGAGAGAAACGTGCTAGTCAAACCAGATGGAGCATATTCATCCTTTGTTTTTCTTTCTGAAGGTTAGAAAGAGTCGGGCATTTAATTTAAGATGTTGAACACCAAATACCAAACTGTAACTGTAACTTTATTTATTTGAATGTGGAAGATACTGAAGGATTTCTACTTATATACAGTATTTTTACACAATGAAAATATTAACTCAGTCAATATCAACACTTAACAAAAGTAGCAAGCAAATCTCAGCATTAATGCAGTTTTTAAGCCATCATTTAGTCTGACTTTTCTATGAATATGCTATGAATGTCATGCAATATGAAACAGTGTACATATTATCTGCTGTACAACAGTATATATGATCACATTCCAAATTTGATTCTTTTCACCATGTGTTATAACTAGAGTTGATACTTCTTTCAGTTGACTTGTTTGAATCCCATTAATACAAATATTCACTTCATGTTTATGTTCTGTAACGTTCACTAATTGAGAATATGTACCTTGTAAAACTGCAGCATTGAATTTCGTAACTGAGATTAGGAAAACTATATCAGAGGGCTGGATGGACTGTGTGGTTCTTCAGCTCCTTCACCTATTAATAAACTCGTGTTTTTGTGAGATTAAGTTACCATGTTGGTTATAATAATTAATTTCAGGCCACAGAATGAGTTTGTTCTTAAATTTACAGCTTGCTTAATTCATCCTTAAATCAACCTTACCATTCCATAGTAAAATACAGAAGTTAATAATTTGCTCTGTTTATAGAGACTTGGCTCTGAAAAACATCATCCTTCCATCTATCTCTGTATATGTATATACACACACTTTTGATTATATACATATATATGTACACTTTACAACATAGTGTAACATGTACCAGCCCATTTTAAAAACTGCACTTTCCATTTAACAAAGAACCATAGTAAATAGTGTTATCTTATAACAAACACTATCTACACTATAACATTCGTTAGGTTCATCACCTAACTTTTTCCCTGTCCTTTCTTCTGTGTACCTTACACTGTCAGAAAAGTAGTGAGAGGAAAATCACCATACRGTCTAGATGCTCTTAAGGCAGAAACGTGACCCTACATGCTGGTGTTTTGAGGTTGTCTTCAGAGACGCCAGTTCTGATCCACATTATTTTCCCCACTTCCACTTAAAGGCTGGCCACAGATCTTTCACATCTCATTCCTGTAAGGTACCTSCTTCTCCAGTCTCTACAGCTTGCATTAGTGAGCTTACGTGAGCTGTATGAAAGCTGACGTACACATGGAACACAAGAGAAAGGACTCTGCCAGTTTAAAGGATCTGGTGTGTGAAGTYCAGGCCCCCTTTTGAGAGAATCACAAATGTACGCTGGATAAAAGTAGTCACAGACGGGCCCTTGGTTYGCTACACTGATCCTCTGTGAGCGTTTTTAGAAAGTCTTACTGAAACACAATTTCTACCCAGCTGGGATCAGAACCAAATTTCACTAACACTCATTCAAAGTAATCAAGTTTTATATTTCTTTCCTGAAAGGGTAATCACTCTTTCTGCAATTAGCAAGCCTGCTGCATAAATGGAAAATCACCTGGGGGAGGGCATTTCAAGTGCGTTCACTTTATATTCCACTTCAGCCTACCTTGAGCACAGTRATGGGCTTTGGATGAAGGGAGAGGGGAGTGTATGCTGAAAATGATGGCTGGCATATTCAGGATAGCGGTGAGCTACTCTGAATTTTTAACTGTGGGAAGTCAGCCTACTTAGTGACRCTAAATTTGTAGCAACCCAATGCAGACAAATACTCTGGTTTCCATTGGGATGGCTGGGCAGGGGGGGCTGGGTGCACCAGGCCTAGCGGAGGCTGCTGCCTGGGTGCTTGAATCAGCCCCAGGATAAGAGGTACACCCAGAAGGTGCCTTGGGGAACCCCTTTTTCCATCACCTGTAGTAGGAGCCAGGCAAGGCTGTTAACCTATGCGCCTTGCTTACGTGACCACAGATAGAAGAGGTAAAGCCAGGTCAGTGTGTGATGGCAGAAGAGGTGTGCTCCCTGCCCTGGGGGTCTTACAGACTGAGCTCACTGCACAGAAGTCACTTACTGTACATACAGAGCAAAATGAAAGGAGATCAAATCCAGCATAACTTTACAAAAGCTCTGACATCTCAGACTAATCTGGTATCTCCCTTCTAAAAATAACTGACTTCTTAAACCCAAAAGCTGTGATGGAACCAATCCAGCTGAGCTTCAGTAACTCATCAAATCACGGGGGGGCAAACAGGAATTTGGGCAGAAAGGAAACAAAAAGCACCAGCCACGCACAGAGACGCCCACCCGCCCCGTGGGGTGCTCCTCCCGGGCAYGGCCGCAGTGCCCCGCGCCAAGGGAAGGGCTTTCGTCCCCGGAGCGTCGGGGTGGTACCTGCACCAACCAGGAGAAGACGTACGCTGGYGCGACAGGCGTTCCGGGGCCTTTCCCAGAAACGCTGTACGGCACTCTGGTGTGCTTGGGAARTGCAAAGGGGGCCGAGTGCAGTAAGGCTACCGGAGTGATCACGAGAATGGAAACTTACTCTATAAAGACTCACTCAGCTTAAATTGTTTCTGTTCCCACAAACCCCAAAACCTGCCTTTCAAAAAGCCTGTTCCCTGTAAATCTACCAGGGATAAGCATTAGGAAGGGCTGTAGGAAGGCAAGCGACCAAAAGGACGGGTCATACAAAGGTAATGTAATTTGACTCGCCCACAATTGAAGACAAGAAATCAGACTGGTTCTTTCTGACTATCAGATTAGCAATTTTCTGAAATATTCTTTCAGTAGAAATAACTGGGAAGATGAGGGGATGGATATACGCACAAAAAATTAAACATCTGCTTTTCAGACAAGGTTTGAAGTTTTGTCTACCACACCCCTAAGGTATCACCGATGTTTTTAAACACCAGTCCAGCATATTTTAAAGGCCTTAAAATGTTTCATCKTGAGGTTCATTCAGATTTTAGATGTTACGGGGCTGCAAATTATTTCTTGTGCAGTAGCAAAAAAATAAAATCCTCAACCCTCTATCCTATCCATTCCACAATAAACCTCCAGTCTTAGATCAGTGGGGCTTGGGGCTGCCAGCAATYATGACCCAACTACTGCTACTTACTCACAGGGAAATACAACCCAAGGCCGGTTCGTATTTCCTCCCCCCCAGATATAAAGCAAACCAATGTGATACGGGCGCATTAGTACGCCATCAAGCCCCCAACATTGCACATGGCTGTGGGGTGGATGTGAGGGCTTTGTCACCAAAACAAGTGTCTTGTCCCCAAACACTTCAGCCACCAGCCTCGAGGTCCCTCATGCTACCGTGCACCCCCACCGCGGGTGGCAGCCCCCGCACCCAGCTCCTCTCGTCTGGCACGACACCCTCGCCGTAGCAGCTACGCGGACGGCTCCTGGCCAGCSCCGGGTGCCGTGGGGTGCTCCCGCCCGCCCAGCCTTGCTCCGGTGGCTGAAGGACAAGAGGGACAGTTTTTATTTAGTTCTTTGTTAATACCCGCAACGGCACAGAGGCGGCACAATCGGGACCCTCTGTCCAGGCCCGTGTGGCGCACAGCACCCCACTGCATTGATCCCTTACTTAAAGCAAGGAACCAAACTTCCTAAATTTAATTTCTGATTAACCAGCCCCTGTATCACAGCAGCCCAGTAGCCATCACTCRGGCGGGAGGAGCAGGCAAATAACCATGTTTGGCCTCATTTTATCCACCCTGACCACCTGCTTAACACCACAACCATTAACCCCCTGGGTTCCCCCCCCAGGGACATCGATGTGAAGCCCCGTTTTCTGTGCCACACAAGGCTGCTGGAGCGGTCAGTGATGCGGGGCTGGCGAGTCTTGCGGTGCCTGACCTCCGCTGAAATTCCCCGCTCAGCCTCATGTTTTCTYTTTCTCCTCCGACACCCAGACGGGCAGCCTGGGGTGGCTGCATGGCCGAGGCACGGGTACAAGCCACCAGTAACAGCTTTCATAAAGACGTGAGACTTTATCAAATTAGGAGGAAACAAAAACCCCCTAAACTTTGGAAATTAACATAAACAATGTCATTGAAAGAGCAATCATTTAAAAATAAATCCCTGATAAGGAAAGAAACCCACCAAAGGAAAAAGGGCTTAATTCAGAGGCCTTGTCTGTGCTGTGTATCACCGACCTGCCCAGCAACCTTCTTCATAGCAACATCTGGGGAACCTGCCACTGAGGCCCAAAATACTTAATTTTATTTAAGTGACTTTTAAACACACAAGATCATTAGCTCTTCAGTCTGTGCGTCAGGACTGACTAGAGCGCCACGATCCATTTGCTTTAAAGCAGCATTTAGACTTTTCTTCCCTTACATTTTGTTGGAATTGCACTGGTCCCGACAAAATGATATGCAAGAATTAGCTTTTTACGAACAATACAATTCTGATTTTAAATCAGCACATGAGACACTTAATTAATTTTGTAGGATAAGGAATCTGTTGCAAATATACAGCAGTACACCCACACATCACCATCTGCTGTGGAGAATTAAATGTACAACTCACAAATGAAATCCTGCAAAGTTGGTGCAAAAAGGTCCTTGCTTGAATTTAAACAAGGCTGTGGAAACCTGCAAACACATTGCAAAAGATCATGAAAACAATAACAAATTTGTCCATCTGTGAGTCAGTTCTAGCAGGGTTGGGGTTTTGTTTTGTTTTTTATATTGGTGTATTTGCAATAATTGTTGCAGCTCACAATGCAAATTGTGTAAAGTGTRTTTGAGTTCTTCTCCTGGCCAGAACAAAGTCACTCATGGAGGTGCTCCCAATAAGCTCCGTCATGTTACGCCAGGTCTTCTATGTTTAGGGGAAAAAAAAAAAAAAAACAACACAAGAAATCCCTTTTTTTAAATATTCGATTTAGCCACAGTTTTGAAAAAAAATGGCAAATCTGGCAATTGTTGTGGATGTTTTATTATTAGAATTATTAACAAACACTGTTCTACTGAAGTGAGGAAAAATAAACATCAACAACTACTGCTGCCATGAAAAAACTCTAACAAACAAATATCTGTATCCCTTTGACTCCCCCGAAGCCAAGTGTTCATATTCTAATTTTCCCTCCGTGTTTTTTTCTAATACACTGATTTGAAACGTGCTCTTAATTTTACACCTAGTAGAACCACATGAGACTAAGTCCTATCTCCTGATCTCCTGTACCGAGGAGATGGTTATGAATCTTCATAGCCAAGAAAGGCAATGAAGTCTCTTKACCTAATCCATGCCAGTAAAATGCGTGGTTGCGTACGGGAAGGCTGGAGCAGACTGGAAGCAAGGCTCCCTGCACAAGCCCCTGCCTTTTCCGTGCTCAGCATTAAGCCCCAGGACAGCCAAGGCTGCCGAGCGCTCACTGGCAGCCGTGGGCTGTAAATGAGCCCCGGACCTGCTCCTCGCACTCTCACCAGTTGTATGCCTCAAAAAATTTGTCGTTTGCAGCATTAGGATGACTGAAGCCATACCAGTGATCCCTGAAATACAGATGCCCTTCTCTTGCTTTTTAAATAGGGTGCCAGGAAAACATGCTGACATTTTCTCTGGTTACTACTTAATTTTATCAATAGAAGAGCTATAAACACGCTGTCTCAAAGCACACACGATGCTACCAAGCGCATCAGCATCTAGAATTCTACCTGCGCATCCCCAAAACCATGAGGGTRTGTAGGAAATACAAGATACAGCATTGCTCCGCCACAGCCAAAAATTGCTCTGGGTTGGTGTTCTTATGGATTTTAGCACGGGKTTTTTTGGAAAATGAAAATATTTCCTAAACCTCTTCTGAGATGCATGCGTTTTTTTAACACATACTTATCCCCTCACACATCTGGGAAGTACTCTCAGTACACACACACCCTGAGTATAATTTATGCTAAGGGRCCTGTTACATGTTTAACTCAGATAAACTGTATCTGTAATTAAGAAATGCAGCATCAGAGGTACAACGTGCATGTAAATTGGCAGAAAGGATTCTATCAACTGAACGAATGCCACTAAAGACTATTTAAAACCACAACCTAATCAGAAAACTGCGTGCATATATATATATTTATATCAATATCACAAAACCCTTTGACATCCTCAGCACTGCTAACACTCTGACTAGAAGCCGACTTAACMCAGCTGCCTTGGGCACACTTGCATGCATAAAAAATCAAGTGACTTGATTAATCAGTTAAAGTTGCTGAATCATGCTTSCAGCCGTGCCTGCGCAGCCTTGGCTATCGACGGGAAACCATCAGCGTGGGATTTAGATGAATTTCTATCAGCTGGTCCACAGACCTGTATGGCCCTTATCTTTGCCAGCATTTTTATGAGAAACAGAATCTCTGTCCTGAAAAATGAGCCTTGTCAAAGGGGTGGAAGTGTGTGTATGAGAAGGGAGTCCAAAGGTAAGAGTCGAAAGGGACGCGGATCTTAGAAGAAGAGGTAGGAAAGCTGTGAGCAAGAAAATCCAGAATCCACTTAGAAGCCACCTCCACCAAACACAGCCAGAGGCCCCAGACTGCCTGGCCACACCGAGCAGCAGCTGAAGGTGGATCCCAACTCGAGCAAACCGTTCTGAAATTCAGCAGCATCACCAAGGAAAGAGCAGGAAGAATCTTAGAATCATAGAATCATTAAGGTTGGAAAGGACCTCTAAGATCATCAAGTCCAACCGTCAACCCAACACCACCATGCCCACTAAACCATGTCCCTAAGCACTGCATCTACATGTCTTTTAAATACCTCCAGKGATGGTGMCTCCACCACTTCCCTGGGCAGCCTGTTCCAATGCTTGACAACCCTTTYGGTGGAGAAATTTTTCCTAATATCCTATCTAAACCTCCCCTGGTGCAACTTGAGGCYATTTCCTCTCRTCCTAAGAAATGAGGAACATGTGATATGGGTGRGGATGGAAAGCAAAAGAAGCCAGGCAGTTTATCTAACAGAAAATTGTGTTCTCAAAGTCACTGTAGCACCAGTGCAGCCATACCAGGAAAATGGGAACACTTCTGGGTCTCCGGGGCATGAACTACCTTGCCATGAGTTTTCAAAAGTCAGAGAGGCTGGGAAAAAAAATGCTTTTCCTTAACACATAAAGAGCAATTTGTCCAGGAAAAAAGATAAATTTCTGGGATATGTTTTATTTGACCCTCACTGTGGAGGCTCTCTGCATGGCTCATCCTGCCCAGTGTCCCGCAAGCTTCCCCTCTTCTCAGGAGGGCTGGAGGCTTTGGGAGAAGGAGCTTCCTTCCCGTGTCAGCCTGTGTCTGGAGAAAAGAAAAACCTCAGAAACAATTCACTGTGTCCTGCCGGGACCCTCTGCAGCAGCCCTGCTGTCTGGCCATGTGCGCCAGATAGGAATGGTGCTTTTTGTCATTGAGTTCAACCCCTCCCATTCAAAGATGTTATCCTTTGGCTGGATCTTTAGGTGAGATAAACAGCCACTGCTCCTCTGAAGGACACTGAGCCAGCTGCTTTCTGCTAGGAAATCAAGAAATGTTTGGTTAAAGAAACAAACCAAAAAAAAAAATCAGATGAAGCCCTGGAGAGAGCTGGAGAGCCAGAGCCTGTAGCTGCTGCCTTCTCCACCGCCTTTTTCCCACCTGCCCACACTGGCCGGCAGACCGAGGATGCGGTGGGGAGGAAAGGCCTTAGGGACCAATTCAGGCAGGAGAGGGGTCCCTGGAGGAGACTGTTGCTCAGTTGCTGGTGCCTTCTTGCCCAGCAGACCATAATGGAGAGAACCATGATGACACATTTGCCAAATCCTTCCTGCCAGGCAGCTGGTCAAAGCTTTTGCTTTGCTTTTTCAGAGCGTGAGCAAAGTGTCCTTGAGTGAGTGTCTAGAATAAAAGGAAAAGGAGGGCAAGCAGCCTTTGTGCCAAGCCTCTTACGTTTCCTCCACAGTGTGACTCTGCTGCACTTGTGAATGATCATATTAACATATATTAGAGGAGTTCATGTGCCAGTAATGGAAGAGATTGTCAAACCACAATATCTTATCTGTTAAAATAGCCAGAGTAATAATATCATGTCAGCTAAGTTAAAAAGAAGAGAAGATGCTGAACAGGTTGTTCACTGCCTAAACCCAGTATATTTTTGGCTATACACATATATATTTCAATATGAACTGACTGTGTGTGTATTTTCAATATTAAAAGATAAAATACTGTTCTATGCCCTGTTATAAACTAAGTTYGTGCAATGGAACAGATTTTTACAGCTAAGTTAAAACCTCCTGAGAATAAGAGGTTTATAATGGAAATGCTGACAGACTCTTAACTATAGCACTGGGATCTCTCTTGCTATTATGACCAGATAAACCAACAAGGTAATTCAATGTAGTGTTCCAGCTCCAAGACACTAACACACTCCTTCTGGTCCCAGGTGCTGAGGGAAAGTTAAATATAAAACTTAATGAAACTGCAGTGACTGACTACAGGGCTGGATGGTTGCCCCTGCACCAGGGAAAGGTGAATTTCTCTCCTGGGACGGTGTCTGAAAGGCAGGTAGTGACCGGCTGGTTCAAGTGCAAGCGGTGGCGAGAGCCTTTGGAAGTTTTCCTCAGCTGAAGTCAAATGGCTGGCTAAAGTCAAAAAGCTGTAAGAATCAAACCCAGTCGCTGCACACATATCAGACCAAGAAACGAATAGAAATGCAGAGCACTTCCAACGCACCCACCGCACCTCCACGTGACGGATGCTGAGGGCATGAGCAGTGCTCACAGGGGCAGGGGAGCATAGACGTGCCATCCCTCCCCGCAAAATTGCCCCAGAAGTCTTCAGGTTAGCAACTCAAGCGCTGGGGAATCCAACTCCACTCAGAAAGTGATAGCTAGAGGGAAGCTCAGGTGTGGCTGGACGTTCAGTCCTTGCTCTGTTTCCAGAGCCTTTCCCCTGCCCTCAGAGGTGGGAGATAGCCGCAGGGTTGTGCTAAGCCAGCATGGTGGTTCTCCAGCTTGTGTCCAAATAGATGACAAAGCTGCCAGCAGCAGAAGTGCAGATCATGCCATGCTTCAACACCCTGAAAACTTTGCTACTCCTTTTTGTGCCATGTATAAAATTACTGAGACTACTAGGAGGTGCATGCGCTGCCTCTATCTACACATAAAATCCTGAGCAAACTCCCTGAGGTTGGTGGGCTGGTAGCACTGCCTACTGTCAAGACCGTCTGACATTTCCAATTACAAGACTCTACTTTCAGCTGCTTATAAATGTCATATTTTGACCAGTAACTTGTCATTTTCCATCCTGGGCATCTGCCTCAGGCTGAATTTTTTTTKAAATCTTCAGCCAAAACAATATAGTTATTCCCAAGGGCAAGGCCAGGGAACAATGCGCTGTTTTGTAATGGTAAAAGAGAAAAAGAACTGACATCCTCTTCTTTAAGATGCACCACGGCTCCTCACGGTTTGGATAGGGGGGTAGAAATTTAGTCGACTTGTGACCTTTGTATTAAGGATGTGCCTATTCATTACTGCTGTGAAAATCTATGCAAGTGTGGCCAAGTAAAAGCATTTGAAAAAAAATCCAACCCAACTTCCTCAGCRAAGACTTTTTTCAGCGGGAATCCTAAAAACTCTGAGGATTCCGTCCTGCTGGGCTCATCTTGCTCTTCGGCTTGTTCAGAACGGGGTAGCCCCATCCCACCRACCCGTCAGCACGGAGCAGCTAATTCCCTTTGCAGCACTCAGCACGGTGCAGGCTGCAGGCTCACGCACTCACCACCACGAGTTATTGGGTACGTGTTAACGCCTGGCTAGAGAATTGGAGCAAGATACCGCCTATGGTCACAGCTCCTCATCACTACGCGGTGGGTGCAAAGATCACCTGCATTCTGGCATCAAGAGCACGAGGGAAACAAATTCAGCCATGCCGGCACTTGAAGAAAGGAGGCTTGGGCCAGGATCCTGGAGGAACTGCAGCCATAAGGAAAGGAAGGGACATTTAGACAAGTGTGATGGGCTGGGCGAAGACGGTGGGACTGAGCAGCAATGCAGGTGTGGGAAGCCTTGTGCTGAACAGAGAAGGGGACTGAACCTCAGGAAATGAACCCAAATAGGGGGGACTGGGACTAGCTAGGCGGGGTGAGGAAAGACAGAACTGGAATAAGGATGAGATGCAGGGGAATGGGCAGAATGATTTGCACCCACCAGAGCTGCCAGCTTTCCAGGACCGGGAATGGGATCCAGGATCCTGAGTCTCACCATCAGGAGGCTGCCAGAAAGAGCTGTGAGATCCCGCCGTGCCCAGTTGGAAACGGCAGGTTTTACAGCCCCTAGCTCGGCGTGGCTTTTCCTGGGTTCACAGCCCACCAGCAGGAGTTGCAGCTGGAAGTGCTCCGTGCACTGGAAATCAGATGCCAAAATGAGCAGCGTACATTTAGCAATCCCATGCAAAACGTCTGGGTTAAATGACCTTCCCAGGCTCACAGAGCAGGCTTTTGGCAGAGCCCAGATCTGCAGGGCACCATTCAGACAGCTGAAGCAGGACAGCATCCCATGCCCAGCTGCATTCATCACAGCCCTCTCAACTTCCACAGCAAACGAAGCAGGGACCTGCAGAAAACAGCGTCCCTTACTAACCTGTCCTCCTAATTCACCCTGAGCGCCAGCCTCTCCTATGCCGAGTGTGACAGAAAGAATGGGTGACACTAAAACTGCAGCATGATTTGCATGCACAAGTGGTGCAGGCAGCTTCTGTTCAGGGATTCCCTAGATTTTGAGTAAGAGAATTTACAATCCTTCGTTATGTCCTTTGAATATGGAAATCCAGGAGAGAGAAAATGGAGGGTGTTTTCCTTCTCGACAGTTGTTCTTGAATGGTGCATCCTGCCTTTACAGAAAGCTGATGTTTACTACTGCAATACATTTCTTTTGAAACTCAGTTCATCTGCTGTAAGAAATTACTCAGACCATTAATTTTGGAAGCCAATGCTGAGAGATCACGAGTGTTAAGAATTCTAATTATGTTGGGTCCAGGAAATTTAATGAATAAAAGAGACTTTTCATAAGCATCTCAAGCCATAATATTTTAATGCTATTGGCATTAATTAAAATATCTGGACTTTTTAAAGGAACCCTCTCCTTCTCCCTCTAAGTTTTTTACTTYTACCATTAGAACAGAAGCACCATTTTGCTAAAGCCACAAAAAATGATGTTCTTTGTGGCTGATCATCTCATTTATAATTGTGTCATGGCAGGAACAACCTTTCGCTGAAATTTTGTTTATGCTTCAAAAATTTCCCCCTAATAACTTCTTCCCCACCCCATCCCCCTTCCCAAGCACTAGCAGGTCTGGATTTGTCTTCTGTGCAGGGCTGGGAAGATAAAAGTCCAGATGATTTGGCACCGTACAAGGGATGGAACTCTCAGTGTCTGATTAATTATACTATCCATCTCAGAAGGTAGTGATTCCCTCCTTTAGAGCTTAGGGGAAAAAATGGACTAACCTTTGAATTCATACTTCATCATCTTCCACTGACATTTGTGGCTTTCTGCAGGACACTGGGGCTGCAGCTCTCGGGCAGTGCCGGGGGCTCAGCGGCAGCAGCAGCGCTGCCTTTCTTCCCGCAGCAACCAACACAGCAAATGCTCCACGAAAGAAGGGGGCACCTGCGCTTCTGCAGGCTGCTTTGTAGGCAAGGTGGGTTCACGCAGGTTCAGTGCCATGTCCTGAGTGCCTGACAAATGCGCTGGCTTTTCTAGGGGACATCGTTGCACTGTGGGGCGGGCAGATCATGACTGCCTAGGTCTCTGCTGCTTATGCCGTGACCAGTCGCAGCAATGCTGAACGCAAAGGCTAGAGACAGCTTTGGCATGGCTCTGAGGTCTTGTGAAGTGGACTCATTCCCTGACTTGAGAGTTCAAATGAGCTCAGAAAGATAAAAGGTGCTTTTTGTCTCTGATCTTAAGCTCACAGGTTTTATTTGGATTTTTTTAAGTATCTAAATATACAGTCACTTGCTAGTTATTAATAGTGGGACCTCACCTTATTTGATGCTGTTCTCACTTCTTAGAGTGTCTAATTAAAGGAGGGACACAGGAACTGCCATGTGCTGCTCAGCCACTTGGCTTGATTGAGAAAATGGAGCCAGTGGGTTTTCCAGCTGCTGAAAGTGCCACAGACTGCCTYGGATGGAACCAGGGCTGTGCCATTGTCTGGTCAAGGCAGGGTCAGGTGCAATGAAACATCAGGCACAGTGAAGAAGCTGCCATGCCTTCMGAGGCACTTAAACAGGTATTTTCTCTTGAAAAGGCCAAAATTGTAGCTGCCTGAAGAGCGAAAACAGCATTTTGCAGTGGATCAGGGGAAGCAGAGTTTCCACAAGAACAGCAAATAACAAAAAGAGGAGGTTGCTTTTTATTTCCGCCAAATCGGGCACAGTCTCCTCTGTCTCAGAGGTGCTTGGCACAAAACAAAGCTACTCCTGTTGGGATGCTGCACACCGGTGCATTGCAGAAAAGAGGCAGGTCACTGCTTCCTGGCAGTATTTTCTCCTCCACAGCAAATATGCCGATTCAGCAGGCTGCCMAGCTTGCTTGTGCTTATTTCTGTGCTGGGCACAGCCAGGTGTCACACAGGTGAGGCTGCACATAGACATACAGGAGGCCCAGAGGGCTTTTATCTATTTTCTCCATGTGGCTGAGAGAGCACTCAAAGGCGCCTGCTGATTTTGTATGTTCGGTGCTGCGGAGGAGAAAATCAATGTGGGAACTACAGATGGCTTCAGTGTTACAGGGTAATCCAGGCTGCTTTCCAACGGAAACAGAACTGATTTACTCTTAATGGCTTAACTTTACTGACCATTATATTCTGTTTCATTATTCAAAGGCGAACACTGAAGAAGCATTTTGTGAACATGCCCGATTCTTTCAGGTGGAAGGAGGTGAGAACCATTTGTGCATTGTTTCAGACACTTGTTTTAGTGACTTCACATGGTTTCAGGAAGCTTTTCTTCTCTCTGATATTGAGCTGTCTTTAGCAGGTCTCTTTTTTTTCCTATGCCTTGGGATCCAGTATCATTTCCTTGTTTATTCTGCACTCCAGTGCTATCAGCCATCCTCAAGTGTTTGTCTCATCGCCTTCGAGACTGCACCCCTACCCAGGAAAACAGCGAGGGACAAACTTTCTGCTCTCTGCAGGTTTTTCTCCCAATAAGCCGGAAAATAATGTTTGTTTGGCTCATATTCTTAGCTAGCTACGGACTCCCCACCGAGACCCCCTGCCCTGTCAATTGCTGACTAATCGTGCCTGCAGCAAAAGTAATCCAAACTAGGGAGTTATTCAGCAGCAGCAGAAGGATCCATTAAAACAGATTATGCTCTCTGCTCCGTTTCGGCACTTAGCCTCCGGGATCGGCCTGCCAGGGCGCTGCCCCAGGGCACACGCACCCAGGGTTCTGCAGAGTCACCCTGGAGCGTCCCCTCCGCAGGTCGGCAAGGCTTATGTGTACAGCAAAGGGCCAGGCAAAATTCAGGCCAGCGAGGTCTGTGCACTGCGAGACCTAGCTGCGAGGTGATGCTTACAGGCAGGCTAGTCCTGGAAGCTGCTGCGATTTTTTTTTTAGCTTTCTTATCCTTGGCACACAGGCGGCAAAGCAGCTCTGTATTTGATTTGATTGAGCCTTCCTCTGAGACTTCAAGGGGAGCAAACTCCTACAGTATTCAGGCCCCAGGAAAAAAAAAAAATGCATAGTAGTGATGTCCTGGAGTTAACTCAGCCTCGAAACTCAGAGGCTGCCTGGCATCAGGAGAGACCCTGGTCTGGGGCGAGAAGCAGGATTTCTGCAGGCCACTGGAAAAGCCTTTGGTATTTACATACCTTCCCCTCAGAGCAGCTTGGTTACAGGCCTTCATGTCTGTCCCGGGCATGAGGCCAGTCCCTGCGGCTTTGGCTGCCCCTTTGAAGATCCCATCTCAGACTCAGCACCTTGCTTCCAACACTGACTTTCTGGAGGCACCATGCCTCTGCCTCTCCACCAGCTACGCCAGGTGTGGAAGCTGTGGCGAGCTCTGCTGCTCCAGCTGCTCTTGCTCCRACCCTGTGACCGCCGTTTCACCCCCGGAGGTGCCCATCTCTTTCCAAGGGAAGCCACCTGTGCTCTTCTGTTCAGTGCCTCAGTGAGCCCAAGTGTGTCTCTGGGAGTCATTTTTCTTGGGCACGGGAAGCCAGTCTGACTTCAAGGATCATAACCCTCCTTCCAACCTGCTGTACAAAATATAACGTGYACAGTCCTTGTTACATCTACGAGCTTAATGCAGCCACCTCCAGCTGAGCTATGGCCGCTGCTAATAACACACGAGCTACTYTGTGGTGTGTCAGGACGGGACTGTAGCTGACAGAAGGTGGAGGATGAGGGACACTGATAAAATGGAGTTACCTTGGTTGGACAGTGAATCAGCCACCGCTTCTGCGCATGGTTAATGCCATGTGGCTAGACCTTGCTAGGCTTCCTCTCGCCACTWTGTTTAATTGTGTAACATTAAAGCTACCGCCTAAGCCACTAGGACAGGCATATGCAGGATGTACCTATTTACCTTGCAGGTTTTTAAACCTACCGAATTCAAATAATAGGTTATGTAAAGCAGCAAAATCTACACAATTTAAATTGGCCTGACTTCTGAAAGCTGCAGGTTCCAGAACCTGAAAGAAAGCCCGCAGCTAGACTGAGTATCCAAGGGAGGTCCTTTTGGCATACAAAGATCAAGCACTAACTGAAATTCAAACATACCCTTACGCCTAGTTTTTATCTAATTTCAGTTTCACGCAAAATAATGTTGCCCTAGAAATAAAATTTCCCCATATGTCTGCTGCAGCTCTACAATGGCCATTTAGTGGAGCAGTAAAGCAAAGCACCAGGTACTTGACAGCTCTCTTTGTGTCACTCGCAACATGCCTTCTAATGCTAGAGAGCTACTGCCATGTACTCCAACCGGGTTTCTTTGCTTTCCTGAAGCAGTTACATGACTTAAGAGTTTGGTCATCTTTTCTGCTAATAGGAATTGTATATAGGAACAGGACACAAGTAGAAAGCACTGCACATTAAAATCTAGCTAGCTCAGGACACCCATAATATGATCTACGCAGCGCTGCAGAATGAATTTTTACAATTTTCTCAGCTTAACATGGTAGCATTAATATTTCTTTACTAGATTTCACTATGATTTTGGTTCTGTTAGTGTCTCAACCAATTTATTGCTTGAGAAGGTTATTTTTAATCTTCAGCATTAACTGGGAATATACCCTCAGAAAACCTTTCCCAGTGTGGAATTTCTTTGCTGTTTCATTACACTTGAGGTGATGCTGTATCCAACAGCTCTTTATGAGAACAAAATATATACGTCAATTTTAAGAGGGGAGGGAGGCTTATCAGTTTCTAGCTCAAAAGTCTGTGTTCTCCACTTGTCTTAATTTTTAATTATAGAATTTCAGACATTAAGAACGGGGAGAATGAGTTAAAAAGACGTGATCTCATACAGAAAGGCTGGGTTTAGTGCTGAGCACTCAGTCCAGCTGGCCTCTGGGGTACTACAGCACTGGTGCTCCAGCAATTTGCCTTTGAAAAATGAAGGTGTTTATCTGGGCTCTGCTTCAAACAGGGTCAAGGGTATAAAGGCACAGGCCAGATTTGTTCCTCTCCAGACTCATGATTTAGGGCCCTGTGTCTCACAGCCAGTCCTGGCAGCCAGAGAATGAGAAAGGCCAAAGACTGCACGGAGAGTCTGGTCTTAACCCCATCTCCCACCAGCCTCGCTCAGGCATCAGAACAGGGTTTAGCACACAGGATGTCCACTAACTACAAGAGGAAAAAAACCCTCTCCGAAAAGCTTCTCAAAATCTGCTTCACAGCTACAAAACATTTCTCAATGTCAAATGTAAGTAATTAGTGTTAATTATTCATCCCTTAACCAATGTGAAAAACATCCTCACTCCCCAGTTCCAGTTCCCTCCAGCCAGGTATAGGCAATGATATTGCATCTCCCCTGAATTTGAACCTGAAGGATGCAGGACAGGACAGTGCCATTTTGGTCCCTTATTCTACCTTCTGGTGTCTGCTCTCTTTGCTTTGTGGACACCTTCCTTGTTCTCTCTAAGTACAGAGTTATTTTCCCAACTGTTATGGGGATATATAAGATGGGAGAGGAGTGCAGGCAATTCTCTACCAACCACTGACATGAAGAATAACTGCCCCTTCACCGTCTAGGAAACCCAGGCTATTCCCAAAGGTACAGAGAGAGGCACAGGGCTGCCGGCAGACAGTTTGCGTGTTTGTCCCCTTGGATATAAAGCCAAAATCTTCCCCTGCATGTTGGCAGGTCTCCAGAGGGACTTTTCCTTCCTGAGCTGCCCAAACTCTTCCCTGGGGCAATACCGTTGTGCACCATCCTTCATATATGCCAAAACACCATACCTAACCCCATGCAGGAGTTCCTCTGGGCTGCCTTGTACCTCTCCAAGACATATCCTTAGCAGCTCAATCAAAGGAAAAACATGGTGTTGATATACCACCTGTAGGTGTGCAGCCTGACATGGCATTAACATTCGTAGACACTTTTTCGTGATGCAAACTCAGCGTGACGTGTTGCAACAATGTCACAGTGGTCTCTCTGTACACTACCTTGTCCTCCTCCTCTTCCAACTTGTGCGTGAGCCCAAAGGATGGTCCTGTTTCTCCCCCTTTATCAGTTTATCTAGAAAATATCTGCTCTTCCCTTGTCATGTCACCACAGTTACAGTCACAGTCACAACAGCATCCTAACCCAAAGACAGCCTGAAAGGATCACTGTGGTACATAGCAACAAAAAAGACTGAAGTTCCAGTGTGATGGATTTAATGATAGTCACACATGTCAACAGCACTCCATCAGACCTCAGTACACTTAAGGTACCTGCATTTTGAGGGTTTTTACTGTTCAAGTGCTTCTTCTAAAACCCATTCTGTGGTAATCATAGCTCTTCTAATTTGTGGAGTTAAAACCAATTCAAAGCAGAACCAAAGGACACAAATTTTTCACTCTGACATTTCATGTTTCTCAAACATCTCCCAGCCTGCTGAGAGAGTGGCCCAAAACAGAATAGATACAAATGAGTGCATCAGTGTTCGTAAAAGTATGTTTTGGGGAGAAACCAGGAGGTGGGCTCATACTTATCCCTCTAACAGACTCCAGAAATTACACTAATCCAAATCAAATGGTCTAACKTTGACACTTACAGCATCAAACAACTCATAAAAGCCTTCCTAGATTCTAAATATTGGGTATATTCTTCACAAGGAAGATGAGCAGCATAGCAGGTTTTCCAGTGAAAACTTTTTCTCCTGTAATATTTCCTGATCTGAGAATTGTAACGAGTGCATGGAAATTGCAAGCTGCTATAAAAACTACAGAGACTAAAACTACCATTTTATCCTGCATTAGAACAATTTTAACGTTGTTAGAGGAATACATCTCTGCAATTTTAAAATTATTTGAGTCATGACAGAAAGACTCACAACTGCAATATTTATCTTTCAGATTCGTCTTAGGATGTTCCCGAAGACTTGTGAGATGTCACATTATATAGCATTTTGTGGGGACCAGAGAAACTCACTTTGACAAGTAACGCATGTAAATTGGAGCCATTGATTATGGAGGATTTAATTTTATCTATTCTGTATTCATGGTACAATAAATAAAAAAGACTTCAGTGGACACTGTAGGATGGCAACAACTGCTACAGAAATGCAATTTATAGTTGCATATTTTTAACAGCGAGCTTTGGCATACATTTGATTAAATTCTGCTTTCCAGTGTACTTAATGAGAATTCTAATTCTCTAGAGATATCTATAGGCATGCCAGGTAAAGAGGAGTCTATGAAGTCATAGCTGTGGTTGTTAGTACAAGGAGCTGGCTCCTCTGAAGAGAAATAAAATTCATAAGCATGCATGCATATATTTTAATATTGCCAAGATACATATTGGCAGAGCAATAAATAGGAAGAAGATTTATTACCYACTCTATTTCCCAATGTATACAAATGCAAGTGATACTTGTGAGGTATAACATCTTTCAGGAATTTGTTTGAACTGAGTGGCTCAAGCAAACCTTATTTATTTTGGGTTCTCAGAGAATTTGAGGTTGATTTAGTCACTAACTTTCAACAAGTTATCCCATTGCTTTCCCTGCCTGCTTGATGGGAAAGGCGAAGGACTTCCTCTAAGGGACCCAAAGTCATCTCCTGAATGGAGGCCACCCACTTCTCTAAATAAACAGGGTAAAAAAGCAAAATAACTTTTTCTTACCTGCTCCTTTTTGGTATCTTTTTGCTTTGGCTCTCAGATTACAATCATTTCATAAGGACTATCTACTACAGCAATCATCTTCTTACAGCAGCTTGGAAAGTTGGAAATTTCATCCTTCTTGGTAGGAATTTTGGGGATGTCCAGCCAGGACGGTTCCTTCCTATATAAATCTGTAGCCACAACCCCACCTCAGGTAAAAGGAGCCTCACCAAATGCTACAAGAGATAGTTTAGTTTTGGCAAGTGTTTTATCCTTGGTTGCAGAGCTGGGAGAAGGACAAAACCTGTCACCACATAACCCATTAGGGGAAACTCCTTGGTGCTGGTAAAATCCAGCTCTAATATTGTCAAAAGTGGAGCATTTGGTGAATGAGGGTATCTCCACACTGCGACCAAATGCACAAAGCAGTTCATGTAGGCAGTCCTGAGCTACCTCGCTTTTACGTTGAACACAATGGCAAGTTTGTCTTGTTCCAGTCTGCCTTATTCTAGCCTGGATATTGAAAAGTATGAGTGAAATCCTGGACACATTCATCTCAGTGGCAAAACTCCATTCATATGAATGGGATCAGGATTTCTTTCATGCAGCTATAGGTGTATCTGCCAGCTCTGTAAAAATTATGCCAGTTGTTCATCTCCAAACTGGATCTGGTTTCTGGGAGCTACGGAGTTTATTGGTTACTGGGATTTTAAGTCAATTTTTGGTGTTAAAGTATTAACAAGAATATCTACTC
Source organism: Oceanodroma leucorhoa (assembly GCA_030449065.1). Lineage (NCBI taxonomy): Eukaryota > Metazoa > Chordata > Aves > Procellariiformes > Oceanodroma > Oceanodroma leucorhoa. Next base: position 448,557 of record JASVER010000010.1, on the reverse strand, counting down.
ATATAATACTTTTAATCTGCAGATCTCAAATTGAGGAGTTCAGTATTTGCACCCACCTTTCTGATGGGGACCCAGAGGYATGCAGGCAAGACATTTGCTATGCAAGATGGCAGAAGGTGACACTGGTAAGACTAGGGGTAGAGCACAGAGTTTTGAAGCTGTACCCCAAACCGCAGTCATCAGATCACAGTATTATTCTTGAGGTGAGTATGCTTTTCTTGCTGTCTTTATCTTTAGTCCTGGAATTAAACTAGAATCAGTCTCCCCCTAAAGAATATAAATGAAGATAATAAACCTTAGTTTCTATCATTTCAGTTTTCACTATCTAAACTTGTTCGGTTTTTTAATAATGACCAATGCTCAATTTCTAATTCTTACGCTGGAATTAAAAACAAAACAAAASAAAATAAATAAAAAAAACAAAGCACATGAAAAGAACAGATTAAATATAGTTTGTGCTTATGCTGATTTTCAGAAATAGGTTAATAAACACTGCTTAGATGAAAGAAGCCTCAAGCGTTAGAGAAAGAAATCAGAAGGTCTCACTTAAGTGATTTTTTGGCAGGAATCAAATTAACGAATATAATATGGATTGCTGACAAGGTGCTTGATCATTCTCTGCAGTAAGGATTTGTTTTATGTATATATTATATTTATTTTTATATATATATGCATGAGTTTATGTGTGAGTTGATTCCATTAACACTTCATTTGATAATGATAAATGGCATTTTTTTTGAAAAGGAAAATATTAAGAAGTCCTGATTTGCAAGAGCAAGTTAGAATATATGACATTATTATGTCCTACTGCATTTTCTTCTCCTTTAAAAAACACGAGCCTTCAATGAAGGACTTTTCTAGTAGAAAAGAATGCAAACATTTTATTTAGTCCATAGACAATTTTCCTCTAATTCAATCTGCAAATAACACAAAGTATTTTTTTGTAAGAGGGCGGAGGATAAAATAAAAAAGGAGACATAAAAGACACTTAATGAGATCATGGAACTCTTTCTTAAGCAGTACAGCATCTTAATTTCTGGTAAATTCAAGCAACCTCCATCTGGGGGTTGATTCTGTCAGTCTGTATCTATGTCTGTCTGCCTTTATCCATCTCTCTAGGCATTCATCGCTGTGGCTTCAGAGCACCACTGAAGGAAAGGGGAGCTCTGCAWGCAGCGGAGCTGCAGAATCCAGCCCCTATTTGACAATGATTGGGTCTGACATTGACAAGCACTTACACCCCCTTCCCTGGCTCTTTTTGTTTGGCCTTAGATACACGTGTTGTCTGGCAAAAGTTAAAAATAAAACATTTAGGGCTACGCTGTGGTCAGTTTTCGTGTGCCTCCGCAGTGCGAGGGGGAGGAAGGGAGGGTGGAGGCAGCCGCGTCTCAGCGTTCTGCACCACTCACATCAAGGTCAGTCAGAACTGCTGTGAGAGCAAAGTCAGTGCCACCCAGAGCACGTGGCTTGCTATAAAAGATGTTTTCCTCTTAGAAGTAATCACCTGAAAGTCCGGAGGGTCTAAGAGATGCTCAGGCATTGCCCCCACTGATTCAGGMAGCAGATTTAGCTGGCCACACCCTGATGCAACCAGCTCCTGAGCCTCAGGGCTCTTTGAAGGTTTTCCATCAAAATTTTCATGGGAAGTATCTGATTTCCTTGAAAATGTCAGCATGTTTTTATTTCATTCTGCTAGACAAATTGAATACGGAAAATGGAAAAGACATTAGCAGAAACCCAGAAACCCTAATGGCTGGGGGAGGGGACAGTATTCATTTCGTCAATGAGAAGCCAATATTTTCAGCTGAACATTTTGGATTGAAATAATGATGGTCTGAATAGGCAAAAGAATAATGAGACAAACCCACCTCTTATTTATGAGCAGCTCCATTTCCGATCTTTATGCAGTGAAGTTGACTGCTTCCCCCCCATTTCTCAGTGACAAAGGGGTGGGCATAGGCAAAACATTTCTTCCCCCCTGCCCAATTTCCTAAGGCTGGAGAATCTCCTTGCCACCCCTGTCTGCCAAAGCTGCAGAAGTGTCATAACCCTGCGCTGGATCAGTGGTGCTGGGGGCTCACCTGAGGGGACTTCAGGGTTAAAAGCTGAAACAGATTTATATGAATGTGGGACCAGAATGAATGAGAACAGRATGATAGGGCAGAGTCCACTGGTCATGGAGCCCAGTCTGCTGCTATAGCATGCAGATGTGCTGCTGAACCCCGCAGACATGTACCCATCTCCATCACAGAATTAGTTATAGGGGTTCTCCCCACTGCTGCCGTGGAAGGCTTTTCCAGAAACTCATATCTTTCATTAGAAACCCTCTTCTAAAATACAGGCTTATTGATGACTAGCTTACAGTTATTTGTTTATGTAACAATATTGTCAAAGCTTAAAAAGCTCCTCTTCACTCTTATCGTGTTTATGGATGATTCTTCGGAGCCTTTAGTATGCTAAGGCACAATCCCTATTCCCCCATCAAACTAATCACCTTTCTCTGCTCCTGCTCTAGGTTGAATTTCTTTCTTTCAATCACAGGTGGCTACAACTGGTCACCACACTCCCGAAAAAGTCTTACTAAAGCCTTCTAAAGGCCATTAATTTTTTCCTCTCTCRACTGGAAATGCTTCTTTTGATATAGTGCCAAATATATGCCCAATTCTTCTGTATCAGTCCAACCGACAAGCCTTACCTTATATTAGAAACTGTCATTAGTTCCCAGCTACCTGACCTTGCTACTTGAACTGTTGAATGTAATCCCATTTATATCTCCCCAGTCCCTGAGGATATTCTGTTTTTCTGTATGCTGTGAGCCTCCTTGCTATTGACAATCCCTCCCACCTTCAGCCATCAGCACATTCCTCTAGCAGGTTCTTATTCTTTTTGTGCCTAGTTGATTAATGAAAATATTAAGTGATATTGGTCCCCAGACTGTGCCTTCAGAAACTCCACTGTTAGCTCCCTCTAACCTGGTATTTCCTCTTTCAGCATCATCTGTTATCTCCTTCAGCCAGTTTCTACTTATTTTACAATTCCGGGTCTAATCTTCATCTTTTCCAGTCAAACAATTCTCCAYGTAGCTCTGTGTCAGATGCTTCTCTCATAGTGTATATACATCACATCTAATGCCATTTTCTTTGTCTAAAAAGATCAGGATAATCTGAGTAAAGATTATCAAGTTAATCTAGTAAATCTGCTTTCGGTAAACCTATTCTGTCTGTTATCCTACTTCTTCCATTTGCTCTCTATTACTCTTCTTTCCAAAAGCACTCTAATGCCTTGCATAGTACTGGTGTCACGCTAATATGCCTACATTTAAAACAGKTTTTTTTCCTATCTTAAATATCTTAAATATAGGAATCACGTCTGAAATTTCTCGTAACACTCCTATTTTAACATAGTCCTAAATATCCTTCAAGTAGAAATGCAGTTTGAAATGCCAATTCCTTCAGACTACTGTGATGCAGATCCCCTGAAACAGCTCTCCTTGAATTTCRCTTCTACCTCAAAAGGCATCATTTCCATCCTTCCAAATTCACTCCCATAAAGCCAGATTTCTCCCATCCAAGTTCAGAGCCATTGTCCAAATTGAACACTGAGGCACAAAATCATCTCGTTTTTGAAAAGCTAACCTTAAACCCATCCTCTGTCAAGCCAACTTCACTGTTATTTTCCTTACTGTCATCTAATTTTGATGGCTAAAAAACCCTACTGTTTGTTTTAACTTTTTTTGCAAGTTCTAAGTTGGCTTCAATTCTCATTTTACCTCTGTGGTTTTGCATCTTAGGCTTCCTGTTGATCACTCTGTTTCCATTCCTGGAAGACTTTACCATTTTGAAATTTCAGAATTTCCTCTCAGTAAAAATACCTGCAGTGGAACAATATCAGAAGAACATTTATTGTAAAGCATTGCCAAAATTTTTTATTASCCTTTATACAGTATAACACAATTTCTTTGTATTTATTGACTTCAACAGTGTCTTATATTTGAAAAGCATTGCTTCACAGATTCAGTACAGCAGATTTACTGAAGCCTAACATGCATGTCTGATCAGAAAGCAAACGTTCAACTCTGTAAGCAGTTGATATTGCGAGTCCTGTATGGTCCACCCTCTATGCATATTGATTGGGCTAAAATGTAACCATGCAAAGTGTAGCTGCAGCTGGAAATGTCCCTCAGCCAAAACAAAGCTCCTGGATCTGCATGTAATCTTTCCCTGACTCTATATCAAGTTTGCAAGTCAAAAGAGGGTTTCTCTAATCATCATCTTTGAAAGCTCACTTTCAGAGCTGCAGTCAAACTCCRCCTTTATTTTCTCCTCCCTAATCACCAGCACCACCGACTGCATAATTAGCAAGTGAATGACAGTTCAGGACCCACTGCAAAGCCCAAAGTGTGAGTTCATTTGATGATCAGGCCTTTTAATTGAAACTGCAGAAGCAATATGGCAATCCATCCACTTCTCCATAGTAATTTTGACTTTGTAGGGCTCTGGGCTTAAAAGTATATCGTGGGGTCTAATGGGGTGGTTGTTGACAGAGGGAAAAACAACTCTCTGGAATGTACACTTGTCAAACATATTCAAGTTAAACCACAAGGCTCCACATTTGCGTAGCTCTTCCTCTGAATACAGTCATTCCTGGAAAGGTGCAGAGTTCTGGAGCTTTACAGGTATTTGGAGTGGAAATGCCTATGTAATGCACAAAGACCCACCCTGTTCTCGCTGTACAGTTTAACCTCCAAAGCAATCCCATGAATTCCCAGTTTATTTATATCAAAACAAAAGCTAGACTAAAAAATTTCAAGTGGTCCTAACCACATTAGAGATCTTGTTTCATAGAAAAACAGATGTATTTCCAATATATCTGTTCGTAATATCAATCCAGTCTATTCCTAATATTGGGTATATTAGATATGCTCCGGGATGATGTATCATTGGCAACTCGTTCTTCTGGACTATATATGAAAAAACCACCCTATTGCATTTGTACTAGAAGGTAAACCAATTGTCTTAAGCCTATGCTTAAATGCAAATCTACCACTGAACTCCATCATACATTAAGCCCACAATTAAATGCTGTGACAAAGCAGGGTCTAAACCTCCGAAGTGCTATGTGAAAGGTAACATCATGCCTATGCAACTAAACTGGCATGGTTGTTGTGGTCAATCATGTTACAGACTATGTTTAACAGCTATCAAGATTATCTCCCACAGTAGATTCTATATGAGTACTGGTGTCAGAATAAAGTCACATTTAGGTGTAACTAAACTATGTTGGTGTAGCATTTTCATATTCATATTCACATAGTATCCTGGAATACCTGGGCAATTAAATTTCTTACACATAGATGAGGCCTGATTGTAACTGTTAGTACCTTATGGAAGATAAGTGTCATACCCAGGTTTCATATATAGGAATAGAAACATACATGATCGATGATTTACCTAATGACAGGATCAAGATATAGCTGCCAAGTCAAAGCTGAATTCACCATTTCAGCCTCATGCACATGGTCAGCTCACTTCAATATGATATATTTCTGTAACTCATTTTAAAACTAACCGAAGTCCTACCCTGCTTGGTAATTCACATTGTAGTTTCTCTGTGCAATAGGAATTAATTAACTTATTAAACATAGCTCCAATCTTAATGTTAAGTATCTTTCTACTAGTACACAGTTATATCCTGGGTTTGGTACCACTGAAAAGGCTATTCTTGTCTTAACATCTAGAAAAGATTATTAATGTCCTGTATCCCTGGCTCTGTGGTATTGATTTGCTGCCCCAGTTAACAGGAATATGTTACTAAGGTAAGTGAGTGACTTATTTCTATCCCTTTCTTTATTGAATTGTCCTCTAGGTGAAGAAATGTGGCTCTCCTATACTGAGAATTATCTTGCTTCCATTAACAAGATGGCAAAAAATAATACAGTATCTCATGCTTCGACATTTCAAGTAAACTTTTCCATTTTGTTCATTGGCACAGAAAGAAGAGTCTTTATTCAGTTAACCACAAGGCTGGTTAATGGATAATATTTTTAAAATACAAAATACAAAATAATGCTTGGATAATGTGACTTTTAGCAATAACTTTTTTCTGTCATGAATTTTGCTTTGATTCTTGTCTTCTGTTTCATTTAGAATTCCCAGCCCTTCATTATTAAATTATAGCCTACAACCTATTAAAATTTACCAATTAGAACTGACAGATACTTTTTCAAAGTGAAGAGTTAAGTGTTGATTTGTTACAAAAAATATTCACATCCCTACCCTTCACACGTAGCCAGCATCTGCCCAGCTTACTCAGAGTAGCTGCTGAATTTACCAGCCCATGCTCCCCCATGACTGCAGATTCTGTGAGGTGTCAGTGTAATGCACTTGTCAAAAAGACAAATGCAACTTTAGGATGTATCCAGGAAGGTATTTCCAAATGCAAAGAACTTACACCAGTACACAAGGATCTCATATCACCTCCTGTGAAATAGTCTGAATAATTCTGCTCCTCAGATTCAAGAATGAAAAACAGGTGCAAAGAAGGACAACTGAGACAAGAGGGCTGAGGGGTGAAAGCAAGACGAAGAGGGAAAATTACTGCAGTCAATGAACAGTTTAACATGAGAAACACCCCAGAGAGAAAAAAAAAAATCTGTGCTACAGGTGATTGCTGGCAAAAGGTATAAATAGAATAAATTTAGGCTAGAAATTAAAAGGTTTCTAATCATAAGAGCAAAGATGTTCTAGAACAGGCTTCCAGTAAGAGTAATGCAGAAAAAAAATCCAACTGCCTGTAAGATGGAACTTAATATAAATGTACAAGATTATATGATTTGAGCACCAGTAACAACAGGGGATTGGACTTCCTGCTTGTTTCAATTGTGAATTAACAATGCAACAATCAGACTTTTACTTGAACTATATTATCAATAACAATGTGTAATTTTATGTGGTTTGTGTATTGCTAGAGCTGAGGGCCTCTTCCAAACTCCCTAAAGTAAATGCAGTGAGTACAAAAGCAGCTAACAAGCTGGTGAGTTTTAAAATGTGGTTGAAGTGGAATGTGTCAAAGAGGAATGAGGTGGAAAGTGACTGAACCACAGCTCAGCCCAGGTCCAAGCTACAGCAGGTCCAAGCTTGTCTGGCAAAGAAAAGGATGTCAACCACAGCAAAGCAAAATGCAGATATGGCTCCTAATTTAAAGAGAGCAAAGAAACCTATCTTCACACATAATACAGAAGGAAGACAGAGAGCCTTCCAGAGTAACTATCACAGAACTGGGAGGGAGAAAGAGGGAGGTCCCTGGTCACGAAACACCCATCTGCAGGGGGAGCCCACCAGTGAAGTCAGGTACCTGAGAGGGAGAAACTGAGATAAAGGAATTGTGAAATAAGGTTTGCTTCTACAAATGAGTGTAGGTTTGCAGTCTGGGTGAGAATGGAAGCAAGAGGTTTACCATATAGATCATTACTTGTAGTTCTGTGTGGTGGCTATGTATCTTGGGTAACAGTACTGTCACCCAAACGTAACTGTGGTTTTGTAGAATAAGCATGTAATAACTCTGAAAAGGAATTGGCACCTGTATTTATCTTCTAAATTTACAGCTGAATATTCTGAAATCCTGAGAGTGACCCATAAAGACCCTTCTAGTTCTAGCCTTATTTCTATGACAAGATTCTTTTGAAATGTTCTCAAACCTAGTAGCAAGTAATTAAAGATACTTCAATACAATTTAACACCTGGTTGCATTCATCTACATTCCCACCTATAACATGCCTATTATATTAAATAATAATTTGTTAATATTTTAAAAAATGTAATTTCTAAGCAAAAGGTTACCCAAATCAATATTCTTTTCAGTGTGACACGGAAGGCTACAACTACCTAAATACTATGCTCAAAACAGAGATGGAAAAGGCACTGCTTCTCTCATTATATAGGTATGGAAAATGACAAAATTTGTCACTGAGATCATGTTGTATTTCAGCCATTGTAATTGTGATAGCARGATAATTAGTTGCAACAAACTCATGATAGTGATCAGCATCAGTTGCCACTGTCGATCACACCAAAAAGTCAAAAGTGCATTAGTAAGCAGATGTTTCTGGCTCCTTATTCCTGTGAGCAAGCTTTGTCTCCATCCTGGTATCAAATTAAAGGAGTCGGTCACTTTTTAGTTCTTTCACATATGCATAGCATTTTGTTTTCCCTAGAAAATTATTTCTGTTGTCAAGCACTGTGTTTAGTGTAACTGGAAAAGMCATTTTCTAGAGAAAGGTCACTTCTGCAGCCATTTCTGTGCAGGAGATAAAAGCTTCTTCTTGTTTCAGACTGGTATTATAGTCCACCACAATGCCCAACAAGTCCACCCAATGCTCTACAGTCAGAGCAACCTTCTAGGTCAGCCAAATCTTGGCAAAATTGTCAGCTATAGGCTTGTTGTTAATGAACTATTTTGAGAAAAGCCATTAGGACAAAAGAAAATCCATATATAAAAACTACTTCTTATGCCAGGCATGAATTTTGTAACTAAAGGTGACGATCCTCATACTCCACAAAATGTGCACAGAAGTAATAAATYCAGTATTAAATAATAAGTTCACTACGCCTTTGGCTATACAACGGTTTCAGCTGGCTTTCTTTTCCACATTATAACCAGTCACTGATACACATTCTTTAGATCCATAATGATGGCAGGCAGTTAAATTTAGGAAATAAAAGCAGTAGTTTTTCGTGATACTTTTTTTGACCAGAAGAACACTGTAAGGGAACTTATCTTGCATTTCGTTGTGACAATGTTTTCCTATCATTTCACTGAAATTATCATTCATGTACAGTATTTATTTTTGATTTAAAATTAAAACACTGAATAATTAAGTACCATAGAGAATACTAATGTGTGGAACAAAGTGGGACAAATAGACTCTGTCTACAAGATTTCTATGATCCTCTCTCCATTAACATAAGCATGAATTCTACTGGGTATTTACATATTAGATTTGGCAAGCAATAATACAATAAGAAGTAATTTCTGCATTAATATTTTTTCTTTCAAATAAGACAAGTTCCTGAACTTTTCAAACATAAATGCAAAATTATGAAAAACAATCTTAAGCAAAAACTCTTGCTATTAAAATGCATGGCAACTAATTATTGATCTGATGTTATTCTGCATAAAGAAGACATGCTTGACTGAACAGAAATATTTTAAAATCATTAATATACATGTGTTTATTTTACTGAGTTTAAATTGGAAGTGGTAGAATATTTTTATTGTCTAACAAATTAGGAAGTGTGACAATACYGCTGTACAGTGCTCATGTATGATATCTTTCTCCTTATACTTATTAATTTCTGTCAAATTAAAACTAAAACACTACTGGAAACCTTGAACAGCCATAATATGAAAATCAAATGTGAATTGCTATTAGAAAAGCCATAGTACCTTAGATTGCTCCAGGCAAACACACAGAGATACAATACTAAACACTGTCTTTGTATAAGAAAGGAAAGGAAAAAATCTCTTATGGGACGTGCTGCCAGTTGAAGATGAAGCCCTGTCAAAACTGCAGTTCTTCTGTGGGAACATGGTGAAATCGAAAATCTTTGTGCAGCTGGGGTTTCTCTTCCCTTCAGTTTTCCACTTAAAACAAAAACCTAAGTGAAATTCAGTTCACTGCAGATTTGCCAATGCATCATTTCACTCTAAGGACAGATTAATAATTTCTGAACTTATTTCAACTGAATTTCATGGCCAAGATATCCTGTAATTTTACACCTCCCCACAATGACCTTTATACTGTACTTATTTTACAAAATATCACTGGTAACATTTTTTCCATTCCAACAAGCTTCAGGATACATATATCTTGATATTACTTTGGAATTACTATGGTGTGGAGTGCTCCGTAAATAATCAATGACATGTAGCTCATTCACTGTGAAATTCTGAAGAGCATAGTACTGAAGACTGATCATCTTTAATGCATTTTGTACAAGTAAAGTTAACCTTTACGGAAGGTACAAGCTCATTTTGATGAATCCCTACATCAGCCATAGTAATCTAACTCTGGATAATCACAAATACATATTGCAACAATAGCAACGTACCTGCTGCACAATGTGACTTCCCCACAGAAAGTGCTGTGACAGAACAACTCRTCTCTATAGCCTGAACAACCCAAAAGTTCTTTGATAATTTCTCTAAAAGCAGGCTCTGACACCCCTGCTCACGGCATCCTTTGCACGTTTCCTTTCTGTTATTCACAGAGGCAAAGTAACAAATGCTGCTCTCACAGATGAAAGTTTTTGTAAGTTTATATCCCACTGCCAGAACACACAGTGCACCCAAATGATAATGTGGTGCACCCACAGGCATCAAGTAGTTAAACAAATTCCCCAGTCTTCTCTTCCAGAGACTATTAACACATTGATACATTGCCTGCATATAGATACCATATCTGAAAGTGCATTATTACATTACTGAAAAAAGATTTCAACATTCAGACTCCTGCACACCACTGATGTCAGGAAGAACGGGTTACCACCTAGGAGTTTTGGTGGAGACAATTAGGTCAGTTAGGACCGTTAGTACTTCTAGAAGGTAAAATATACTCTTAGTTATGCTGGTGATCCAAGGGCCAGCTAGGTGAAGTAACACCTACTGTCTCCATGGGCACTTGACTTCCAAGCCTTCCCTTTGCCAGCATATGATGCTGCTGTGGAGAACATGAGCAATGAGTACCCTGAAGAAAACATACAGTTTATGTGATTCATTAACTCTTGTTCTAACACCTCTTTTGGCAAGGTATTTATAGCTCTAAACCTGGCTCCTCTTTGCAAATCAGGCCTTTTACCATACGCTGTATCCTATTCTCTGGTCCTTTGTGCTGTCAGTGTTGGGTGTGTGATATTGTGCCACTGTGATCCACTGCTCCTCGCCAAGTTTTCTATTGCCGTAGGCTCTCCTGGCAGGGGCAAATCGCTCCTGAATTGCTGTTCTTCTGCTGAGGTGTTTTATTGCTTTTGTAGATATTGATCTGCTTTTGGGGTTGTTGGAACCAAACATCTCTTTCCATGAAAATGTCCAGGAGAGGAATTTCTGCAGGAATGAAAAACTCCAAAACTCTTCTCTGACAAACTTCCCCTAAGCCATGCTTTTCAGAAGCAAAGGAATGATTCATATGGAACATGCTACCAATAAAGACTGGAACAAACAATAGTTCCTCACTATAAAACCCTATGAAAAGGGGTATTCAGAGGTCTAAACCAATATCTTTACAGCCTGGAGCCTCTAGGCTATGCCGGGGACTGGCATCTCCCATCTACTGTCTGATAGTAAAGCTCTGTTAGAGTGAGTACAGGTGAGACAGGCAGTACAGTGGTTTTGTTATTTCAGTGAAAAATGCACACTAGCTCTGAGGACAATTTTCTAACTTTTAGTTTATTTTAACAAGAGGCTCAATGCAGTAGGAAACACCAACCATCCTGAAGAGAATTGCTTCATTTCATTTACCCAACAAGACTATATTAAGATTTTTCCCCTGTTTACCCAGTAGAATATACTTTTGGTTTTGCCAAATACAGTTTATTCAAACTACATCAAAACTCCCTTACAAATAAGAATAATGCAAAGTAATCAACAAAAGAGGGCTGATGCAAACACATCACCCCAGCCCTCAGGATTTGGGTAAACAATTGCCCAAACTCTTTCTGTTTTCCTTCTCCCCTGTACAGTTATTCTGTCACCTTTATTCCCTGCCACTGCTAGGTGAAAAAAGCAAGTATTTTGTGTTGTGCTCATAAGAGCTCATCTCATAAATGGACCCCACTGTGCTATGTGTTATATAAACCTTGCAGTAACACAACATTATTTCTACCAATGACCACAGTTAAAATTTTAACAATTGATCTCACATTGATCTACTCCTTCATCTCAACCTTTCCCATCACTGAAGATTGACTAGGATATAAACATGCAAAAGCAGAAATAAAGATTTTTAATAGGTCAGATCTCTATGAATTAGAGTAACTTGGAGGAGGTCAATAGAGCTGTACTGATTTACAACAGCTGGATATGCATCTCCCATGGCATGCTGGCCCSCTATGTATATTTGGGAAGAAAAATTACTACAAAAAAAAATCAGCAATACTTTTATAATGTTTTACACGAATCCCCAATAGCAGCAGCTCAATAAATATTTTGAACCTCTACCGTAAGAACATAATAAATTGTGAAAATYGTGATGTTCTTTTGATGTAGTAAGTTGAGAGTTCTTAGTGAATCAACTTTATAATGAATTCTTTCAGATACTGATGAAAATGGTTCACTTACTAAGGAACTTAGCTTGATTTTGAAATTAATGTGGTAATTTAAAACTACTTTGGTAAAAAAAGGTTTAATGACAGCTGAAACCTGAAAAGGATAAAAGATGGAGGCTCAATGAATAAAGCATTTTCTGCTTCTGCTCTCCAGGTTTAGCTGATGGCTAACATGAGTGCTGTTTTCTGGGACTATTAGATATTATCATATAACAAATTGTTCAAGTCCAACTTCTCATATGGTGGACAGACACTACATGAAAACTCCCAAGTAAACTCTGGCTGCATTGAAACTGATGGCAGAGCTTCATTATTTTCTATGGTCTCAGCTTGCTTCTAACCTTCATAAACTAACTTTAATGACAAAAATTGAGCAACAGGAATTGATGTAAACTTTGGACCACCAGTTCTCTATCATCTTATATTCTGAAGTCACACAAAACTGCAGCATTCACACTTGATGACTAAAATTATCATTATTAAGGACACATTCCTTATATGATGTCAGAGATGAGGACAAGCAAAGGATTATTTTCAGAGGCTTGGATTTGGTCATCAGTGAAAAACTGTTCACATGACCAACAACAGTCTAATCTTATTTTCTCAACACATTAGGAAATGATTCATTATCTAATCTTATTTACATCATGGGCATCCAAGCCATTCTTTTACTCTTTTTTTAATCCTTAAATCCCAGCTAAATGGATTATGTCAGTACAATTTGTCTTTGGAAATCCTACCTCTTATTGCCTTCATGGCAAAAATAAATACCATCATATGTATTCAGTCTAAACACTGGAGTCAAGTCCTCATCTGGGGTAAATGGGCATTGCTTGTTCAGATGTATAGTGAGTTTCATCCACTTTTTGAGTTTACATCTATTGAAATATTGGCTAATATTTTAGGCAGAGAGAATTTCAGGACTTCTCAGGTATTTTCTAATATGAATGTGGTTAAACATCATATTGTTTCAATTGGTCCATAACAATTAAATAGCTATAACTATTAAATATGCATTAAAAATAGCTCTCAATGACACCATGTTGGTACCCAGGTCGAAATAAAAACAGTATGCGCAGTCTGAACAGCATAAAGGAGTAGAGGAAGACCTTGGATGGACAGTACAAAACTTTACATGTGCATCTTTCCTACTTTTTTAAGTGACCAAATTATCCAAACAACCTGGAACATTTCGAGGCAAAAGACATATTTTTTTTCGCAAAAATCTTAGTAGTAGTTTCGTTCTCAGAGGACAGGGATATTTTTTCAGGATACAGTGTCTAGTTACAATATAAATCTTCTGGGAATTCTGGCCCACATTTTTAGCCCTTGTAAATCCTCTTTGTACCATTCTGGCTGCACTTGTTTCCAAGGATTCCTGAGAAATCTAGATGTCACATTTGCCTTACTGATAACGCAGAAGGTGAACTAGTTTAATGATGTGTGGCTGCTCCAGAAACCACCTCTGTCCTTCTCTCCAGCATATTTAAAACCAGTAAGGGCTAATGACCAAATTCCAGGATTTGGAATTTGTAGATGATCAGGCCTTCAGCTCCCACCAAATTCCAGGATTTGGTCATTAGCAACTTAAGTTTAGTTGCTGCAGAAAATAATTGGTCTTGCTTCTGGTAAAATGGGATTAAGATGGACTTGTCATTTGAGACCTTTATTTTGTTATATGGTCTTTATGACCGTGGTCTCCAGTGTGTTCAGCATTTACAGAGAACCTGTCATCAATGAGAAACTGAGGCAAAGATAAATTACATGCCCTGAAAGTGAACTCAATTGAACCCAAACTGAACTCAAATTTCCTAAGTCCCAACCTGACACCCTAACTACTGGAATCATCTGTCATTAAAATAATAACGAATTTAGAAGAAAATGGTATGCTATACCCATCCTCCCCTATATTTATCTAGTACCATATTTGATTCTGTTGCTCTACTCTGTTATTAAAAATGTATAAGACACTGATCCAAAGTGCCTTGATTTATAATGAGGTTCATAATTCTAAATCTGTCTAAATATAAGGTTGCATGAAATCCTAGGAAGATTATATGACAAAATATTTGAGGAAAAAAGAAAGTAACTCTTAGCTTTGTCCAGAAAATAGGATCATCCATATTTTCCTGAACAGAATTTTCTTTCAAATTACTCATGGATCAGTGGTTTGAGGGGTTTTGTTTGTTTGTTATGGGAGTATTTTCTTTTGGGTTTTTTTTAGGAAAAAGATGAGTTTGTATCTCTGAGAATATCAGAGCAGCAATTTAGTCAGGATTTTTAACATTCACTATATCCCTACTGTGCTATTCTCAGATTGTCCTTTTTAAGATTTTTCTCTATATTTATTAAATAAAACAAATGACACTGAAATAGGGCTGATCATTGAAACTCTGAAGGATATAGGTGTTTATAGAATAGTTTTGGTAGCACTAATGGAAATATGAAAGGCATAAAGGAAAAATGAAATACAAAGCAGAAGAGAAAAAGACAAATTCCGATGAAAACATCCAAGTTTTCAAGAAAAATTTCACTGATTTTTGCCAGTATCTTCACTTCATATTGCAATGTCCTCCTCTTCTTTCCTCTTCACAGAAAACTAGTAYACACACAGTAAATAATGCTGATATTAACAAAGAGATGCACTAAAACTAAAAACAGATGAGTCGGTAATGAAGTAGTTAACATGAGAGAGGAAAAAGCCCTGGCTGTATTTGACTGATCCAGCTCATGCACTCTCAGTTCAACAGGCAGCARCAGTGAAGGTTAGCAAGATGCTAGTATACATTAAGAAAGAGGTACATCTGTAACAAAGCCAATAAACTTACATTTTTACTTTATAAGACCCTGTGGTGGTAGATCAAATTTGGAATATAATGTCCAATTTCGGTCATAAGAGTGGAAGACAGATGTAGATAAAATGGAGAAAGTACAGCAGAGGGCAACCAAAATGATTAATGTACTGGAGAAGGCTAACACAGTAGCTGAGAGAATGATGAAATGGGAATTATTTAGCCTCAAGGAAAGGTGATTAGGAGGTGAACTGACTGAAATATTTAAACTACCTATGGGTTATTATAAAATTAAGCTTGAAGATCAATTTGAAGTTTCTTGACAGACCAGAAATAAGGGATGCAGGATTAAATACACTATTCTCCCAGGTCATTGTGGTACACAACTTAGCTGCATGAGATGCCTGCATTTRGAAACAGAAGTACAGTCTTTGTGCCACAATGTATAGGTACACAGAGTCTTTGAATGACCTGACATAACTGGTGGGAGCTGAAGGCCTGATCATCTACAGCACCAGCAGCAAACTCCCTCACTAGCAGAAGCCTTCTGGGTGAGTAGACACTGCTCTATCCAGATCATACCCACTCGGAGATGGGGTTGCCTGCTTCTTTTCATATCTACATAGTGGCTAAATGTCTGGTTCCCACATGGACCAATTAGTTCCCTGCCAATAGGACTGATTTATGAGGTAACATGTTCAGYATCATCTTTGGATGTCATGCTCCAAACCTGATTCATCTCACCTAGCTTTAGCCATCTAAGGTAAGGCAGGGCACTAACTTTAAGCTAGTCACTTCAGCTCCCACTGCAGTCACTGGAGAGAGGAAGAGATACTGCCAATGCAGTGGTTCATGCCCATCCTAAGTGGTTCATGTCTAAGGTAGGTAAAGTTAAACGCTCTCTGGAGGTGCCTTTCTCTTTCCATTGTCTCTACTGGCAGCCTCACGTCTAACTAGGCTTGAATCCCAGTGCTAGGTACTTTTTTGGCAACCATTACCATGATGCTTCTGAGTTATGCCATGAATACTAGAGTCCATAAGCATACAGAAAAAACAGAAACTACAGAGAAGTGCAGGACAGGTTTTAGACCAGGTAGATGGCATCGAAGACGAGATTTAAGTCCCCAGGTAAAGTGAGAGAGATGATGAGGAAAGGTGAAGAGTTCAAGCTCACTTATAGTCATTCAGGAATCTGGGAGTTAAGCAAAAATTTTTGATGAACAAACAGTTCAGTTTGTCACTGATGGATGAAGGCTCTGAATCTGCATTGAGACAGTCCTGGCATGATACTTAAGCAATGCAGACTAAGAAAAATAAACTGTACCTGAACAAAGAAARGAAGAGGATACAGTGGCTATTAACAGTGAAATATGATGTTTTTAATTAGCAAATGCTAATTGTAGGACTGTATATACAGTGGAATGGAAACATTGAATCTCAGGTGAAAGTAGGTGATAGCAAAATACTATTAATCTGAAAAGGTATATTGAGGAAAACAAAGTAAGAGAAAATGGAAAGGCTGATTGTTCCTTCCAGCAAGAAAGTGTTATTATCAATAAAAAAATTAAGTGGAGCCTATTTTTTCTGTTCCAAAACAAATTTCATACAGTATGTATACTGCTTGAATTATATTTTTTGCATTAAGAAGCCTAAAAATGAACAATATTAATTTTCCAAARTAATATAGACTTGAGCAAATCATGGAAATCCAGTAAAGCAGAAAAAAAMCTGTAGAAAAGTGAYGGATTCCATAGCAATGACATAAACAGGATGGAAAAGGGGAAGAGGAACGTGTGAGGAAAGAACTAGAAAGAGAGTTATATGTATAACTAGATGTCCAAAACAGAAGATTAATATGTAAATAGATCTGCAGATAACAAAAAAAGTATCAAACAGGATGATCAAGTTTTACACTTTCAAAAACTACTTTGGCATTAATTGGAAAAAAATGATAGTAAAAMCATATTTTCTGATGAACTGACTGTCTTTCAGAACCTATTGGTTTTATATACCACCTGCGTGAGATGCAAGAGGATCATAATKCTCTTGGACTTTGTTTCAAAAAAATGAACCAGGCTCATCAATAAAATGCAAGTTGCTGCACAATTAGAATTCAGTGATCATACCATTAAATTTGAAATATTTGTAAGGAAGAGGTAGTAGCATCATGCAGTGCTCTTATTACAGTCAGACTTTTAAAGAAAATAGAACAAATTTTAAAAATGTCTTGAATAAAGTATTTGACAGAAAAGAGATTATGGTGTACTGGTAAATATTTAAGAACAGATAAAGATGATAAAATCAAAATTAATTCCATCAGAGCCCACCAGATTGCAGCTGAAGAGTTTGGAAGCTGAATACAGTTTTGCTGAAGCATAAAATCACACATAAACAGGAATAGCCACAATACTGGAAAAAACATTAACATTAGTGTCTGTGCCATACCCAATCTATTGATTTTTTTTTAAGGTAACATAAAATGGTTTGGTTTTACTGGCTGGAAACATAAATTGAATGTGAAGAGAAATTGTAGATATTGGGACTATTTACATTAAAAAAAGATGAAGAGAGGTTATGATAAATGTCAAAAAAGCAGCTTAACAGCCCTACTCAGTTCTTTGTGATTATGTTTGTCCTTCCATAAGTACAAAGAAGACACAATGAGACTGAATGGTTGCAAATTCAAAAACATTAACTTGATAATTTTGCTTTCTCTGGTACTGCTACCTAACCAAGACTCTGAAGATGCACTGCAGTAAATAGACAGTATATACAAGGTGACAGCAGTAATTTTTTTTTTTTTGGATGGTTTTGAAGTACCTTGCTTCAGAGCCTGCACCAACCTTCACCTAGCAGGACTGGTAGGAAAGGATGACTGCCCACAGTTATCCCATATCTCCAGGATAACTGCACCTTCGCCTGCAGGAACTGGCACAGATTGTTATTAGAGGCAGGATTGGACAATATAAATCCATATATTAGTCAAACTGGACAGTTCCTATTTTTCTCCTTTGTGTGTGTTTTTTAAAAGAGAATAAAGCACAGTTTAAAGAGGAATGAAAGAATCCATCCATATTGTAAGTACTAAAATTGCACATACGTGTGTGTTTGTACAATGTATATACATTTAAGAAACACTTGGTTTTTGTTGTGGAAACATAATTATTATGAACTTAAATACATCTAGACAGAAAGACATGACTCCTATCCTTACTTTCGCCTTCCTAACAGAGAAGAAGGATGATGATCTGTCTCCTATTCATAGTTCCAGAAAAATGGCAGCATGTTTCTGCTCACACTCTGACAGGACTTGACCGCTTGAAAAAGTAGGGGTTGCCAAATGTGCTCTAAGTAAAGCTAGGGTTGGTCTCATAAAGCTGGAAGTTCAAGTGCAAGATAGAAAATGAGCCCTTGGTAATATCATGTAAGGAGAGGCTGAAAATTATTTTATGCGTTTCATCAGAAATGTTGTCTGAATGTATGAGGTTTTGGGATTCTCCTCCCTCCTATGCCATTAACCTGTAGCATGATGGGAAGCATGCCAGCTAAACACTCTGTGCCTCAGTTTTCCACTTACAAACGAGGATAGTAAAGCATTCCTATTGTGTAGAGTAGGATAAGCCTCATCATTACAGCCTAGAGCGTGCTTTGATATCTCAAGTAGGTAAACACAGCTGAACTGTACAGTATTACCAATCTTACAGGTGGCAAGGAAGAATTTTGGCTCTTACAAGGCCCTAACCTTTTCCTTCTGCCTTCCCTTGCRCTCAGAATGCCCCAAACACGTGCTGAGGAAATAACACTGTGATGGCAGCTGAGGGAGGGCCAGTGGGTACTGAAGTGTGGCTTTGTCAGTTTAATAAGCTGCTGCTTTTGCAAAAATGGCTGCAGTCTCTAAACTTAACCCCTGAGAACTTCAATTATTTTATCTACCAGTCTTTTGGATTACTGACACCCTCCAAGGGAAAAGCTGTTGTCTTAGATTAGCCAAAGCAGCTACAATGCTGTCTTCCTTAGAGACGGAGGATGACTTAGCTGTCTTATCCTTGGAAAATCTATATAATCTGAAGATTAATCCAGAAGACCCTGATCTCTTTGCAGCAAAAGGCTGTTGCTAACAAACTGCTTTCTCTCTAGCAAAGCTAGCTCTTCACTTTCTCTTCCAGCCTAGAGTAAAAAGAACTGTAATTGTCCTAATAAAAGCATTTTAGCATCATGGATAGCAACTGTAATAATATAATTTCTTGCCTAGATAAAATTTATCCTGAGAGTGAAATGGTTCCTACATTCCTCACTATGAAAAGAGAGTTAATTGCTATCAGTTAAATGAAATCACTGAGGAGASTAGATGAACAGCTTTCTCTTGGATCTCCTACAGGTATCTTAGGCTACAAAATAGTTGGTACTGTATGTGTGTTGACTTTAAAATCATTGTGGGATACAAAATAATGCACATCGCCTCTCCGAGCTGCTTCATTAGCCTGATTTACCTTCAAGGTTCCTGTTTCAGGCAAGTCTGCTAGTCTTGCATACAAAAAGATCAGCCACAGTACTCTGCAGCGTGAGCCCGGGTCTTTTGTCCTCCCAGTAAGAGGGAATACAGAAGAGTACAAAACAAAAACAAACCTTCCCTGCAAAAGTATTCTGTCAAATTAGCAGGGCACTTCAAATACAAAGATCTTCAAATTCTCACTTTTGCTCTATTTTAGAGACAAACAAAAACCTTGTTTAGCAACAAAACACAGTCCTTGACATACCACTTTTAAAATAACTAATCGATCAATCTCTCTCTCCCTCTGTCCATCTTTTAAGAGAAAAGATTGAATGTAATTTGAAAAGAAATGTCCAAGAACTGTGTGACAAAGCAGAAGCCAGATCTAAAGCAAACAGTAAAAGCTGAAAATGTCCCTGCTCCTCTGAACAAGGTGGAGTCCTGGAGCAGGGTGTGGGAGCTTTACAGGTTGCTCAGAGGCCCACTGTAAATGAAGTCATGTAAGTTATCTCACCTGCTCTTACTAGTGATTGTGGGACATTCTGGAGTGTCACCTCTTGAAATGTACGTAAAATACTGTAGATCATCTCCTCTCCTGAGGGCATCTCTAGCATGAAACTGAAGGCGGCCTCACAGTTGGCAGAAACTGTGTGGGGCTTTCTGTTTACATTTATTTGTATACAGACACTGGCTTGTTTGCTGCTTTTTCTAAATTACTTCCCTCCGCATTTTCTTCGTTTTACATGCACCGCAGTTAAACCACTTTTTCTGATAAATATGGAAACTTGATGACTTGAAAAAATCCTTCCATGTCAATTCTGCAGTTCATATTCATGCTGAGACTGTATCTAATTTTGAAAATCTTCACACTTGTGCCCTGCCATCATGTGTAATCTTTTATGCATGGCTACCTCCACTGCTGCTGAAGCAGTTGCTATGCGACAGATGAACCTGCTCCGTGGGGCCCTGACATTAGTAAAAGCAAATTGACCACAGGAGCACTAATCTAGCATGAAAAGCAGTTGGTGCCGTGCATTTCCTAGAGAAGGATTACCTAATCAACAAGCAAAACCTCCTTTTAAACGTGAGCTGAATTACCTGGGTCTGGATTTCCCTGTTTCACACCTTTTTGCTACACCAAATCATCCTGAAGAGTGAAGTCTGCGAAGGTGCATTACTCAAGAGGCACAGGGACTCACCTCGGATCAGATTCTTCAGCTCTCACCCTGGCCTGCTTGCAAATTTGTCATCTGGGCTGATAGTTGCTGTAACTTGTTTCTCCAAGGTTACCAAAAACTGGTAATGAAGACAAATAAAGACAAAGGATGGTCAGACAACAGTGAATGTCACCCTCTTATCACCTCACTGRTAAGCCGTATGAGCTTTAAGTGTCAAATAAGGGTTAGATGCAAAAGTGGTCACCTAATCCACATAGAAAATGGGGTATAATGCCTTCTGCTCAAAAAGCACCACAGCACACTGCTGGGTTTCTTGGAGAAAGTGATCTCAGGGGAATTATACTTTGCCAGCTGGATCACTACTAACATCATCATTAGTGATTTAACCCTGCAAGTACTGGGCAATTTTCTTTAAATCCATCACCAAACATATGATTATATTAGAGAAAATGAGTCCTGACTCACATAAAGGTTCAGCTGACCTCTATCCTGGATATTTCTGAGGAGCATAAGGCTGATAATCTACTGTTTTCTCCTAGAAGCAGAAAGGCTTTTTAACCCTTATCTTGCCACAGGTGAACAGAGTTGCTGCAAAAAGTGACTTCAAAAGCCACTTTTGAAGTGGCAAGGGTTTTATAATGTGAAGCATTTTCAGGACAATTACAGGTGCTCCAGTGTTGGAGGATTCACATTTGCCCAATCGAGGGYGTCTGCAACTTCACTACATCCCAGTGAGATTTGATTTATTGCATAAAAGACAGGTTTCCCCTGCCCTCCTGTTTTCTATTGTGGTGCACCAGAAAGAAATCTAACAATCCAGCGTGCAATGCTACATGTGTCAGAATACTTTGCACCCAGATGTTACAGAAACAGCATCTCAGGTCTAAGATCTCAGAGTGCTACATCCAAGGTTAAAGCAGTATCTTGGCCGCACTTTGACTACAGCCCAGTTTGTGCCCAGGGCTCAACATGCTTAGCTCTCAGTGTAGATAAGGTGGCTCAAATTTCTCAGGAGATATTTGGAATAGGACAGGATGAGGATTTGATGACATCTTCATGGGGATAATACTGAAAACTGGTACGTCATAAAGCTTATAAAATGATCTCAGATAGGAAAACAGAAGTTACTTCTTACAAAACCTTAATCTCTTCTTTAACTCTTTGTCTCAGCCTCTGAACATAATAGCAACTACAACAGAACTTGCTGTCCTTAAAATAATAATTTCATTTAGCTTATCAAATGAGTTTTATTTCTAGTGCTGCTGCTGTTTACAACAAAACTCTTGTTAAGGCATACAGTACAAGGGTTACTGACTATTCACTGAGTGACGYGAAGGGACTCAGTGGTACAACTTCCATTAACCTTAATAGGATCCACGCAGCTAAATCCCCACCCTGAATATTTAACCTCCACTGTCTCTGTCTCTTCTAGTCTGTATAAATTGCACTGAAGAGCGAAACAAACAAATGCATATATACTGCCTTTGGCATAGTGCTTAAGCATACACAGCACATATTCAGCATACCTTCAGGTGGGTCCTGCCCCCCAGCCTGATCATTACCCCATGCACATCAGCACAACAGTGACTGACCTTGTAAGCCTTGCCCTACACATGCATACAAAGTTCTTCGTATCAGCTGAGCTTCAGTTCTTTGCAATGTTATGCTAACAGCCTTTTGTGCAGGATTATCTACTGCCACGTATAAGAAGCTATCATGTTCCGTACTTGTAGAACTTTTATTCAGACCTATCACAAACGAATCAAGATCAGATGTAGGACCAGTGAGAACTTGGGAGGTAGGAGTTCAGTTCTTACTCATTATGGAGATAATTTAGTTCATACTGAACCAGTGCTCTAGCACAGATCTCAGGGCATCAGCAGACATCAGCCAGTGGCAACATTATGCATTGGATAAGTTCAACGAAGCTTTTAGAATTTGACACTGTACTTTTTCGCCATATACATTGACTGTGTGAAGCAACCTTTGTACCACAGAACCACAATCTGGTGTTTGGAGCTTGGTCTACAAAACACACTATAGTTCTAGGTAGATCCTTACTTTCAATGTCCAGGCTTCACAGAGGTCACCATGTGCTGCAAATTACTTGCCACCTCAGAGTTCTCACCCAGAAGTAGCTGCACAACTGTAGCTGGTAATACTGTAGTTGTCTCCTACATATGCAGACGCATGTCTAAAAGGCACAGAYGTGCAGGGCCCTTATTTACCCTCTCAAGCACCAGTGGGTGTAAATCAGCCACTGGCTTCAATTGGCCTCTCATAACTGGAACACAAGAAACTTGGATTCTCTTTCCAGCTTTGTCCCCTGCCTGCTCTACAACCACAGCTGTGTCATTTCACTTCTCCGTGACTACTGGTTAAAATATTTCTCTTATCTACAAGACGCTGATATTSTTTCTAGGCTGCATTGAGATATACTTATAAAACATGTTAAAAAAGAGCTACATGTTATTTGTGTTTAATTGAAAAAAAACGAAAGGATATGCTAGACACCACTATTCAACGCAGGAGATCCTGTGAATTCTTGGCCCCAAGGAATTTACTGGGCATTCTGGCACTCACTGGGGACATGGATTTACCCAGGAAATGTGACATCTTTTGTACAACTCTCACCTCCAAGTGGACTATTTTATCCAGCAAAGGTCCAAATGCGAGGGTACAGAACTGGAAGGTCGATGAATCCATGCAGCTTCAGTTGTTGACCACTGCATCCTTTAACTTGTTAATGAAGGCAGCAAACATCTGCTAAGAACCAGATTCAATACTCTTAACGTAAAGCCACTGCAAAACTGCTCCTCTGCCAGTTAGAGCTCCCACTGTTTTCATGATCAGTTTAAGTACATTTGTTCTTGCCCCAGGTTTGACTAGTTATTCTCTCCCTTCTTCACCCACCCTTCCCATAGCATACGTGCACAAAATTCAGTATATATCCTTATGAAGAGAGAAATTATATCCATTCAGTCTTGACTCGAGTAGGTTCAGCAAGCTTTTAGGATGTGCTACAACCCACGGAGAAGAGCTGTGCAAGGTGGCCTCCACAGGAGCCAGCTCCAGTTCTAGAAAGCCGTAAAGGTGTGTCAGCACAGCATTCCACCTGAGCAAAGAAGCACTGCTGCATTGCAGAGTGCTTCAGTTGAGGTTCAGGGCCCCACTGATGCTGCTATTTCCACATTTGAGTGCACCATCTGGATGTACTAGCTTGGGCAGGTGCTAGCTCAAGGCTTTCTTTGCTGTACTTCAATACACAGAATAGATACATCCCCACTTGTCAGGCAGGCTCTCCAGTTCCCCCTTGTCACTCCACTGTCCTTTCCAGCACCTGTTTCAGCTTGACTTTGTTTTCCTTGAAGGTAAGTGATGAGAATTATACAGATGAGATTGTTCAAAACTCATCAGTGTTTTGTACAATGGTCTTAATACTTCCCTCTTTCTCCTGGAAATACCTTTCTTAATGGRTCCTGCGATCACATATGGGGCTTCTGCCTATTCATGTTAATTTAATCTCTCCTATTGTTCACCAGAGCTTTTTTTCTGCCCTAAAAGCCACTTCTTTTTTGGAGCAGTGACACAAATTATCATTAAGCAGAGCAATGGTCAAACCCTCAAGGGCTACAATTAGTTTTTGGGGTTCCATGTGGGAGGACTGCACCAGAACATTATAGTCCTTTCTTTATTCTTTAATGATCATTACACTCTCAATATATTAATAAAACTCATTTCCTATCCTTCTGGATATGCAAGACAAAAGTAATTAAAACAAAAATTAAGAAGCTCTTGTTAAATGTAATAACAACAAGGGTCCAAATTCACCTTTCAGCAAAGCTCCAACAGCTTGATTCTATGCCCAAAAAAGTCCCTGGAAAATATCTCACTGACTCTAGCTGGGCAAAGTCAGGCTCACCATGAAGTAGCTGAGAGTTTCATATTTATATCTGTAGGCAAAAACTTCCTCTCTATCTCCCACTGTGAAAAAAGCAACTTTCCCCTACTCCGGAGATTAGCACCATTTSTGAATTATTTCACCTGGACTCTGAATGTTTGTGTGAGTTGCCTGGTTCTTGTTCTGATCTCACTGTGAGATGGGAGTGGAAATTTTGAGAAGGTGTCCCAAGGTTTATGCAATTTTCTTTTTTTTATATAATGAAAACAATGACCAGACATACTACATGCATTTTACAGTAAAATATTTCCTATTTCAACATTTGTGACCTTCCCTCTTATTTTTTGGTGTCTCTGAGAGTTAAGTTTCTATCCCTTACTACATAGCCCACCAAGGACTGGGAGGAAGCTGGGAACAGAGATTCATGAACTTCAAACTCAGAGCTGGGAGGAGAGAAGGATATAAAAAAATCTGAAGCCCAAACTTATATGTTTCATATGATGAAAACTAATTATAAAATCAGAATGCATTACCATAATTGTTTATATCTGTGTTTTAAGGAATCTGCTGTCTTCTGAATCTAATAAACGCAGGAACTGAAGCTTGACTGCTACAACAGTTTTTAATCTGTTTGGAAATTAGTCCAAACAATGAAGAAATGCTTTCCAGTATTACAAGAAAATGTTACAGTAAGGAAAGAAAATGGAAGGGAAAGAGAAACCTTTTAAAAACAAACAAACAAACAAACAAACCTGCTTAATTATTAATTGGGGATAATTAAGGGCAGAATATGCCTGGCTCGCCTGAAGTGCAGGATGGGAAACAAGGGCATATGAAGGATTGCCCTTGGCTCTCTGACCCCCACACATCCCCACGAGATGCCGTAGGTTGCTCCCCGAYGAAGCTGGGAGCCAGGGGCCCCTGTGCACTGGCTGGGAGGGGCTGGCAGGTTACAGACAGGGTRTTATGATCCCACCCCTGACAAAATGAGGGGCCCTGGTGTACTTGTGAGCAACACGTTCTCCCTGACGTTCAGCAGCAAATGAACATGGTACACTCTTGGTGAGCTAAATGTGAAATATCTGTCAATATCACCAGCTCTGTGTTTTTATCCCTCTCAGCAAGGTAGTCTTCAAGCATCTGCTCCTACCTCTGCAGCTGAGGCAGATTAATTTAAAGGATGAAACACCAGATAGAGAATAAATGCTTAAGAGCAGCCAAAGCAGGCAGAGGTTTGGTATAACTATGTTTAGTATTAGCACAGATCCTTCATCCCATTCTTGGCCATAAAAGAGAAATTAGTCTTTTTCCCATACATCTTGCTTCTACAGCTGTTCACCTCATCACATTGTGCATATAGTTGTTAGAGATGCCTAAGATTAAACAAGTTTTTGGCAAAGATTGCAAAGTACGCAGTTTTCTGTCAGATGGGGAGGACTGTGTAGGAGGTTAATATTATTAGGCACACCCAATGAGAGCAGTAACGGCACAAAGGCCAATAAAGGCCCTAAAATCAACTGCACTTTTGAAATTCATCTCGACCCAATTTTTCACAGACATGGTCAGGAGGCCTTCGTTTGCTTCCTGATGAGAACGTGTTTGTATCACCTGAGCTCAGCTAATTTCTGTAGTTCAGGTTCAGCAAAGTCTCCAAGATCTGAATAAGCAAAGAGAGTGAATAATTGGTGCTTTTATCCTATTCACAACCTTCCAGGTGCACACACGAATGCAGCAGTGAGGAGGAGCAGACCAGTTGTTAGTGTTGTTACCTGTATTACACCTTTACTGTGCATCAAAAGACAATTTTGGTTCCAATCTTTCAAAGCACCAAAGCATGCATGGCTTTCAGCATGAGTAAACCTGCTAATTTCATGGTACATCTCATCTGCATAAAGCTGAGGGTCACTGATCCCATGCATGGATGCTATGGCTCTCAGTCCAATATTTAGCACCCACTTAATTTTGCACAGAATGGTAAACTCAGTAACACTGCACTGTAATATTGCAGGGACTCAGAAGTGCTCCAGAAACACTCTGAACAGAAGCTATATCTCTGACTCAGAAACAAATCCTCTGACATTTTGTCTGTAGAAGCCAGCTAAAAATATCCTTTTAATCATGATTTGGCCAAAATAATCTTTTGCAAGGGTGAAACAGTGAGTGTCCAAACCTTGCTGTAGAATGAATATGAAAAAAAGTCCAGTTGTTTTGCCCAGCTGAGGAAGCAGTTCTTGCTGAAAGCAGAGGTCAGCTATTTATCCGCAAGGCAAGGTACAGTGGTGTGAATTTCTCACACTTCTCAGCCAATGTAAAGTTCTCTCTCCCTTTTCTTTTTGAGGATGAAAGTAGCATTTGTGGCTTGCTGCAAAAAAAATGAAGCTTGATAGAGGACATTCTGTTTCTAATCCAGCTTGCGTGCATCTCCCACATGTTCCTGAAATTTCTGCAGCAATAGGTGTTTGTTGTACTGCTGCATCGAATCTCAAATAGTTTTATAATAGCGTCTCCTCTGATGTCTCATTACTCTTAAAAACAAAGTTGTGTTAGAAGTGTTTGCTTTCTTTCCTTTTTGTTTCAAGATTTGAAAAGGCAGCTGCTAGAAACTGATTTTTTTTTTTTTAAATACTCCGCTCCTAAATAATACAGCATCATGTGCCTCTCAGATGGAGATCACACTTTGGCTGTATGCTTAACTGAGCTGCTTTCCTTGGGAAAATATCACAGCTGGGATATGACCTGCTTCTAGACTTTGATTTAATTTCTGCAAGAGAGCAGTCCACCATAGCTTGTTAGCCCTTTAGGCAGGAATTACGTATTACTGACTCCGGCCAAGCACAATGTTAGCCCCCAATAATAATAATGAGTTGTGAAGGGAGTTCATAACTGGATGTGTGAGGTAAAGAATATTTGAAGAGCAAAGGTTGACAATATTCTTGGGGATAATGGCATTATTTCAAGGGAATCTCTCTAAGCAGCATGTATGAGAGGAATTTGTCCCCTACGGACCACACCGCCAGCTTTCTTGCTGCCAGCACATACTTCAGTTTCCCAGCCGTTGTCCAAACAAGTATTTCTTCTTCAAACCCTTTGGAACCATTGACTTTTTGAAAACACAGACTCCCAGGAGGAGATTAGCACACCAAATAAAATGCAGTAATTTAATAAAATAAAATAAACTATGAGGATAACAAAGCCAGAGATTGATTTGTAACACTTAATGCAAACCTTGCTATTTAAAAAGTACTACAGATTTTGTTGTACATTCTTCCTGCTAGGACAAGTACATTAAAAGTAATCACAACGTTGCTGCCTCAGAGAAAGCGATTTCAGCTGCTTCCTGCTCAATATAGTGAACATCCGAATCACAGTGGAAAAATTTTCAATCAGAAATCTCTCAGTTTTCCTAAATTTCTTCCAGGTGCTCTGCATAGCTGCTCACACAGTTTACTCTGCCTGCTTTAACAAACTGTTTGTTGTTGCTACAACAGGAAGCACTTGTGTGAGGGTGTGAACACCCTAGCGATACCTCGTGCATGGGAAGAAGTACTCTTTTGACCTCTTTCATCCTCTCAATTTTTGTCTTCTTCTTATCAAAAGATTTGTATGCTGAAATCATCAGGCACAAACTCAACGTTTTTTCATTTGAATCGTATTTATACATCAGCTTTCTTTCCTCCCCCCATTTTCTTTTGTACATCTTCCTGTGCCTGTAAATGCCCAGAAAAAGCTGTAGAGTATATCCTTTTGGGTCCCAATTAAGATTCTGAACTGCTGTTCTCTGTATGATAACAACCTGAAGTGCTGACAACATGCTACCTGTCAACAGGCAAATGAAGGCCAACCATCTGTTCTACTATAAATTGTCTCCATTACTCTCAACTTGAAAATCCACTTTAAAGACTCCCCAATTATCTAGTAACCTGAGCCAAATGACGCAATGTTATTTTAACTAAAATCGTCATTGTATACAAGAAAAATAAACATTAAAAGCTCTGAACAAAGAAAGATTTTTGAAAAGCTATTTTATATCTGATTTTGTGTGTACGGCTCTGATGTGCGTGCTGGAGCGGCTTGGAATTGCAGAAGCAAAGAGTATCAGATTACTGCTAGTTGAAAACCTGAATTTCAGTTGATAGACAGCCAGCTATACGCTCCTGCTCAGGAGCCTTTTGTCTCAAAACAMGGTAATTACAAACCTTCTGCAAATAACTAGAGCTCTCCTGGCCGCGCAGTACCCAGCACGGCCGGGGACCTGACACTGCCCCAGAGGTGCCGCCGGCCCCTGGGGACTGCAGGCTCGGTTGTGCAGCTCCATGCAGAAGCGCACCTGCGAAGCACAGCTCCTGAGTAAGGTCATCAGCACGTCAGTGCAAGATGTTCAGAGGTGAGATACCAAAGAAAAAGGCCTCAAACAGGTTTAATCTGGGCATGTGTTTAATTTAGTTGAGCTTGCATTTAGTTCCAGGATTTTCATGTCCAGAAGTAGAGATCAGCAAAACCAGGCACTAAAGGAAGGGTTCAGCTCTTGCCTGAGCCTCTGGTTTCCCATCCCTAGAACATTTCCTATTCCTTAGGCTGGCTTCAAGCCCTTGTATTGCTTGCTGGCTTTTCTCTTTTGTGCATTCCCTGCTTTCCATCTCACTGCACTACAGGCTTGTATGGAGAGTGCAAAATAGGACACAGAATCAGAATTTATATGGATATAAATGAACACATACACTGTGGGGCTGATAATCTAGCCCAGACTTTCCCTGTTCAGCAACCAAAACTTGTATCAGCAGCTGATTCAACCAAGCACACCAGTCTTAAAAGCTACTCAGAGAAGGATTCATCTACCGAACACATCCCCAGGCCTCTGCATGCAATAGCGCTCAGGATTTTGAATACAGGACTCATTATACCTCTATTTTAGTCATAGAGCCAGAAAGCTAAGTAGTGTAAGTAAGTACCTACAGTGAAAATATATTTAAAATCTATCGATACTTTTTAATGCCTAAAGATTACAGATAGCAAAGATATCATTGACTGAAGGGAAAATAGTAGAAACGTACATGGGCTTTGCTTTGCAGATGCAAGAATTAGGATATGGGATTCTACTGGAAAACCTGCAGGCGTCTTCAGAACAATCTTCAGGTGCAGGTGGTAAATTAAAGCTTCAAAGATAGCAAAGAAGAAAATCCAAAATAGGGAGACATAGGCACGTAAATGTTTTTGTTACTGTGGTGACTTTTACAACGCCATTCACCTGCATATTGCCTTATTGACAAGACAATGGTTGCAATTTGGAATACTTAAATGACACAGAAACACCCTGAAAATCTCTGTAAAACACTTAGCACCTAAACAACAGTACTTGATCCTAGGCTATGGGCCCATCAAAATTAAATAACTGGTTTGTATACAGCCTTGTGTTCAGGAATAAGAGTTTGTGCTCTGTGATACTTACTAGCAAAGTTAAACACAAGGGAGTCAGTGAGGAAGAATAAGATGACACAGTTGTCTTCATTATGAAATGCATTTTTGAAGGTTCATATTCTTCTTTCATACAAAAGAAAGGCAGGAATTTATAGACTCTACTAGATATTTCCATGAAATTCAAATGAGGCAAAGGGTAAAAGTTGATTTAATGAATCAGAATCATATCAGTGTGACCATTGTAATATATGTAAATGAAAAAGATCGTTGCCCTTCAACATAAGTAAGTTGCAGCCTTCAACAGTGGTAGGAATGTGCATTTGGCATGACCCTTGAGACATTGTTTTCAGTTTATGGACTTTAAMTTGTTCCTCCTACGAATTTCTGTGTAAAGGAAAGCCTGCCTCCTACTTTGATTACTAAATTATTGTGGGTGTTGCTGGCTGGCTAACCTGATGGGAGTTTTTGTTTATGGTTAGGTTTGTCATTCTCTTTCCTGAAACCTGTAGCCAAGATTTTCATCCAGTACAGTTCTGTTTGCCTTTGCACTAGCAGCACCATGCAACTGTCTGCATTTGCTGCTGGCATTTACAGCTTCCTACGGATGTAAATAGCCATAGGAATTGACACACACACCCCTCCTTAGACAAGTATTTCAAAATAATAAAACACAGTACTGTCTGTCATTCTGCCAGCTTCTTGTAGTATATAATCTGAAACAATGCAGATTGCTTAAATATAACTGCCCGCTCTGGCAGCTATATCCAGTATGTATTCAATGAAATTCACATTACYCTATGCAATATAGAATCTAACTGCACACACTTCTGCCTCTGACCACCTCCGTGTAGTCACGAAATCCTAAGTGAATGGTCAAAGTTGGTAAAAGTTCATTAGGTAGGTGACTCATCAAAGAGCTGGTCTACCTCCAAATAAACTCTGTTATTAACTTGAGCCAAATTGAAACAATATCACACTGAGTTAAATTTTGATTATGTCTGGAACAAATCTGAAGAGAATATAGGAAATATATTTTATTAAATCTGTACTGAAGTCCCGAACCAAGGGCTATTTTACACCTTCTAAGAGATGGCATGTGAAGAGCATCATTTCTTATTGTCTCAAACCAATGTAAGGCTAAATCATGCACCAAATCTAACCCAGGCTAGATCTTACATCCAGACACCCAGAACTCTATGCTATTTCAGATCTACATTCAGTACATCCCTAGTCACCGACAATTTGGAGATTTGGGGCAGGGGGAGGATCTCCAAGGATATGAGTCTAAAAAAATAAAGCCAAGAACTTGTTTGCATTACATGATTGCTTACTCTGTGAACTACAACTACCTCATTTCTTGTTGCTCCAGTCAGGAACAGTTCATAAAGGACCTGGATATATCCTCCTAAACAAACACGTCACAACAGCATTCCAGCAAAAAGTGAAATACATCATGTATAAATACCTGTTAACTGATGTAATGTACAATAAGGGGAGGAGGGAATGTATATTCAACTATGTGACAGGTATTCCAAAGCACCACATAATTAGCTTTGTTTGGTTATTTTAATTTTGTTTTTATTGGCAAGATGCAGTATGAAAAAATCTACTAATTAGATAGGAAGTTCCCCTGAAGACATCTATCAACTGTTTCTATTAATACAGGCAACTGTGAGTAAGTAAGTAGGAAGGAAAAACATTCAGAAACAACTTTTAGTTAATTAAATTGAGGTCTGGATGCAAAATACTTTTCCCCCATCAACAAATGTTCAGTCATATTTCCCAGAAAATTGGCTAAAAAGGTTTTTTTCAGAGTGAAAGATAATCCTACAGCGGAGGATCGTATCAGACTTTTAATTTCCATCTACTTTATTTCTCATAACTTCAACACAGTAACACTAAGTATATTATCCTATGGATTGCTGAACTCCATGCAGAAAGCCACTGTCACTACTAGTAAGAGGTGTGTATACACGGTTATAGGCATTACAAATGTGTAGGATGGTAGAGCTTTTTTAACACTTGCACTTCCTGGACTTAGTTACAGAGTAATAGTACAGAGTACGGAAACATCACCGACCACCAAGTCTGACTTCTCCCAGACAGAAAACTAGGATTTTTTTTTTCTTCCCTCAACTCACAAATTTAAAAAGACCTTTTCTGATACTCAGGCTGGCCAGCCAGCAATTTGTCATGTTGCCATCCAAGTTTCTATTCTGCAGGCCAGGCTGTCGGTCAGTTGAGGTTAAATGGTGTAGGAATGCATTAACAGCCTCTAAGGAAAGATTTAGATTTGACAGGTTTCAGTAATACACAGCCATAACCTGAAGGCAGCGTCCTCTGGTCCCAATGATGCTGCAGGGTAGCAGGGAAGGAAGCAGGGCAATAGCATATGACTTAATAGACATCTGCTCAATATTTAGAGTCTTTGCTCTTCAGAAAGGGCAGAAAGTAGACACATCCTCTCCACTGTGTAGGCTGGAGCTGGAACAATCCTCAGTGGCCCCTTTATATGGAGCCTATGTAGACACCTGGCGTTGCATTAGCATCAGGATTAGAGTGCACGTTGTAATGTCCCTGACAAGCTTAGCTGGGATGTTTACCTGTGTGTGCTAGATGTAGAAATCTGCCTGGGCTAGGAGAGAGCAGACAGTATGGGCGACCACCTGGCAAGAGAAGAGGTAACATGCACAAACACCTAAGCAGCAGAGGTGGTCTTGGATCCCAAGAGTCGGTACAGCCTTGTGGCTGGCCTCTGGGTGAGCAGGCAGCCTAAGATGGAGTCTGGATAAATGTGAAAGTCTGAGGGAGCGTCTCCTTCAAACACGGCGTGGGGACTCCTGCGAGGCAGGCAGAGTGATGGCTGCCATGGGAAGGGAAGGATGCAGAGCCAGTTATAGGAGATTGGCAGGGCAAGGTCTATTAAAGGAGAATCAAAGAGAGTCTGTTCTCCCTACAGACCTGGTACTGAGAGGGGTAGGTGAATGTCCAAGATTGAAAAGAAACACTACTTTAATTCCTGATGTACACATACATAATGCAGACAGAAGTAAAGGAACAGCTGAACAGTGAATTTGCTAAACAGATACAGCACACAATGCTCCGTGTAGCATTTCTTTTCACATTTATAAAATAACTGGATCTCATGCTTATTTTGCTTCCCTTCTCTATATCTAAATTCATATTCTTTACCACCTGCGTGTGCAGAATGGAATAAATAATGATTACCACTGTGATAGAGAACTACTGCTAAAATCCCAGTAAGTCATCAAATGGTTGTTACGTACAAAGATAATGCAGTCAATAGTGGGGCTTTTTCAGCAGGGTTAGGCAGCAACACTATATGTGCATGTTTTATTAGTTACAAAAATGGGTATTTCAGTATAAGCACCACATGTAGATCAAACTGACAGACTCCTTTGGGATTAAGCCCCATCACCTTCTGAATGCAAGACAAGCATAAAACCACTGCAGCAACGGGAAAAAAAAATCAGCTTGAAAATAATTAAACAGCAAGGCAGCCACCCATAATGATATTCAGCAGAAGACATTAGGGACAGTTTGCTGGGAATGCACAAGAGCACTCCAGTTGTTTAATTAACATTGAAACGGCGGTTCCACAAGAACTAAAAATCCTGTTAATTTATGTGTCTCTTAATGATGCTCATTTAAATACTGTCAACTTTTCTCCAGTTTAATATTCATGATTTCTAGTCATTAAAACACCAGGCTCAGCTCGTGGATTCACCGAGAAACACAAATTGTTTGATGATGATGTCAGTTCTTAAAAAGTTTTTTTCCCCTTAAAGTGTAAATCTCTCAGTGCTCATCACTAGGGTCATTGTAGTCTGGTCTATAAATATCATTTTTATCATTCATACAATACAATAAACTACAATGTTCTCTCTCACCTTCAAAGACGAGCCCTGCTTGCATAGTCAGGAGTTATTTATGTAAAGGTAGTTATCTTTTTATGACGGAGCATCTCAGCTGGTTAATGTAATGGCTTTATATATTGGGATACTGGGCTCAAGTCCCACTTTTAGATTATAAAAACTATTTTCATCCAGGGTAGGAAACATTACATTAAAAATAATTTTAGTGCTGAAAAGACACTTGCAGCTGGATATTAAAAAGATACTGCCAATGTAGGCAGAACTCAAATTTTGACCTCCCCAGAATTAGTATACGCGTGGTCTGAATGAACACTTGCTRGGAAGGGAAGGGAAGCTGAACGGAAACTTTTGTTTACCCTGCCCTTTCCTTGTTTTGGCAAGTTTAGATAGTCTCTGATGCTGTCTCTTTGGCAGAAACTATAATATAGCCTCCTGTGACTGGGACTTGTACAGAAAAATATTATATATTGATCTTATACTGTCAGAGAAAACCACTAAACTTTTTTATAAATTAAAAAATACGGCTTAATTATACAGTTAATCATTCACCTTTATAATGAGAATTTAAATTTCAAGGAAAAGCTGAACATTTTCATCAAGGCAGGGGGCAGGACATTTCAGACAGGACAAGTATGGACAACTAAAGATGGACATTTAAATCATCTTCCTTTACAAGTGCATCTCTTCCTACTATTTTTCTTCTAAGTACCAGACCATAGCATCTTCTTAATTTCTTCTTTTGTTGATGCCTTGTTTTCCTAGGCAAGATATATTATTACTTTTACTCTTCTTTTTAATGCCCAAACAATTGGAAGTCTCTCTTATTAGATATTTTACTATTTTTTCTAAGTGGATTGTAAAAAATATTAATAAAGGGCACAGGTTCAGGCTTAAAAGAGGTTATATACAAAGGGCAACTGAAATCTTGTAAGCACACCAATTCCCACTGAATACCTTTAAGACCTAGCTGAGTTCCCTGTCTTAGGGGTTTTTTTATTATTCCTGTCAGATTTCCAGTACACATTGAAATGCAACAGTGCCATATAATTTTTCTGAAAGACAGTTTGTTTGGCATTTTAGACAGACATCCAACACAACAAAATGTACTTTATTATACAGAGAGAAAAATATTCTGTGAACCAGGCAGCATAGAACTTACACTACCTGATTAGTAGCAAAGCCAGTATTTATCACCTACTTCTGCTCATTTCATTCTTTACATTTTATTCTTTCCCTGTTGTTTCATATTTACAGTCTGCACTTCATAACTAAACAGCTTAATGAGGTTTACCTCTGAAAAAAACAGTCATAACTAGATGGTCTAGACATAATCTTAATTACCAAAATGCTATCCCATATCTGAAATGCTTTTATGCAGTTACAGTTGCTATTTTCTTCCAGAAGTGTTTCAATTAAGCAAGTAATCTGTATTAACTTATTGTGTACACATTTTAATGTAATATACCTTATTTTCAGCATCATTCATCCCTGAAGAGATCTTTCTATTTATTTTAGTAGTCTAAATGTTCTTTTTTCAGCCAAAGATTCTTTTTTCATTATACCTCAAGAAGGCCTAATTATTAAATGCACTTTCTTGGGACCATAATTTTGGAATACAGACTGATACATGGTTCTATCATGAAATATATGCCATCTCTATTCTGCTTTAATCCATAATAGATTCTTCCAGCAAAAATGCATTATGGCTCCACACTGATCTACGAATGATCTATGCARTTCCAATGTCCCTATTGTTTTTCATGCTGATCACAGAAAAAAATACTTATTAATGTCTTAATTTTCTTCAGAAAAAAAAGTTGGAATCACTGAAAAAGAATGCAGGTCTTAAGGCAAAATATATTAATTCTAGCTATGGTAACATCCATCTGTTTACATCACTACAGATAAATTTGATAACATAAACCTAATATGAAAACTTACACAGCTCTTCTATCTTGGTATTTATACCTACATATCCAACCCTTTTGACATTGCTTTCAGTAGGCAGTTATCCTCTTTTGAAATGTAGGCATTGTCTGTAAACTGGTTCCCAAATGAAAGCTTCCATTACATTAAATTGGTATTTTGTATAGYCAGCATGAAGTAATCAGCATATAATGTCTATTCCCAGTACATTTATTTACTAAACTTCTTCAGTGTCCCTAATCTTTGGCACTAATGGTTCAATAATTAAACAAATTATAATGAACAGTCTTGTCTTGTTCCTTGTTTTTGAAGCACTTGAACCCAATGTATGAGGAAAGTCGTTTCACATGCTAATTCAATTCTGAAAGCATTTTTCATATTTCTCCAACATCCCAATTTAACACAGGGATTTTACCAAGCAAAACACTTTCTCTGTACCTATATATTGAGAACAAGCCTCTTTTTTAGACTCTATGATGTGCTAAGTGTCAGAGKAATTTTCTTGTACTTACCTAAGGGACTTCTTTTTCTAAAACACAGTTTGGTTTGCATCAGCGTAAGCTTTCTTGTCTCTAACTCCACCAGGACTTAGTGGAAAATACTGCTTTCTATTGACTCAGGAGGGAGGYTGATTTGGTTCATCCTTATTTGGAAGGAGTTTCGAAACTATTTGTGTGAAAAGTTGTCTGCTAAGTATTCAGTTTCCAACCAAAGAGCCCTGCTGAAGAAGGAAGATACTTGGGCCCCAAACATTTCAGAGAGGCATCCAGAGGGTGCATGACTCTTCCCTATTTTTAGTGACAAAATTGTCCTTTCTATGCATGTGTCACYGGACTGTGTACCTCCATTATACAGCCAGGTATTTTGAAACCCTGCAATATATCAGCAGATCTTCCATGTTTGCATATTTATTAATATGCATTTTTGCAGAGGTATGACACTTGCATTTTATGAGTCCCCTTATTTTGCCTGACCTTGTTCCTGAGCACTCCTTCTTGTTATAGCTATCTCACATCATCTATTAAAAATAAGTCTGACTGCTAATGTGTCTAATTTCTTCCTCATTGGGAAGAAAAAAATGCCAAAGACCACTTGTTTGCAAATAAAAGATCTTTCTGGGGTTTGGCTCTTGGTTTTGTCAGTAGTGGCTCTACCTGAGAATGAAGGTTTCACTTTTTTTCTCTCATGAAAGTCTATCTAATTATTGCTCCTGAAAAGTGMAGACTTGTTGCTCTAAGTCTAAATGTTTGTGTCTACGTCATGTTTTTCCTAAATCCACCATGCAAGCTAATATATATCCCTTTATTATTGCTTTAGAGGCCTCCCTCTGAGGATTCTGAAGACAAATTCTGCAAGGGATTGCCCAGCATATGATTATTGTGTGATTTTCTGTTTTAGTCACACTTTCTTTCAGTGCTACTTAATCTCCATCTCTTCTTCTGACACAGACTTTAATTTTATGAATACCAGTGCATAGTCAGAGATTCTGTTGTTCTAATTCTAAAATTGAGAATTTCACATAATAGACTTATTGATATAAAAATTAAATCACCTGGAGCATGTGTTTTGAGAGATTCAGAGAAATAAATAAATATTCTTTTAAAATGTAGAAATCTTCCAATATCCATCAACTCTGGGTTTTGTAAACTGRTTCTAACATTTAAGCTTCTTCAGTGAAGCTTCTGGGATACTTGTTTATGTATACTGTATTGGGCTGATGAGTCAACTATTATCTGTGAATCCAGGGCTGTTGCAAGCACTAATCAAACACTAAAATTGGTGAGATCCTCCTCATTTAAGTAAAAATTTTATATGGGTAAACATCAGTGACAAAGTCATCTTCCTTCTGGATCTGGTTTGATCCTTTTACAGTCCTGCACTAATTGTGTAGGCATTAATAAACACATAGTTTTTAATAGGTGTAAAACACTCCTATAGAGAGCTCCCAATGGCCTTTTGGTGTCATTAGTTTTTTTCCTTCAGGTGAGTTTCCTGATGAATCACTAGCCACATTTCCCTTTTTTATTGTTTTTTTTTGGTTTGTGGTTTGGTTTTGTTTGGGTTTTTTTTAATAAAGGGTATCTTTTAATAGCTTGCTTTTGCTCCATATTTAAAATCTGGTGTGCCAATTTCTTTTTTTACTCTTTCCATACTTAATATCAATATTAAGTTTTATCTTTATTTAGTAGTATCTCCCTCTTATCCTTATGGGGGTTTTTTTGTATCTCCATATCTCCTAATCAGACTCCCGATTATATTCAACATCATACCCAATTATAGCATAACTTTAAACTACACATTGGAACTATGCTACAYTTTTGCTTTGTGCTATATTTTCTGGAATACATATTGGTAATTGCAAACTTTCTTAACATTAACTCTTGTAGTTGTTACTTGTKATTTGTTGGAAATTTGTTTCTTAAACTGTATCTTTATACTTTTAGCACAAAACTCATTATATACATTTTTTGCCATCAAGGCAGTATTTTTTCACAGTACAAGCACTGTGTTTTATTACATTCAAAAGGCATCCCAATTCCCTTTCTCTTATAGTTAATGAGCCCTCAGGTGAAATACTCTTAACTTGAGTCTAATCAGTGCCTATTTGTTCTTGCTTCCAGCAACGAGGTCAGGAACTTTTGGACTTCCCCTGGCACACAGAAAGCATAGGTTTGACTTACCTGGTACATATTTAGGGTTGTTGAGAACTCTGGAGCATAGTCCTCCTATGGAGATGTTTGCAGATATGTGTTAATAAAGTCCCCTTGGTTATGCTCCACTGTTGTCTCTTTTGATGTCCAGAAAAATAATCACTATAATAATATAATTCTACTATGCCTGGATGGCTTCATTTATCGCATTCTCATACCCTGATACTTTTTGAATTTTATTTGACTATATCGATGCAAAGCTTTAGGCATCTGCATGTCAAGTGGCAAACGAGTTATATGTCTGTGGCCACCCTTTCAGACAATAATATTGTCCTTACGCCCCTGTTATTCAGTTCTAACCATTAGGTCATAGACTTCCTCTTGCCTGTTCTCTCTCTGTCCCCATGACTCTTGCATAATTGCTTTTACATTGGCCCACTTTCAATTGGAGGTGTGGAAGGTATCCCTTGCTACCACTGTAAAAGAGCCAATTTGCTGATAGGAAGGATATTCTCATTGAAGGTTAGAGGTGGATGTTTGAATCTCCTCAGCTGGAGAAAAATTTAACCTAAATTCCTTCATTCTGAGAACATTCTCATCACAAGCCTTTTGCTGCTTTGTCCTGTTCCCTCCCATGCACCTTGTGCATTTTAAATGTAGGAAGTATTACCATCTTTGGATCCTTGTTCACAGAGTTCACTGACTGCAGACCTCAAAGAACTCCTTAAATACAAAAGAGCCAGAGTTTTGGGTATTTCCACTGGCACTGCATATTGCCTAATTTAAGTTCCCTCCCATTACTATGTTTGTTGTTTTAACTCTCTTTAGCCAATGTACAGAAAACTCAAGCACCTGCCTTTTACTTTTGAACTCTATTCCCAGAGCTAAGAACCTAATTTTAAGTAGTGCAACACTGAGCACCAAGAACCCTAGTCCCTTTTGGGACCTATACCATAAGTCTGGCATGTTATTGTCCTCAACTCCTAAATCTGCTTCCAGACACCCTAAGAACCATCTATTTATCATAGAACCATGGAATCATAGAATCACTTAGGTTGGAAAAGACCTTTTAAGATCATCAAGTCCAACCGTTAACCTAGCACTGCCAAGTCCACCACTAAGCCCTAAGCACCACATCTACACATCTTTTAAATACCTCCACGGATGGTGACTCAACCACTTCCCTGGGCAGCCTGTTCCAATGCTTGACAACCCTTTCAGTGAAGAAATTCTTCCTAATATCCAATCTAAACCTACCCTGGTGCAACTTGAAGCCATTTCCTCTTGTCCTATCGCTTGTTACTTGGGAGAAGAGACTGACACCCACCTCGCTACAACCTCCTTTCAGGTAGTTGTAGAGAGAGATAAGGTCTCCCCTCAACCTCCTTTTCTCCAGGCTAAACAACCCCAGCTCCCTCAGCTGCTCCTCATAAGACTTGTGCTCTAGACCCTTCACCAGCTTCATTGTCCCTCTTTGGACATGATCCAGCACCTCAATGTCCTTCCTGTAGTGAGGGGCCCAAAACTGAACACAGTATTCGAGGTGYGGCCTCACCAGTGCCGAGTACAGGGGGACAATCACTTCCTTACTCCTGCTGGCCACACTATTTCTGACACAGTCCAGGATGCCATTGGCCTTCTTGGCCACCTGGGCACACTCATATTCAGCCGTCTGTCGACCAGCACCCCCAGGTCCTTTTCCGCYGGGCAGCTTTCCAGCCACTCTTCCCCAAGCCTGTAGCGTTGCCTGGGGTTGTTGTGACCGAAGTGCAGGACCCGGCACTTGGCCTTGTTGAACCTCATACAATTGGCCTCGGCCCATTGATCCAGACTGTCCAGATCCCTCCGCAGAGCCTTCCTGCCCTCAGGCAGATCAACACTCCCACCCAACTTGGTGTCGTCTGCAAACGTACTGAGGGTGCACTCAATCCCTTCATCCAGATCATCGATAAAGATATTAAACAGAATTGGCCCCAATACTGAGCCCTGGGGAACACCACTTGTGACCGGCCGCCAACTGGATTTAAATCCATTCACCACAACTCTTTGGGCCCGGCCATTCAGCCAGTTTTTTACCCAGCAAAGAGGATGCCCATCCAAGCCATGGGCAGCATTCCAGGAGAATGCTGTGGGAAATGGTGTCAAAGGCTTTACTAAAGTCTAGGTAGACAACATCCACAGCCTTTCCCTCATCCACTAAGTGGGTCACCTTGTCATAGAAGGAGATCAGATTAGTCAAGCAGGACCTGCCTTTCATAAATCCATGCTGACTGGGCCTGATCACCTGGTTGTCCTGTACATGCCACATGATAGCACTCAAGAYGATCTGCTCCATAACCTTCCCCGGCACTGAGGTCAGACTGACAGGCTTGTAGTTCCCCGGATTCTCCTTCTGGCCCTTCTTGTAGATGGGCATCACGTTTGCTAACCTCCAGTCAATTGGGAGCTCCCTGGTTAGCCAGGACTGCTGATAAATGATTGAAAGGGGCTTGGTGAGCTTCCTCAGTACCCTTGGGTGGATCCCAGCCCCATAGACTTGTGTGTGTCTAAGCAGTGTAGCAGGTCGCTAACCATTTCCCCTTGGATTATGGGGGCTTCATTCTGCTCCCCGTCCCTGTCTTCCAGTTCAGGGGGCTGGGTACCCAGAGAACAACTGGTCTTATTTCCTACCCCAGACATACTGCTAGTCCCATACTGCTAGCATGTTCCTGCCTRGTCCAGCTGGGGACACCTAGGCCTGTAGAAGGAAACGTCAGAATAGTGTTATAATTTAAGTTTCTTTCACAAAATATCCAGAAAGAAGACTCCTCTTTTCTTTAAAACAGTAATTAAATAACTGTATCTTCTTCCTCTTAACAGCCTATTGAGGGGATATTTAAATAGGACAAAAGGCAAAATCTTAATCCATCATAGCATAAAATAATGGCATATTGTTTGGCCTGGGCAAGAATGGTCCTACAGTATAGTTATTAAAGTATTCATTTATAAAAATTATTTCAATTACTGCATAAGTCAATATTTAAGTCAAAACTCAGCAAAGTGCTTAGGCACATGTTTAAATCACACAGACTTTACAATCAAAAAGTGTGGTGCACACGTTCTTGTCTGCAGCTGAATATTTTGTAGTTCTTGGCATGTTCATTTTAGTTTGTTTTAGTGGGTCAGAAACATAGGAAAAGATGAAGTGAACCTAAAAAGATACGGTACACAGTAGATTGGCACTTATCTTTTTTTTTTTCCCTAAGTAAAAATCAAACTAAGATTCTAGAATCATAGGCATGAAGCTAAGGGGAGCACAGGCTTTCATCTTCTGGACCAGTAACCAACTTCACTAGAATTTACTTGCAAGAATGAACGATTATTTGATCAGCAAGGACTTAACGGACTTCACGTACCTCCCCATACTTAGTTGAGCTGGACCTTTGYGTTCATCCCGTTACAATGCTAAGCAAGTTTTAACTAAAACAGGTTTAGAATGAATTCATAACTATTTGTATAAAATGTCATGCAAGAAGCCTCAGTACAGCCTCCTCCATTCTGTGTGAGGAACTGGACTCTCACATTTTCAGGAGATATGCTGCTCCTGCTGACAGCCAGTCAACACCARGAAACTGCCTGTCAAGAAAAATTTCTGTGCAGATACGGTGAAGATTCAGAGATCAGGTTTTATAAGGTTTTCGCCATCTCTCTCCTGCCCTTCATGGAGCAGCCATGTTCTTTTAGAAAGAAAGATTTGAGTGAGAGGTACTGCCTTGCAGCAGAGCACCTGGATAGTAGTAATCTAAAATATTCCCCTGATATCAAGGCATGGCCAGACACAGGAGGAATGTCAGAGTGTCTAAATAACCATTCCAGACAAGAATCTGCAAATTACCTGAAAATGGTAATACTTCCTAGAGGAAGATCAACAGCATAGCAATTTACAAACACATTTCATTTCAGTTATTTATTTAGAAAAATAAAGTAAAATCTTTACCCTTCTAATTGACCATAGGGAACAAAATATTTTGTGAATGTAAATTACAACTGTCATTAAAATATAAGCRGCACTTTCTTAATATTTATAGTGATGTCTGCTACAAGCAGCATTAACATACATTCATATATTTTCTTATCTCTCCAAAACCACATTTTTATTAAAATTAGAAGTTTATTATTTATTATTATCTTGGTGGGAGTTGGGGTTTATGCCTCTATAAAGAATCTAAACTGTCATATTTTCTTTATTCCATATTTGCCAGATTGCCTTGGGGTTCATTTGTTTGTTAAATGTATTAACCTACYCCAGCCATTATGCACTTTATAAACAACTGTGGACTAATTGGTATTCATACGTAGGGAGTATTTTCTCATAGTAGTGAAGTCATACAGTAAAGTTTATAATCAAATGATAGTTCAGTGTGCTTGTTTTTTAAGTTCAAATACTAAAAAAGGCCAAGTTAAAAAATGCTGTAAGAAATGTTAAGCGAAGGTTTATAAACTATTTTGTTCTGTTCTCTGAAAAGACAAGCAAAAGAACATGAGAGTAAAGCATTGCTGATCAAACCAGTCATTCAAGAACTGCATAATCCTGTCTCTAACTACGTGTATGCAAACAGCTTAACCCTTCCTTGAACTCTCTGTAACTCCCTAAAACAGCTTAAAACAACTTCTATTCACAAATAACACAGTCTAGCTCACTTAAAACTTGACTCCAGCTTGGATCCCTCGCCCCTGGAAGGCTGCTCAAGGCCA
Organism: Oceanodroma leucorhoa; assembly: GCA_030449065.1. Classification (NCBI taxonomy): domain Eukaryota; kingdom Metazoa; phylum Chordata; class Aves; order Procellariiformes; genus Oceanodroma; species Oceanodroma leucorhoa. Next base: position 405,252 of record JASVER010000010.1, on the reverse strand, counting down.
GTCCTGATTCTGAATAGATCCATGCAAACCAAAAACATAGCCAAGAGTCAAGTTCTCAACAAGAGCAATCTCCTATTACAGTGGTTTTATATGAAAGTGTTTTCAAGCAGCAGTTCCTAGTAGCCCTTGCTCACGCCTGTGACTTTGACCAGCGCAGGCAGTGAGTTAAATACTTGAATATACTGAGAGATCCAATTTACATTCTTTTATGAATATACTTCTTGCCTGGGGCCCGGCAGCATCAGCAGGCAGCAGGAGCTATCAGTGGCAAACAGTCTTACTTTAGGAGAACAATGTCTGCACTCAAGCCCCTGAAGTCACTTTATTTTGATCCTACCTTGTGCCCTGGTAAGTTGTTCATAAGACTGCCCAGCCTCAACTCCTCTGCTGCCAAAGGAGTTTTATTCTTCCTTGCCCAAAGAACAAAACCTTACCACCTGCTTCAAACACGTTAGATATGGCACTGTGTGGTGGCTTGTGGCAACCGACCTCCCTCCGCCCAGCCCAACCGTTTGAGCAAAGTTAAATGTGTCTGAAATGCCAAGATGAAGTCCAGTGACTTCTTGAACCACTTCTCAGAAGCAAGGAGAGGGTTTCCATTAAGGGGCATGTCATCCTTCTTTCTGGTGTCAAGTGATGAGTTTCCTGAGTGTGTATCCACACTGACATTTGCTGTTACCCGTAGAAAGCAGAAACATAGAATAGAGTCATAAATTGCCTGTTGGCTGAGTTCAGTTTTGCTCCTTGTCAATTGTGTGGCTTTAGCTGGTAGAAATTACTACTGAAGGCTTTTGAACAAATATTAAACATCAACAAGTTTCCTGGGGTATAAATAAACCTTGTGGTTACAAGGAAAATCTTACATCTGTGTTTACTTCTGCTTTAAAAACTGGTTCACTAAAATTTGGGAATGAAAAGTTGTCTTCTTACCTTTGTTAACATGATAGAGCATGTAGTGATACCCACTGTATTGTGTACACTGTCCTCTACGAGGAATAGATGAATGTTATTTATATTATTATCATACATAACAGCCTTAATCACAGACTAACATTACATTGTATTTTTGCCATACAAGCACAGAACAAAAAACATCTCAGAGTTTATAGTCTCTGTGTTCTACAAATGGTGAACCTGCCACAGAAAAGCAAAGAGAAGTATTTGAAGTTAAAAGTGATGTAGTTATTTTTACATCAAATCAGTTATGCATAAAATGCTGATCTTAAAAATAAAATATTAACATATTAGCTGTCTTCTTTTTGTTTTTCCTTTGGCTTGAAAATGGAGCTGATTAGACAGGTTCACCTTTGTTTGTACACAGGCTCCAGTCAATACCACTTTCAGGATTTCACAAACCAAAATGATATCTGACAGGTCCTTTACTATAAGGGAATCTTTCCACATCTGAGTGATTCCATAGAGATTTAAACAAAAGCCAACAATCAGAGTAATGTTACTTTCATTTTAGGTCTGTAAGTACCTTATTAAAACCGATGTTGCATCTAGAGTTTAAGTAAAGGTGAATGCTTTTGAAATCTGAGAGTTTACCTAATTTCTAGGCCCTGTTCTGAGCCTAGAAAGGAGAATGTATTTCACCATTTTCCTAGACTTGCAAGAAAATCCCACAAAAATTATACACTCTGTGCTACAGACTTAATTACTCCTCCTCACCACTAATAGAAGTAGGGATGTTTCTCCATGTGACAGGCCCTGCAGTACAGAAGAAATAACTTTAAGAGGACTGGAACAAGCCACAGGTAGATTTTAGAGGTACTATGCATGAAAAAAAACATTGTTTTTCACCGAGATGAGGTGTTTCATTTATAACCAATACCAACATAGTCATCTGATTCACAACTGACTAAAGTTTTGCAGCTGAAATCCATTAACTGAAGGAACTATGACTCAGAGCCTCAAAAGTGTTGAGCCACGTAACTCCCACAAAAATCAAGGCATCTAAATACCTACAAGGGCAACGGCCTTGTCACCTCTTAATAAGAGAAAGGCTTATAAGGCTACTACAGGTTAAGAACAACTAGAAGTTGCAGCAACCACAGTCAGCTAATTAACTGCTGTTTTCTGCAGATATATTAGTACTACTCACACCTTTGCTCCCAGATCTGCTCCAGTTGGTAGTTTCAATCATCAGTGCACTCACACTAAGGCTGCATTAGCAAAAGGCAGCTTGCAGGTGGGTCTTGGGTTCTGGACTCATTCAGGAGCATTAACATGCTCTGGGTGTCTTACTTGCATATATCAGAAGTGCAAGATCCCCACTTCTTCCAGGTATATAATCTTTGCAGTCAAAACTGCAGAAAGGTCTGCAATATAACACCATGATTCTTCAGATAAGCCAATGCAGGGACCAAGACAACATGCCTTTCACCAGAGGTTATGCCTGTGCTTTGCATGCCTGAGATTTGTCTTGTATGACTTTCTAAAGTCATCCATTCCTTCATTTAGGGAGGACCTAATTCATCTTTGTACTTCTCCTGCGCTTCAAGTTAAAAGACAGACACATTCATAATGCATGGCTCTGTGATGTGTGCTCCATGACAGCTACAATCTGTGAACCAGGCACTAAACTTCCTTGAGAAAAGCACTTGCTGAGAGCCAAGTTCATAGCCAGTTGGACATAACATCCCTCTCCTTCATCCTATACATTACAGTGAGGGTGGTGAGGGTACTCTTTTCCACCCTCCATCCCATAGGTTTCACTGCCGACAAACTCTTCAGCATCTGCATATTGAGAAATTATACACAAACACACATCTGTCCCCAGTCCATCACTTCTTACCCTCTGAAATGTCATTTTTGGTTTAAATGTACATTTAAACAAGGGAGATTTGGAAAACTTCCGATCATCTTCAGAGTCAGTGAAAAATCTAACTGGCAACTACATTACAAATGCATTTAATCCGYTAGTCTATCTCATGTAACTGAGATTAATAAATGCAAGGCTTAGATTTGTTCCTTCAGTATCTAGCAGTACATGTTTTCTGACGAGTCATCTTGCTTTTCTGATTGCTCTCATTACAGGCTCAGGAAAGAGCGCAAGTCACTTTTTAAAACGTATCCACTTCCTGACACTCATTTCAGAATAGCCAGAACAGCAATCATCTTGTGTTAGCAAGCTGCGGCTCTCCTGACACGGGGATCACCAGCTGGCTCAGGAATGTGCATTATAAACCCCCTCTCTCCTGCCTCAAAGGCGCTCTAGGATGGGAACATAGCTGTCCTCCCGCCTGGTACAGGTGCGCTAATGGGATCATTTTAGGTGAATGATCTGTGTTCTTCACTGGCTCTGTGTCCCTTTCCGGTCTGCTTGGAGGTTACAGCTGTGATTAAAACCTTGAACAGGGTATTTTTCCCAGCAGATCACAATGGCTGAAATCAATAGGAGATTTTGCAGTAATGCAGTAATGGTCCATATAATGAGGCTCAGGCTGGAAAATTTCCAGTGAAGACCTGTGCCTCAGGAATTCTGTACCTCTGGTTTCAAAAAAGGGGGGGGAAGGTTTCATCTTTAAATTTTTCATGGCTCAATGTAAAATGTTTCTCTTAACTTACACATTTCCTTACTGGCAGTGGCTTTGGAATTTATCAATAATGTCACTCATGGAGGCAAAGGTTGTAAATAGCCCACCTAAGAATGTGACTTTAAAAAAGGAGGGATGTGAAGCCCTTTTGGGTAGAAGAGATGTCCTTCTGGATTATGTATGTGACACTCCAGTGTTAAAATTAGGGGCTCTAGTCGAAATACATTTCTCTCAGGTCTTTCTCCTTCTCTTTGCCAAGGCTTTCAGAGAGGGTTTTATTTTTTACTTTACAATACCCTGAGGAAATAACTCTCATGTTGGGTCAGCATCTTGAGCTGTCTACAGCATTTTCAAGACTAGCTTCCAAGGTTTAGCCCTCTGAGAAAATCAGTAGAAAGGAAGGTATGATGTGAACATACATTAGCTGGCCACAATCTTCCTGCGTGGCTGCTCTTAGTGCACAGGGTGACTCCATGCTGCCTGGCTGGCTCCAGCGGAGCTGCCCTTCATGAGGACAAAGTCACTACAGTGTGAGTGATGCACCACAGTCTAGCTCCCCTGACCAAATTAATACAATTACTGTATTAATTAAAAATTGCTGCCCAAACGCAGTGCCTCAGAACCATAGTTCCTTCCCTCTTTTCCCCTGAATGTTTATTGCTGGCTCATACCAATTTAAGCCCTTGGTTGCTGTCCAACAGCACAAACTGGGAAGAGGTTTCAATCAAGGTCCCCTCTAGTCCTCTGAGGTTGGTCTGAACAGCCCGTGTTATGCCCAGATGTTGGTGTACAAATACTTCATGCAGAGGTGTGAGAGGTGCATCCCTATTCCCTTGACCAGGGATATAGGCTGAGCTACAATGTTGCCCTTAGTTTTTAGGAAACTAACACAGGTGAGATCTTTCTCACCTTCTTTCACTAATTTTTCATTAGCAAGATCTCCTGAGGATTGTTTGTAATGACTCCCCTCAACAGATGAGTCCACGACTTCGTAGTCACACCTGAGTGATCTGTGAAAGAAATGAAAAACCAAACAAAATAAACACTTTCCGTGATGTACCTCACCCACTAAGCAACCCTGCACAGGGATGGAAGTTTTYCTTCCTGATGTCCACAAATGATCAGCTTGTGCCTTGAAGCGCTGGGCTGGATTCGATTACACTAATCGTTATTTCAGTTCATGTAACTCTAGACTACTAGTGATACCCAATGACTTTGGCACACCGGGAATTCAATCAAACATTTATACTAAGGGGGACTATTTACTTCAGCCCCTAGAGGTACCACTTTAAAAAAATTCCCTGAATATCACTGAAATTAATATTAAGACTTTATACCCTCATGTATTTTTGAGGATTTATATATGTTGAGATATCATTTTTCCTACCACTTATCCTCTTACATACTCCCACAGTATCTCATCTGTGGCATTTTCCCAGATGGGGCCCACAGCAACGTTCTTGTAGCTTTTGGCTCACTTAACATTCTCACTTAACAAAATCCTTGATTTGACGAGGTCTCTGCTACAACRCCCAGCTCTACAGAGCACCAGACATTGCCTTTTGCTGACACGCGTCCCTGTTTGCTACATGACATCCTCTGTGCACAGCACACCCCGAAAGTGGCCATGGGCCTAATTCTCCCCTGTCCCACGGTCTCCCAAGCAAAAGGAAGCGGCAGGTGTACCCACGCAAGCCACTGCCAGAGAAACAGCAGAAATTTGGCATTCTGCATCTGTGTAGGCTACAAGACAAAGTGAAAGGCAGCAGATAACTGAGCTCTTTATTGCTTCCGTACCATAATTTTCCCGTTTTCAAAGGCGTTCCAAATGGAACGACAGGGCTGACAGCCTGTGCACTGGCTTAGATTTCTCTTTCTGGGTGTGAAGACCTAATTTTCAGAGGCAGATAATTTTTGAAATTAAGCCTATATCCTTTTCACTGCTCTTGATTTACTTGCGATTTGTCAAACAATTAAAATGTGCATATTGTCATCACAAGGCCAAAACATCTCTTCATCTCTTCTTCATATTCATTTTTCCACAACACAGGTTTTCAACAAGTGAACTTGGCACTGAACAAAGCCTTCTTGCYGCTCCTGACTGAATGGGGCTTCCTTCAGTCACCCTGCAAATGTTCACATGTGGCATTTCATCTGATTTCATCTTTGTGTACTCGAGCACAGCCTCGCATTTTCTTCTTCAGTTTCTTCCTCCCATCATGAACTACTTTTCTTCCTTAACAGCCCCTTAACTTGTACAGGATCTTCTATCTAAGCCATTTGCTTATTTATCTTCGAATTGAGAGCTAGTCATGCAGTCTGTGACATACAGATTTTTTTATAGGTATCTCAGAAGCTCTCAACGTTTCTTACATTGCTCAAGTCAGCAAACAGGGCAAAACACCTGCCAATTATTTCCCTGAACTAAGCCAGATTTCCTAAGTCAATCAGTGTGTTCCCATCCAGATATGTAATCATCCTCTCCTTATCTCAACCTGCCAATTCATGCTGCACTTCTGGCAGACCAAATTGATATTTAGATACTATTGAGCATCTCCTCACACAATTGTTTGCACACAGGTGTGCCATGAGGCTTCACTTGTTATAAACGTGTCAGGAACCTCAGCCACACGTCTTACCCAGAACCTTTGCACGGTGGAGATAATAAATCATCTGCCACCCTCCCAGGAGGAACCACAAAAAATGGCCACAATGGGCAAATTTGTATTCTATACTGTCACAGACCCCGTAAACTCTGTAACATAAGAGTACTTTAAATAATAGTGTTTTTTAAGAAAAATAAAAAGGCAGGAAGAAAGATTGGGCAATAGGAGAATGAGCTAAAATTTTAGAGAATCACAAATAATTTTGTGCATATTAGACATTGTTCCTTTTACACTGTATCCAACTGATTTTTCTAGGAAATGTCAACATACAAGTGATTGCCATGTGTTCCCTAAAAATTGATACTATACTTAGGAACATAAGAATTAAAAAAAATCTGCTAATTAATGAAGAGCTTCTACTGCCAATTACTACAGCTGAGTTCTTTACCTACAAAAATCTCCTAGGATTCTTTATTTTTTAAAAAAAAATCTAATAATAATAATCCTAAATAATATTAGAATTTTGCAATGTATGTAAACTAGGAGTTCTCGGATATGCAAAGTAGCCGCTTGGTCCCAGACTTTATCTCAAAGGAAACAGCATTTCATGCAGTTTATTCAAGACAAAGCTGGCTTCTCCATCCTGAAAAATTTTCTGCAAGTCTATCTTCCATCTGTGCCTTGGCTTTGTCCTACAAATCATAGGCAGTACAAGGCAGTGAACTTCAAAACTGCAATGTTTTCTTATTTAGATGCTACATGTCTAATAAATAGCCCTTCCCTGTCCTTCAGTGATACTATGTGCAGTTTCAGTACAGAAATGGATCACAGAGGACACTATCTAGACAGTGGCCTATCAGTGCACCCACTTTACTGACATGTATATAGAGTGTTTACAGAATACTTCACTAATCATTTAGTTCAGACTTCCTTCCTTATGAGGTGAACACGCTGCCTGGGAGAGTTATAGCAAAGTCCCCCAAAGCCAAGGTCATAGCAGCAAGTGACTATCCTGTACGGATAATATCCCAGCAGATCTATAATATAGCCCGTACAGCTCACATATTGTCAAAATTCAACCTCTTCCCATCTTTCTATTTCATTAAAAACTACTGAAAAAACACGTGCCCAGACATTGTTTTCCAAATGTGGCTATTCTTAGTTACTGGCAAAGGCATATAACCTTTATCTATCTCTGGTCAAGGTGGGATTTGCTTACCCACTGAAAGATGTTTTGAATCTTTCTGCATTTCCACTGTGAAGTGAGCTATTCCAGAGGAGGTTGCCATACGTTTTTCTGGAGATGCTTATGTTTCAGTGGTGACTGATGTAGAAAGGTCAAATCCCGAGGGTACGTAACCAGACCACATGCAAACAAGTTCCCAATGACCTCAGTAGGTATTTGCATAAAGAAAAATTCTCTTATGGACAAGCAAAGCAATTTGAAATATGCGCCACGATASTTGTGTTCACCTTCTGTATAACCACAGAGCACCATTATTGAAACAGGAATACAGTTCTACAAAAATCAAATATGCTGGCTCCATGCCATACCATTCTGTTTCAAAGACCTCTCTGCTAAAAGGTAAGCTTATGCCTTTGTTTACCGCACAGCCACATCTGAGATAATGCAGCTGCCTTTCCAATATCTACAGCAGGATATTCTGTATAGTAATTCTGATGACAGATGTTAACCTTTTGGGATGCCCAGTAACACTGTATCATGTACCACACTGTACTACTTACTACTAAGAAAACATCAACAGTTTCATGCACTGATTACTGCCTAACATGTCTTTGTCAAACACTTAATGAAGCACATATTGGGTCTGCTGATCTGACTGTCAATTTATTCTAAATGAATCCACATGCCAAAGGACTTAGGTGCCAAAAGCTGGAAGAGCTTTCAAACTGTTTTTTTTTAGCCCTGACCATGATAGCTGCACAGCAATATGACATCTGAAGTAATAGGTGCTTGAAAACTCAGAATACCAGGTAGTTCAAGATCGTAGATTTCTGTGACTTCCCCTGAAATCAGTCTTTGGCTCGACCACAATATGCAGAAATGACAAGCCTACAAGATCCCTTTTTATATTACAGAGCAGAGGTATTAATTTTATGTTGTAAGCATAACCTGTGACCAGTATGGGAAAATGGTAATGATATTATTTGTTTGGGTTTGTTTTGCTTCTGTCCCTGTTTTGCACAGCCCACGTGCAGCTGAGAGGGAGTAAGGGCCCCAAGCTTAAGAGGGAGTAGGGGCCCCAAAACAAACGTCAAGAAGGAAAAAAGGTTGTGTTTCATCGGCAGCAGATCTATTTTAGGACCTTCCCATTCCACCCCTGATCTTACACTCTGCTAGCTATTCAGTTACATGGCACACCAAACCTGCCTCCCTGACCTCGCTCTAACTGAAGGACGGTAATGGGGGAGAGGGCAGGGAAGGGCATGAATGAACAAAGGCTGCCAGGAACGTGGGAGGACAGGCTTTCTTAAAACAGAAATKAAAAGATAAACCAATTATCAAGTGTGAAATTGGTAAATGATAAAGCAGACATCATTTAACAGTCCTAGTGTTGAGCACAGATGTTCTGTATGCATGTATGAAGTGCTGCTGCTGGGCTTTCTACTGCTGCTCCTGGCTTCTCAGATCATTTTTGCTGTAAGCAAGGGCAAGGCATTTATCCCAGCCACTGGCCTTTCTTTTCTTATCGATTTAGGGAAACAAGATCAGCCACCCCAGTCTGGCCTTTAAAGTAGAACTGCCCATCACTCAGAGCCTCCAGGATCATGGGACAAAAGTTCTTTAAAGTCTTCTCTGATACAATCAGGAAGGAACTTGTATATCCCAGTGTGAAGATACAGGGTGAAACCAGGATCTCCAAGCACCTTAACTGATCCCGGCAACTCTACTCTTAAGAATGCTGTCAGAGGACCTTGGCCCAACCAGACATTATGTAGCTGTGGAAGAAAGAAGATCTCCCTCTGGACTACATCATGCTTGGCTTTGCAGCTGCTGAACAGAGTGGACCGCAAGGAGTTTTCACAGACCGAACACCGGAGAAGCTAACATTGTGTGGATCGAGCCCAGCATGATAAAGGAATCCTTCTAAAAATGTAATAAATACCTGCTCAAATGACAGTGATATCCCAGCTGCATGTTTAACACTAGCCCATGGTATTCCAAATCTTCTTTAAAGTACTTGAGGGAAAGAAYGGCCCCTCTGTAGCACTTAAGGCCRGTCATCAGAATGACCCTGATAACCCAGACTCATAAATACACGGATGTAACAAACACACAAAATAAAAAGTTTGCAAACTCAGGTAAACAAAAAAAATCCAAAAGGAAGGCTCAGTTATAAGACAAACCTGCCAAAGTCACATTAAAAGACTCATTTAAACTGAGTAAAATAAGGAAAACTCCAAAGTTGGGCCGAAACATCATCTTTCACTTACTCTCTTGTACCTGCGCATGACAGATAATAGTGCCTTCTCTTAGACTCTGATCAGTGGGTGACCTTATGTACCAAGTGTGCTGCAATAACTAAGTACAGCAGGGGTGAATTGAAGATGACATTTCAGCCTTTAACTGAATTTCCCACATTTCTTCAATTTACGCCAGACCCTTATGTTATTTCAACTTATCTTTTCTCTGACAGCATACAAAGCTAGAGGTTCAGAAACTGTTATTCATACACACACACATAAACATACACATACACACATCAATTAATGTATTACAAAATTATCTGCACAGTCTCTCATTAAATATTTGTATTCAGAAAGACTTGCAAGAACTGCTCTTTTCTACGCAGGACCCCTTTGCAGCCCTTGACCAAGGAATCCTGGCAGCAAACATGCAGCCAAAACACCTGGATCGGACTGATGCTGCACCATTAAGAAGAGTCAATAATTTTGTAAACTCAGCAAGCAATTGCCAGTCACTTCACTTATAAACAGCTTTTTGAGGGATTTTTTTTCATTTTTAATGCAGTTTTCCAAATAGCTCTGTTCAAAAAATGTACAGAAAATATTGGCTGAATGGTATATGAACCCTGATGTAGTTATGAGACTGACTTTCTCTAAGCACAGAATAATAACAAAAGGAAAAATAGAAAGACTTACTTTACAGATAACTGCTGAAGGAGAAAAGCTAATTTTTACAGAAATGGTTCAGCACCATTAGCGTGTTTGTACAGTATACACCTTGGCTGCACATCAGCTGTTATTGGATAGCAGAAGCTGTATCCATCTGTAACTTTCATTAAAATAGAATGCCACTGCATAATTATATTTGGATTTTTTAATTTAATTTTTTTTTTTGCACGGGATACCAGTAATTCTTTCTTTCTCTGTCGGAGTACACACAATATGTGAAATCTGCATTCACGGCTTAAAAATGGGTGCAGAGCATCAAAGCATAGCATGAAAATTAAGCATGATAAAAACAGAACAGGAAGAAACTGAAACATCAAATGGCTCTTACTTGATATGTCTGCCACTCATAGCATCTCCAAATTAAAAAGACTATAAGAGCCATGTCTGTTTCAGAAAAATATACATATCAGATATTTCCATATTAAAACTATATACATATCTAATTCCAAAGCAAACACGGATAATTCTGTCTTCCCCTTGTCGCACAGAACATAGACTTCTCTGGAAAGGCTGTAAGTGAACAATTCAGAATAAAGCTCTCTACTTCAGGTAGTGCCTAGTTACTAAAAGAATTGCCTTGATGTCTTAGCCTTGATGACCGAGGAGTAGCAGGCAGACAATACTTCACATTTTGAGCTTCTGTCACTCATGGAGCTGGCTCAGTTACAAGGAATAATTCTGATTCTCAGCAAGTTTAACACATTTTCATGCAAGAAATAATTTACTCTGTTGCACCCCCTAGTGGGATTACTTTATAGTAATCAGATTCTCCCGATTTTGTTATTTTTCTATTCATAGTACACATGTTAACTAACGAGAGTCACAAAAGGATGTACTTAGGTTCCCAAATGAATTTACTTCAAGGTTAACTGATATTTCTCTTTTTTGTTGGTGGTTTCCAATAAGGAATAACAAAGCACATAGCACTCTCTGATACATACGTGTTTGAAACAATCATGAATTTCAGCTTCTGGTTTTTGAGCTAGGTTCTATTTTCAGTTTAAACCCAGAGTAGAAAGATTTTCCATTCCAAGAAAAAATTACTCATTCTTTTTTTAAGGTCAAGCCATATGTGTAATAAGGAGAGAGCCAAAGAGAGGAGGAGAAAATGTGGGGTTTGTGCATTATTAATGCTAGCTATCTTAGATGTGTTCAGTAAGTTTTTGCAAATTGGCAAATAGCAAAAAGTCACCGTATCATTAACATCATTATTTGATTTTGTGTCCATGTTGTCCCTACCTCAAAGAACTTAGCCTGGAAAAAATCAGACCCGCAATAAATGAAGCAAAAAGTGAAGGAAGAGAATTACCAGGACTCAAATCCTGGAAAGGTTTCATTTCATTTACTTACCTTTGGTTGATGGGCTGATCGTGTTCTCATTGCAAAAAGATGTTTGTCAGTCACATTAGCAGGAGCCAGACACGGCTCACCGATTCAGTGTGACCACTGCTAACACTTCACACAAACCATGTACATAAAGCATTTGGGAAAACAGGCCCAAGCATTGTGTTCAGATCAGCTACACCTTGCTAGGATATAGGTCTGGTAACAACAGCCAAGAGCTTCATCCTCGCTCCAGCTTCCTCATGGCAGATACAGCAGTAGAGAGGCATAAACACATCCTCAAAATCCCGTATCTGGCCATTCTCCCAGCACTGGAGCAGAGGAGCACAGACAACTTTCCCTTCACTGGAGACACCTGCCCTGGCCTGGACAACATGTTAAGGGCAGACTAGAGAGCTGGTGTAGGTGAGTGACTAGGGACAGGTACCACAGGGCCGCTGGAAAGGCATCTCCCCCTTCCCGCAGGCTGGAAGTTCCGTTCAGTCTTGCTAAAGCTCTCACCCTCTAAGGTTTTTAAATACACATCTAAAGATGTATAGACAATCCCAAATTGCCTTCCTCGCTGCATTATGATTTAAAAAATCAAGGCACTTCCAGCAAGTCCTGACATCAGATGGCAAGAAGGAGCAAACAAAGAGGTCTAGCTTATCTTTTGTGCTTAGATGTATTTTATAACAGAGTATAAAGGAAATCAATATTCCCATAATAAATCTTGCTTACTCTCCTTATAGGGGTGATGGCTGACTTCCATGTGAAAACGTCAAAATAAAAGCGCTCTGCTCTCCAAGACACTTTGGTTCAATCAGGCATAATACAGCACAAACAACCCTAATGTAAATAAATGCACTGAGGATGCAAACGTCCACAGGAGACAGGACTGTTAGAGCCCTCTTACTTGCACCGGGAATACCTATCTACTGCCTAAGCAGACATAGGAACATCTTCTGGTTGCTGCTCACCAGAATGAGTGCAGGCTTTGTAATCTGATGAGTGGTGATTTTCACTCATTCATTAATATTCAAAAYGGTTTCTTTCTACTTCCTTACATTCCCTTAGATGGCTGACCAAAACATAAACAAGAAAGACCATTYGTATTAGTCAGAGAAAGCTGACTCTAGCTCACTGCCTCTGTAACTATGATAATAAGCCAATCTTAAAGCGTTATCAATGTAAGCTGGCTTGGAATCCACCCGCGCTTCGGAAGACATGAATCYGTTCTGGCGAACCCTCGTGACGCAGCTGTTGCTCTTCTGCTTCCCTGTGGCTGACACAGATCACATCAAATCCATTACCACCAAAGAGAACACAAATAACTTYTGCAATTTTAACTATAAATGTGTTAATGAAACTACATCTATGTGCTTCAGATTAAAAAAGAAACATCGCTAACAAATAAGCCGAGAAGGTCATTACCACTTCACATTAATGAATTACCAATAAATTATTTTGAGGAAATTGCTTCATTGTGAAACCAGGACACTGGAAAGAACAATATTATGTATATAAAATTAAATTCTAGCAAATCTATCTGACAGACAATAAACCCAGAAAGTATATATTTCCAATAACAGGCACTTGATATTCACAATAATTTTATCTGGATATGTATCTGAAACGAGAAGAAAACACAAGTGAAGATTTTGTAGGGAAGTGTTGCTAACAGAGGTAACAGGATGAAAAGAATAAAAATAAAATTGGTTCCAGTAACCTGGCGGCAAAAACTAAAACACAGTGTCATCAATATCCATGACATCTGTGAACAGAGTCATCACAATGCTAAAAAAATGGTATTCCATTTCCTGTGTTAAGGTAAGCCCTACGATCTGGCACCTGTGTTTCTTGTTATAATGTTGTCAGTAGGTGAAATTCACAGGACAAGGACTGCATGTTACTTATGTCCTACTTAATCCTACATTTACTCAGGGTGTGTACTATAATCTGTTACACATAAAAGCTTCTTCAGAACATCAGTATTTTGTTAAATGTGATGTTGATCCAAATCTTAGAGGTATTTTATGATTTCAGTGTTGCGCATGTGAAAGTGAAACCTTACAATACCACAAATTTGAATTTAATTTTCTATACAGAGGGATTTCTTTTAGTTTTAGTGTTCCTCATTTCCTTACACTCATGCTGATATTAACACCTGTACAAACTGAGTGTAAAACACGATCAAATCACAATTCCCCAATCACATCAGCGGTGGTATTTTGCACCCGCTTGGCACAGATGCAATTTATTATATGAGATTAAGCACAGTGGTGAATCAGGCCTTCTGAATTTAAAACAATAGTGCACTCTTTCATCTACAGATACCATCACCAGATCTAGGAACGGATGGAAATAACATTTTGAGCTCATCTTAAATTCTCACGGATTCCTATAACTATTACCAAGTAATCATGTGGCTGGAAGGCACTGTTTAGGAGCAACCCAAGAATAACAAAGTTGTTATAAATCAGGCTAGAAATGCACAGGCATGGCTGTGTCAGAAAGATGTCACAGTGCATAGCTATTATAGATCTCTTGGTTTTGAAAATATTAAATATATGCAAAACGTAATGGAAAAATATTCAAAAAGCTACAACAGTGTAACTACATATCTCTGTAAGGAAATGCTGTAATCCCAAGTTTTAATGCCTCTTAAAGATTGCTAATTCAAGGGGGAAAACAAGCTGAGTTTCCAACTCTGAAAAAGACACTTCATAAAAAGGTTCCCTGCGCAACGTGAACATTGTCTGTAATGTGGAAACTGTATAGTGGAAGAATAAATTATCAGCAAATTAATTGGACATAAATAGAATGCTCTTATGTGTTTGATTTTAGCTGTCAGCAGCTCAGCACTCAGCACTGATCATGGGTGTTGTTTTACTCAATCAAATAAGACCCTTTATATTATATAGTGTTCTATTATTCTGTAACTAGAACTATTATAATTTGAGCTGAAGCAGTTATCTTTACTACCTTGTGAATACAATCTGAAAGAGTTACTGAAAATGCTGATATACTTAGGATGACCTTCTTTGGTTCAGTGGTGTTACAGGCATACATTTTTTTCTTTTTTTGTTACTAGGAAGGAGAAAATTACATTGGGCTAAAATGAATACTAATGAAACTCCTTAGTTAGCTTTCTTTGTGATAAGAATAAAAAATTGGAGCTATGTTCCTCTAGAATCTCAAGCAATTTTTGTCCTTTATTCTGATAGAAAGATTACTGACAGTAGAGAAGGAGAGCAAAGTAATTTCATAAAATATCTGCATTTTTAAGAATGCTTTTGTTGCAAAAATGTTGGTGTGCAATTTCTTCAATCTACTTTTAAGGCTGTAAAGAAAAAGTACCTATTTGTTCTGCACTGCAACAATGCCAGCTGCATTCAATCAACTAAAAAGCTGCAAGCCATAAACCTTCCTCCACAGCTATAGAAGAAAAAAAGGCAGGGCCATAAAAATTCATCAGGATAATGTAGAGATGAGGCGCGTTTGAATCACCATCCCTGCAATCAACCAATCACTCATCCTGTGGCATTTACAGCACATCTCATTCCCCTGTTCCTTAAGGACAATTGATTTTCCTGATTCCATTAGCATAACGGCAAGGAAAATGACTGCAGTGCAATATTTCTGGAAACTTCCAACAAGTATGCTGTGTGCTGGAGTGTGACCATAATAATAAGCTACCTAGCTAGCAACTGCGTGTGCTGCTGCTGCTGCTGCTGCTATGGTATCGCATCCGAGGGAAAAGGACACAGACTAAGCAATTTTGGGTTCACGCACAGGAAAAAAAAAAAAAATGTTTTCACAGAATATAAACCAAAAACTCACTTAAGCAAATAAACATAATTTCAAGGCGGGCTGATCAGTAGGCAACATCTAGCAGGCCTTGAGCATTATTGTGTTATGGTTAATAATTCCATTTTCTGAACCATTAGTAATACTTCTGCATTCCTCGATGGCTTTTATACTCCTGTTTTTGCTTAGGTTTAAAACAGAAGAAAATGAAACTTTAATACCACAGTTTTCTTATAAACATACAAGAAAAATGCATCAGTGGATTCCCCAAAGAATTTACAACCATTCACAGCATTACACAGTCATCAGCACTAAGCAGGGGTCTCCACATTTTTCAGTTTTCTCTTTAAGTTCAATGATAATATCCACACTAGCTTAAATTATTCAAGATGATGAAACTTTATTGGTGAACATGCACTGCCTAAATTTAAAACTGTACATTATTATCTTCCCTTGTAAATGTATTTTAAAGATGTGTTAAGCTTTTTGAAGTGTAATTCAGAGACTACTGTATCTCAAACAACATAAAATACTTTTCATCTTGTGAAGGATCCTTTAGACTTCTAAGGTCCTATCGGTTGTACATTTTTAAGTCCCTTTATAGTTTCAAACCCAGTGGGTTACGCATGTTAAATTCAATCCCTAAATTGAATTCAAAGTTGATACAAGCCTGCCTGCAGAACTAAGAAAAGTCTTCCTATTATAAGTACCAAAAGTCAATATTTTTAACCCCTCATTGACATGCTTTTCTTCTTATGCTTTATTCCTAGAAATATTCCAGTATTATTCATAACAAGGAAAAAAAAGATAAACTTAATTTCAATTGCATCCTATGACATGACTATCAGCATGGTCCAGATTTTTACAAAAATTTTTACTATTGTGGTTTTTTAACTATTATTATTTTACATCCTATAATCTCTAGTCATAAATATGGATCCTTTCTTCCTAAGCACGGTAGAAACACAGAACTGTTACAGAGAACTTAAAACCTACGTACAAAAAAAGATTTTAATAGATATAAACAGAAGAAGGTGGAGAGCTGTTGGCTCACAAGACTAAAAGTGTCCCAGTACGGCAGCAGCCTCGCTRGTGGGAATGACTTCTGACATTTTAAAGCAATGGGTGGATGGAAAGGGACAAAGTTTGGAGTAGGTGACAAGATTCCGTGTGGAAATGGTAGCTGAATTTTTACTTGTAGATGGTAACACTGAAGAATA
Source organism: Oceanodroma leucorhoa (assembly GCA_030449065.1). Taxonomy (NCBI): domain Eukaryota; kingdom Metazoa; phylum Chordata; class Aves; order Procellariiformes; genus Oceanodroma; species Oceanodroma leucorhoa. Next base: position 388,596 of record JASVER010000010.1, on the reverse strand, counting down.
ACTTTAGTCACACGATCACATAGAAAGCACCATGACTACTTACAGGCACAAAACTACCTTGGGTATTCCTGTGGCGCACACCACAGCCTGCAAAGTTGACTGGATGCAACAGAACAGAGTGCACAGAGGCCTCATCCTGACATCCAGCGATGTGTCAGAACTGGGAACATGGAAAAGAAATGCAGCCAGTAAAAGCACAATTACACARCACATTGCAACATCTCGCTGCAAAAGCCAAGTGGTTCACAAGGATCAGACAACAAGCACCTGATAGCCCCACCTCATGCCTTGGTAGGACTGAACTCATAGCAACGAGAAATACCCAACAGTGATTCCCCTGTAAATCACCATCAGTATAAAGTGACCAACAGAAATGCTGCCTTCTGCACAAGAGCACCCCATTATCCAAGCCAGGCAGGGTCCCCCTATTCAAGTGCCCTATGGGGTACATCATGGACCCTCAGAGAACAAGTCTGGGACAARCAGGAAAGGGACCCGGCAGAGCCCATGTCTCAGGACTGGACCCTTGTCCCTGTGATACTGATGGCAGCTGCTTCTGAACAGTGAAATCTTGTGCTCTACCTCAGTCCCTGCCCAAAACTTCAGCAAAACCAACGTGGGCTAACGAATCTGCCCCTGAAGCTCAGCACAGTGCACACGGTGTTTCCTACTTGACCGGCTTCCACCCTCTGATTAATAGCACAGGCAAAGCAAGCACAATTTTGGATATACTTGAARCAATTAGCTTTCAGGAAAGACTTTTGTCATCAATTCTGTCTATCCTACAAAGTTAGAAACTCCCTTGATATGCTGTCCATGTCACTATGCTTAAATAATAGCAACTATTCTTAATTAAAAATGATCACTGGGCATAGCTTTCCATCTTCACAGCAGTCCACAAAGAACCACAGTACAGGGATCACAATAGGAGAAAGGAATAAGCCCAAATCTCGCTGAGTGTCTGGCCTCCTACAGACTCTGATGCTCTTTTCTTATATACGCAACATAAAAAGCCAGTGTCTCCAAAAACCAAGGGTTTGTTTTCATTGCTTGCAGTGTATTATTTTGCCACCCAGATTAGCCCATTTTGGCCCTGGTTGTAGGGGTTTAATTTCTCTTGTTTACATCTCAGCCTAATGTTTTACATATTGCTTTAAATCTGTCAGGAACCAAAGCATTTTGCAAGCTGAATGCAAATGTCAAATAATCTTTTCAACAGAAGTAAAATGGTCTAAGAGACAGGTCATGGGCTCCTATTCCCAGCAGCTCTGGGTTCACACCCCTGACTGACACTTACTTAATGTACAGATTTAGGCAAATGACCTAGCTTCCCTCTGCCTCAATTTTCTCATGTATATAATGAGGATAATGATATACCGTTGCTTTTCAGAAGCCTTATCAATGATTAGTTGATATTTGGGCAGCAGTGTGACACCACAGTCGGTCTCTTTAAGAGATTGTCTGGGGCAGGATGAGAGGGTCCATCCACTCACTTTCTTTGACACGCATTTCTGAAAAACAAGGTACTAAATAACTGCTGAGCACGTATTTGTCACCACTGAAACAGCCATTCCAGAGTCTGCTTAACAGAGACCAGCAAAATACCTACTTGATATAAAAAGACAATGAAAAACATGGGATCTGAATCCCTGTCGCCCACTGTCAATTTACCCCACAAAAATACCCCAAGCTCACCGGCATCAGTACCACGCAATGCTCCCAGTGACCATCAGTACAGGCCCTCCCTGGGCATGCTCTGTGATAGCAGCGACAGTGGGGGCAACCCTGCAGCCAGGATAACGAGGAGTCATCCACTACAGGAGTATTGTCTGGGGGCAYTGGATTAGCACAGCACCTTTACATGCGCTCCTCCCCTAAAGCAGATTCAGCCTGCTAAAGAGGATGAGGAGGTTCGTGTTCCCTAGCTGCAAAGGGCTGATGGCAACCTGCATAATTTAGAGCCACCCAGACGGATGTTACGCAGCACGAGTCAACGCTGTGCTTTCCCTAGAGCGGGGCAGAGCACGACAAAAGTGGCTTAAAACCATCTTTTCAACATCCTCTTGATTTGTGATGTGCACTTGTTGATCAGCACACAGGATCAGGGCCACAAACACAAGGCAGATTCACTGATTTAAAATTTAGACATCCCAAACACAATTTTTATTCAAAATAGAAGCAGGCCAAGATAAAGAGGAAGGAGTATTTTGTGGGGTTTTATAGTTGGTCAGGAACTCAGCTTTATAGCTCCTCTGAAAAACAGCACTATCAGCAAAGGCACCCTACAGTGTGAGGGCATCAGCTCTAAACTAACTCAGAGGGAAATGCAAAGCTATTAAGTCAACACCAGTTGTCTCTGACCTATTTAGTCCTTATCTGCCCACAAGCTTATTCTGATTTACTTAAAGCAGTTTATCTAGGATGAGCTAAGCCCCTGTTACTAATTGGCAAGCACTTTGTTTCATGTTGGCCTAAATGTCTTAAACTCAGCTAAAAAAGTCCAGCTTAGAAAGATCAAAGTGTCTACACAGTTATCCACATTGTTTTAACTAAGGTCTTTTTAAATTGAATGTTAAATTAATCTACATTAACTGAAACCTTTTAATTAAGATGCATGCTTGAGCCAAAGATATTGTCTATTTGTGTGCTGACCAAAGACCTGGTTAACCGAGATGATCCAAAGAAAATCCATTGGGCAAAAGACACCTCACATCCCAAATGTTTCTTTTCTGTTTTGCTTCCAGGCATCAGAACCATAAAGCCTCCAGGTCCACTGAAGTGTGCTGAACCTTGATCCTAGAAGTGCTGTCACACAGAGTGAAAATGAGGTACATGAGAGCATGAATAATATATATCACATTGCACTACATAGCTCCGTGGCATGCAAACGTCAAGAACTGGATCGTCAGCACAATATTCAGTCCAGTTCACAGGCTGAATATAGTATTAGGCGCTGTTGTTTATTTTTTTTTAATTCAGTATCAAAAATGTCCCTCAGGCAAGCTAACAGTTAAGGTCAAAATAGTAAGAAATACCCACTATCTTCAGGAGCCAAACCAGGGTCAGTCCCAGCTGGGCCAAGGAATCCTGGCTCCAGTATAAAGCCGTCTGCCTCATCAAGACTGATGTTGAGCATGCAAGTAGATTTACTACTTTCTTTCTGACTCCTTACTTATGTTTCCCAAAGCTGCTGCTAACAGCTCCACAAACTGCATTGGCTTTTCTGCTACATATGAGCCACTCCTAGATCCTTTCAAATCCCTCAGCAACTGCACCCCTGCCCACATTAGGGCTCAGGGGCAGAAAATGAACAGCAGAGCAGAAATTTTCAGGAAAAAAATGTGGGAGAGGGGGCAGGAAAGGTTCCACGTTTTTACTGTTGCTTGTTTCTCTGATCTGATTTCTTCTGACTCCTGGCATGTGTTGTTCCTCATCCCAGCTCTCCCTGCAACCATTACTTATTCCTTACTCACGAGTACTCCCAGCTTGCAGGGAAAGTTGACTTTAGAGGCAAACAATATTAAGCCCCACACCATGAGAGGTCCCAAATCACACAGCTACACAAGCCACAACATGAGAGAGGAAAGAAAAAGGACCCACATCTTAGTCCTTGACCCCTACAAGTTTAATGCTACCTCTGGTTGCAAGAAAAGTCCTTTTCTCTTTCCCTGTCACCTCTCGGTCACTCTGTGAACAGCTGTTCATATTTCTTCTTTCRTTGGGCATGCTCCTAAAAAACAGGTTCATATGCACAATGTTGATCTGCAGCTCCAGCATCTACGACCTCCTTTCAGCTGTAGAACCAGATTCCATATTCAGGGACAAATTCTGCCTGCTCCCCTGTGAGCACCAAGGGAATCCAGAAAGAAAAGTCGGTGGGGGTCCCTTGTACACGTGGGACATTATTTGTAAAGAAGCAGGGCAAACTCAGCAGTCCAACCCTCCACCACATGCCATATATGACAGCAGAGTTTGTAAGGTCAGTGTAGAAAGAGGGGACCAGGAGACACAGACTGTTGAGGTGAACAGGAGTCCATCACCTTCTGCCTTGACTTAGGCAAAACTTCTCCATTTAGAAGAAATAGACACATTCTTCAAGAAAAGGCCTCCTGTTTTCCATTTGTAATGTGCATTTTAACAGCTTTAAATTGCTCTGCACATTAGTCAGGTGCATAATTAATAAATAATAATAATAACTTGATGCCAGTTCCATCTGGCGTCCACTGGAGAGCTTAGMCCTCAGTGTGGTTTGGTAATGCTCTCAGCACTTACCAGTCAGACACCATCAGGCCACTCTAGGGCTGGCGGTAAGAGACAGTCTGGGCAGCACAGGGGAGGGGCTTGTTGTTCAGAAGGCTGCTAGATTTATTTAGTATCATATAAAAGCCCTTAGAAAAAAACTTCTTCCTTTCTTTTAACTGCCTGCCAAGAAATTACTTGGGGGAATGGGGAAAATGCTCTTTAAAAGGCTATTAAATGTTATTGTTAAAAGAAAAGGTGCCCATAATGTAATGCCTTCCCCAGAGCAGTTCTTTCCTCTGCCCAGAACAGCATCTCAGCTTTCTGTTTGTTTTGCACTACCAAACTGAAGTTGACACTGTGGCTCCTGATGAATTGGTGCTTGATGTCATTGCCAATGCTAATAGTTCTCCAAAAGGAGACTATTTGGTTTTATAATTGCAGCAGCAGCTACATCAGGCACTTGCAAAACAAAAAAAATTAACCCTTTCATTATCTCAGAGGAAGACAACTCCATTTTTCCTTCCAAGTATTTGGGTGAGAAACTTGGTTAAATAACACCAAACTCCTGTTCATTTATCACTGCATGTAGAAGGAGAGTGATCACATTACCTCTAGGCAAGGGCTGACCCTGTGAAGATCGAAGTTTGCAAGAATGGTTCTTTATACTGTTCAGGGCTGCCCAAGGTCATGAGCATTACAGGCTACTACAGACCAAAACTTCAAAGCAAGCTTCCAGTATTATATTTAATCATTGCCTCCCTCCATCATCATGTCGGGGGAAATCTGAGTCTGATCTGAGGTTTGTATTCCTGTTGAGTAAGCTATATACCAAGGAGATTATTCAAACTACTATGAGCACTGCTAAGCTCACCAGTAAGAGACCAAGCCTGTAATTTGTAACATTTGCCAGATTTTGGCACCTGATATGTATATGCATAAGCATGCAAATAGTACATATATACCTACACAAAGGCTAGAAAGGTTTTTTACCTCCCAGTCCCAGAACTCAGTGCCCATCCTACATTGGTGAGCCRGCACCAGCTCCAACCGATTGACTGAGATTGGAGCTGAATTTATTACACTGGTTTTAAGCAGACTAGAAACTATAGCAAAAAAMCAGAAGGCCCTAATTTCACATCCTTGGCACTAATTTGACAACAGGCAGATCTTTTTCAGCACTGGTGTTGCTATCTTATTGACAGAAAAGTAAGAAGGAACTGATTTTTCCATTATTTGCTTTCAAAAGCCTAGTAATGTTTAAGTCGGCACTTGCTGTACATACAGCCCCTGGGTGACATCACAGCTTTGAGGTTCAATGTTGAACGTGAAGTTATTACAGTGGGTAGGGAAGAGGGAAGCAGTCATTTTAAAAATCAGACTGACAGCCAACATTCTGAATGGCAGTTACCAGCAGCTGTCCTGGCTTTGAACTGTAACAGTTTTATTTTAAAAAGTTAGATCAGGAGTATAAACTCCCCATCCCACTTTTAGATTTTTCAATAAAAATTCAAAGTGAAGAGTTGTCATAGCCCTGAGTAAAAGCAATCAAAAGAGCTACAGTTGGCTACAAGTCTGGAGAAAGGAAATGTTCTTGTTAAATTTCCAGCAGCAGTGGGAAGAAAATGAGAAAAAGAGAAGGGAAAAAACCAGAAAACCTGGAGTGSACAAAGGGTCAAGAAGAAAAAGAGAGGGACTTGTTCAGTTTGTTGTTGTTAGAGGACATAGATAGTTACCAGCATGTTGAGTGCCACTTGTATATGCAGTAATACTGCTAACATCAGTACACTCAAGTGAGCAAATTCTGGTAGCCCTTGTACCCTCCAAGGGTGTAAATGGATTGTCCCAATTCAGGTGCCACGAGAAAACCCGAGACACCCCTTATCAACATTGCCAATGGGATGCCAGCTAAAGGAAGAAATTCCAGCCTGATTTCTGAGATCAGTCTTGCTTTTTCCTTTCCCACCCCTCACAGTGGCTCGTACAATGCAGAGCAGTGTGAGTGATCTGTGCTGTGCACTGCAGATGCCTGTAGGACTGGATGGAATTACCTGTTCTGGGAGTGGTGATGTGGGGATGTGGAGTYTGAATGGGTATAACATCTTCACTGTGAAATACTGTATGTTAAAAAAAGAGAAATAATGAAACCCTAGGGTTATCCCTTTAACAACTCTTATTTTTTGTTTGAAAAACTTAATCGGGAATTTTTATTACTCCCAAATACTGTTTTAAAATAAAAACCAATCCCTTCCAAGCTGCCATGGGCATACACTGCTGAAACTTGCAGMTGGAAGGCATTCTTGCAGACACTGCTTCCAAATCCTGCCAGGAGTTGGAGTGGGGGCAAGGAAACCTCCAGGGTAAAACAACGGGAGCAGAGGTCCTGTAGGACAAGMAGATGATGAATTCCAAGGGAACAAGAAGAGCAAAACATCGGAGGAAGAGATTCTGGGTTAAGGAAGCAGAACGGCAGCGGAGGGGAAAGTCTTATGGGAAAACAGAGTAGCAAGAGACGTGAGGCATAGCAGAGGAAAGCACAGAGTGGCAGAGCCAGAGGGCCAAATTTGTAGATAGCTCTTGAAATGCTAGAACCAAAATTGCAGTAAAAGGAGAATAATATAAATGCATGAATCTGAGGGAAGGTTATATCTAATAAATTACAGTATGAAATTTACAATCAGGAAAAATTTCTAAGACAGGATTTTACGTATGTCAGAGCTGCAGTATCATCACAGGTGCAGTACCATCACAAACACTTGAGATTCACACTTGGTGTTGAGTCACAGTCTACTGTGTCTAGGTATCCTTCAGTGTCTATGTATAATATTCACCAAGTTCTTGTACTATGCACACCACYGGTATCTGGGCCACCATGTCAGAACTAAATTGAGCAGCTACTCCTGGATCAGAGCAGCAAAAGTTCCTATTTCACTCCCTATTTTMATCTACTCAGTTTTCTCAAACTTTCCTCTTTCAAGCTGTTGTTTTCTATGGTTTGTCTCTACATAAAGATCAATGGTTGTGGAAGCTTCAGCAGAAAAGATTCAAGTTCTTCTAAGAAAAGGCAGAGAGAAACATATATCTGTATCTACAAGAAGAAAAAAATCCAGCCTTTAAGTTTTTTTAAACAGATGTGGAACCAAACTAATCACCAAAGAAAGATGAACTCTGAACTGAAAATTAACTTTGCTARGGAAAAGTGTCTTTAAGTATTCAGGCCAACACTGCCTTTGATTTGACCAAGTTATAAGCCTATTATACTATAAAGCATGTTTAGTACAACTCTTTACTAACCCTTTAAAACTCGGTGTTAAGGCAGAATCCATTTTACCACAACTGACTAACTTAGGATAGCAGCCAAAGAGTGACATATGTCATCATCCTGAAACAGCTCTAAATTAGCTGACATGAATGTTGCTGACAGCGAAGCCTCGGCAGCACCGGGTGCAGTACAGGCCTGACAATCCACTTGACTCCTTGGGTTTCACAACTCATGCTAAGGTCTGCGCTGCCACCGATAAATGTTGTCGTAGGCCTAAACTAGTGAAACTTCATGGCCGAAGATTTGTAGTGGCAGCACAGACGTGGAGTTTGCGATTGAGCAGAGTATGCCAGCCGCACTGGCAGGTTCACTACAGGGCAGAGCTAAGGTTACCCATGTAGCTCAGCTTTTGAGCTTTGGGACTCTTGGTTCTGACTCTGACTTGACTTTGAGTTCAGGTCAAAGATTACATGTGCAGTGATCTTTTGACCTTGTATTTCTGTGCAGTGTTAAACAATGGGTTCAAAAGATAAATTCTCTGTTTGTACCATATGTATGGATATATAAGTGGTTATCTATCTAGATACAGACCTAGATATGAGGCTAAGGAAGACACCAGCATATGTACAGCAGATTATAGATAATTCCTGTTCATTTACCGATCCTTACCCCCCACAGAACTGTGTGAGTTAATGAGCTCTGAAATATGAGTTTCAAAAAAACTTTCCTTTCAATAATATTATACACCCTCAGGCTCCTATTAAACTTTTTTGCAACAATAACACCATTCAAACTAGCATTCATATGTGAATTACAGTGATACTGCACCACAGGAAAATGCAGAGAAAGTTAAATGGAAAAGAAAGCACAGTTTTTAGTCCGTTAGTTATCTTAGCCACATTCAAATTAATAGGCAACAGTTTCTAAGGATAGGTGAATGGCCTCCAATAAAATCAGAACCTGCCTGGCCTTCTACCATATACTTGAAAGGAKCAGCTGGAAAACAGAGATATCACAGGATTTATTTCTCAGAATTTCTGCCCTGCTCAAAATGTAGCAAGCACTAGCCTTCTTGAGTGACTTTCTACCAGATTATTAATCTCATCACACTCCTAAAGAGTTACACACACACACACTCTCACACACTGTTCATCATCAGAATTTGCACCAGAGACCCCAAGGCTGGCCTTGGCCCAAGCCCGTATGTGACCCAAACAGCAGGGACTCTTTCACTAAACTGTGCTGTTTCCAGCTTCACCCTCACTTACATTGAAGCCAGCTCCAGCGTTGCTACTAACGCAGGTATCTCTCTCAGGAAATCTCACACATAAGAATTTCAGAAAGATCTGACTTACAAATTTATGCCCAATGCAGATGGGTTAAACTTGCCCTCCCAACTCAAGTAGGGTCTGTTTTTTAAAGTTCTCTAGCAACTTGAACAAGTTAGCTAATGCTTAATGAAATTCAAAAAGCTTAGTGGAAATCCATCAGAAGAGGGTGGCCAGGCACTTCTGCAATTCTGGTTAGGCAGCTACTGACATACTAACACTTTTCAAAATGTGGCTGTAGAGCACTTTAGAAAACCTACCTTACCTGTTTTCTACGTCATTAATGTACACATTGATTTGGATGCTTATCCAGAAATATTACTTTCCAATCCAACAATATTAGTTTCATGAGCAAAGAAGGCTAAAAACCACAACACTGGACCCTTACATACCTCAGCTTCACAAAGCTTGAATTCTGATCCCAGCCCAAATGTAATCTGAATTCACCTCTACACATCAACATCTGTGCTGGAGCCTTTGCTGAAGCCTCATACCACAATGCCATAAGCAGAACCCGGGATTTCCAAAGGCAACAACAGTAAGGCAAGATCGCGTAAGGAATTGAGAYCTGGCCTCTAATTAGTGCCTTGAATTTTAAACCTTCAGGTTACAGGTCTGTGTTTTGTCTCTGAGCCTGTAAGAAGTTCTGTGTGGTGACAGGAATTTGAGCTGTCTGGTGCTCATCACAGGACCTGGGTACTTCCTTCCCATTTTGATTATTTGGCCTTGGATCTCCCCGATTCATAGAATAAAGTAAATGGGACTGAAGTGAATTTTTAAAAGGCTCTGTTATTTCTGTCTAAGCTAATTGTGTAATCCAGTTCTGTGCAATAACAATCACATACGTTTTCTGTACTAGGTTCAGCCTTATAGACAAAACCTTTTCAACACAGTTCTTTTAATATCCCTGTGCCTACACAATTCCAGTGCAATCCAACAGAGTGGGCTGGCCAACTCACAACTGGTGGCTGTTGATTTTTTTGTTTGTTTATTTGCAGATCATCAAGAGCATGTGAAGAGTGGGTATGTGTGAAAAGAACTGCAGACTGAGCAGCTTAAAATTGGATTGCTTGAGCAAAAAACACTCTTTTCTTGTTCCAAATTATTCAGGACTGAATCCTGACCTCAAGGTAAAGCAGAGAAAACTGAATTTGAAGAGGAGGGGATCTTCAGCTGGTTATAGGAGCAGGTTCTCCTTTCCCAAGCCAAAGGGCACCAGAAACATCATTCTGCACTGCAGCCCTATAGCTGTTGGGGTATCCTTTGAATCTGCATTATCTGTAGTCAGTCTAATACCCACTAGCTAAATTTCTTGCCCACCCACCCTCTATTTCACCAAATGTGGTAAGGACTGTACTGAAGCACAGCTCTGCAGGGAACACTGCAAGCCATCTATCAGGGAAACATCTCTAAAATTGACAGCCCCATGCAGCTGATCCGGTTTAGTTCTGCTGGCTTCTGCAAGCCTGGGGATTTGAAAGCCTCTCATCTAATGCTTACCTGGAATAATGGGTGGTCAGAGAAGCACTGTGGCTTGGAAAGAACAACTGTAACGAATTTAAATGCTCYTTCTTCCTAGCAAAGACCTGTATTGTCTTTGCAGTGAATAATAATTACGGTATCTCAGAGAACAATTACAAGCAAAGAATCTCAAAACTGAATGAAAGGACATTTTTGGTTTGGAAGTCCTGATCAGCCTCAGTGGGCTTCACCTCCATTGACAGGTGAAACACAGTGTGGAGAGCCCACTGGCACAAGGTGAACTCTGAACATCTCCTGTCCACTCTGTAGGCAATAGAGCAAGCCAGAAGCTAGTGTGGAGGAAGAGCTGGAGAATGTGTGCCAGAAGACTGGCAGCTTCAGTCCAGCCCTGAAGCTCAGCTGTCTCAGGCCAGCCACTCTGGTGACACGGTGAAGAACTTAGTCCCGCGGTACCACAGCGAACAAGGYCAAGCTGTTCCCCACCTCTCCTCCAGCGAGTCCTGGAGCTGGAGCTAAGGCAGCCTCTTTAGTGCAAGTGCGAAGGTTTACAGTGTGGACAGTGGGTGAGGCTTGGAAGTGGGCATCGACTACAATTAACTGAGCGCCTGAGAGACTCTGTCTCAGTGAGAGCACGTTAATACAATTCTAAAGTGCAGGAGTGCTCGAACAGTGCTCTTTAATCAGGTTGAGACGACCTATCAGAAAACGTGAGATGACTGTGGATAAATGGTCCATATGCTGAATACCATGGCATTTAATGAAATATTTCCCTTAATAGAAAAAATTTTCCATGCTCAATACTTTTCATTGACTACTTTTTTACAATTGTACCCATTTAATAGCAATTGTCATTAAGTTATTTTCTATGTAACATCAACTGAAAATCATTTATTTCTTGCTCCAAACAGCAATTAATGCCAATTATTTTACACAGCACCATGGACTGCTACAGATTTTTCAATTTTCCACTCAGCTTCTTTATATAACTTTAATTTTTTAGTTTAGTTTCATAATTTTTAACTGTTTGAAACAAGAGGCTGAAGTGGTGATCTCATCTTTTTTGGGAAAAGATAATTGAAAAGGCCTGACTATTAGAGCAGCAGGAACTACATAAACAAAAGAATAAGAAGGATGCACCATCATCTCTCTGATTTTGATTTTAACTTTAGGAATGTCAATATTCATAACAGAAAATCCAAGACAGGGCTGTATTATACTGAAATGGACATGTGGCTTTTTTATGCTACAAATACAAGCTTCTTACATTGTACTCTTCCTGTGATGAGGTGGCAAATTTGAGACCCCAGGACTGCTTTCTCTCTTAATGGTAGTAAATGCTAYACCTTGAAGATTGCTTGATTGCGGGATCAAGGTCAGAGCTCTCATGTGCAGTGAAGACTGGATCCAARGAGTGATTCCAGAAAGAGTTAATTCTTTGCTTTGACTTAGCTCTGGTCTAACTTGCTCAAGGTTGAAGAAGGACCAGCACCATCTGAAAATTTTATGAATGTTTACTTTTTTGAATAAAATGGATTTCATTGTTGCAGTTAATGGAAAGGAACCTCTGGTTTTTTGAACATTAACAAATGCTAGGTTTTAATTTTGCTGATGAAAATGAAGACATCTTCATTTTTTTATCAAGTTTTCAGAGAAAAAATATATTTTCTTGGTTTGCTGCAGATGGATTTTGTGAATTCCTTTTCACAATGGTTAGTGGTTGCTGACACTTTACAATCATTAGCTCTACCCTGATCTACTGTTGCCTCCTCTAAGCCTGCCAGATTTACACAAGGACCAGAAGAAAATACTCCAGACAATGTATTATGCAGCAGGGCCTTTGAACTGAACACTTTTTCCCTAATCCTCATATTGCTTGCAGAATTTCACCCTCAGTCACTAAAATAATAGAAAATCTTGCTTCAGAAAGTTTTTTTAATCAAACAAAATGATAGACCCATTTTTTATTCTTGTGGCTAAAGTCCAAAAACACACAGTCTGTCAATGGTGTTGAATTTAGCATTTTTGTGATAAAGCTCTTTGAGCTTCTTTTCAAATAAACATGTACAGCTTTAAATGAATAAATCATGCAAATACATGTTAATGTATACATAAATTAACACAACATAATAAGGAAAACGAAGAAACAAGATTACAAATTTTCTGCACCTCCAAAATATGAGAGTGATATTTGCTTTAGAAAGAACAAACTCATTTAGAGGAAAAGCTTATATAGATCCAAACAAACCCAAATCACCAATGAAAGCTAATTTTATGTTCAGCAAAGAAAGAAGATGTGCTTCCCACTACAATAGACAAAATCCAATTAAATTAGGCAAACGTAAAAACACAGAAACAAAATTTAATTTAGTAAATAAAATCTCAGAGTTTAATTCTGTTGTCCATTCCATGTTCATAACCCTCACAAAATGAGTTAGAGATTCTGGGGAACAGTATTCAGTGAAGAATGGGGGCAGTCAACAGGAGAATCTGCCTCAAAGACTCAAGTTTTCAGATAGACTTTTCATGCAAAGTATCTATTTTCTTTTCCCTGTCTCACTATTTCCGTTTCTCTTTTTCAACTTTGAATGTTTTTAAATTATGACAAAAARTAGCATTTGGGGAATACTGCTCAAAAGACATCATTTCAACATGCGTGCTTCACGCACATGCCCTATGCAACGGGATGAATTTTTCAAAGCACTCCCCCTTTGCTTGACTCTGTTCCCACTAAAGTAAAGGACACATTTCAGCAGATACAGAATTATTCATTGCTGAGTGCTTTTGAAAATCCTGCAAAATCCTGCCCCATACTTTCTGTTACCACTCTTACCAACAAGCTGCTGCTACTACGAGGGCCATAAATCTGCGGTTTGTGAGGTTACAAAGAACTACTCTCATTGTCTAACAGCCATAGACAGTAGTTTTCTAAGGTAAACCCAAACTCCAGTACAATACTTCCAAGTTTTAAAGAGAAACGTCTCCTGATAGATAGTCTATAATGCTGCTTACTACCACATATTCAGGGGTTAGTTTATTAGTATCAAGCATATTTTGACAAATGGTATTCGGTTAGCAAAGACCAGGTTTCTGCTGAATTCTGCTTTCTGTTCACAAGAATCAAACTGTATAATAAAGACACCTCACAGCTCAGAAATGTTCAACAGAAACATTTGCTTAAATCAGATGTCTTTCACCCTGAACAACCTTCTTGAGAAGAGCGGAAAATTCAGCCTAAGAATCCCTGATAGTCATTGRGTGGAAGGTTTTATCATAGGCAAGCAGAGTATAAAGTAAGAACACCTATCTGATGCATCTCATCTGTCTAACGCATTTGCCAGACCCTTATCACTGCACCTAGATGCCACAACTGACTCCATTTACTAGTCAGTTTTGATACATGGACTCATAACATGATTCTCCACATTACCACTTTAAATATCTGATTGCTTATCTGGAATGACAGCCCTGTTAGAACCAATTCATTCTTCATACGTCCTGGACCTTGGCCCTTTACTTAAGCTAGAGTGAAGAAGAGCAAATTTTTGTTCGCAGCWGTCTTATGCCCACTGGTACGCTGTCCTTGCTGGTGCATCAGCCTTTACATAGATGCATATTGTTATCTTAGCATTCAATTCAGCATGTAAATACAGTAAGTGGCAAAACTCTTACTATATGAAATGCTAGTTGTTCAGATTCTGGTCTCTTCTTTTCACACAGTTGTTAAAAAACAAGCACAGACAAGAACATCCTACTGCTCTGTCCTCCGAATCACCCAGCTTCCAACTATTTCTTCTAGTGTCCAAGGCTAATATTGACATGTCAGAAATGTTAAGATATATTTCTCTTTCAGTATAAAGAATATGCAATTTCCTGACAGACTTCAGTACTGAACTGTCAATAAAAATATCAGTACAATAAAGCTGCAAAGTTAACAACCCATTCTGTGATTTCTGGAGACGTCAGTAGTTATTATAAATGACTTTCCAGTTAATTACCTGTTTTGAAAATTAAGGAGATTGGGGGTTCACAGCTGCTCCAATAAGTAGCTTCAGTGCCCGCCTCATCCCATTGAGTATGATAAATAATATATTCTCTACCACCCAGACTGCCAGACAGTGGCTGTGTCGAACTCCTCAGAGAGCACACTTTGTCTGCCATGTGTTATAGGCAACATTTATGACAGAAGTAGAAATTAGATGGTGGTTAATCTTGCTTCTCTGTGTCCCATGTGGGGCACAAGCACAGTTGTAGTGTGGCTTGCTGGATGACAGTCAGAAAAAATGATCTCAGCAAATTGTGTGTACATCAGGATACAGCACAAAGAATGGGCTTAGGAAATTATTTTTGGTGAATTGGGCAATGAGGTAGTCTCTTAAAAGAGAAACAAGGTGACGGAAGAGCAAATTTTATTTCCCCTTGAAAAAAAAAGCAAGCTTTACATTACAGTTAGATCACAGTGAAGAAGAATGAAATCATACTGCTCTGGGGTTTTTAATTTGCTTCTTATTGCTGCTTAGACTATTTAGCTTGCAGATCATAATAAACTCTGTTATAATGACAGCACCAAAAGATGGATCCTGCTTATAAAAATACTACTAAAGTAATAGCAGTAAGTTCTGCATTGTAGTTCCTGTGAAATGCAAAAGGAATGATTCTCATTTCACTTACATAGGTATAAACAAGGTAAATTCRGTAGTCACAGAAGACTGACAAATTAAGGCAAGTGAGATCAGAATTGGACTTMCATGTAGGCTGTCATCACACTGTAACAACACAGGACACGTATCAAAGTTTTGCCTGAAGAGAAACTCTGAGGTAGTCCCCGGTAAGTCTTATCTGCTTCTAAATGAGATTTGATTCAGCTCGCAAAGTAACTTAAAGTCAACCCCCAGCTGTGATTTCCCTCTGAACACTTTTTTAAATATATAATTATATCATAAAGATCATAAGAGGCAGCATGAGTTAGGAGAATCATAATTTTCTGAAGAAACTTGCTGGCTAGAGTTACATATTCCTTATATCAAAGCACGAGAAGAGCTAATACCGGTATCACTTCATTCCTGAACATCTCCTGTCTAATATACCTCACGCCAAAAAGCAGTACCATTCATGACTAGTGATGTCATTTATCATTTAGACTCCTGTTTCCAACAAAACCCAGTATTTGTATCAAGGAATTGGGAGCTGTGGCTACCCTTCATACTGGAACTGTCCAAACTTCTATGTTTCTGCCCATGGTTGTTGCATTTACTCAAGCAAATAAACACATTGATGGATCTGAAAACCACGAGGACCATTCTGTGCATACCATGGCCTGTATAAGACTGAATTAAGTGTACAATAATGCATGGGCCAAGAGGTGTTAATTCCTCTTGGGAGTTTCTGAGAACTCCTGGGAATTCTTTCAGGAGCAGGAGAATTTTCACTTTACTTTGATGAATCTTTTATTTCCTCCCCGATTTTTAATGAAATGCAGGAACTTTAACTCCTAAAAGCTGATAACAGCTGGCATCCTTTTGCTTTCACGCTTCGCATCTTTTCATTCTTAAGAGCCTTGCCAATCTTGTTTTGACCCTTCAACTCTATACTTCCTTCTGTCTGTTGATGTGGTGACTGGTTTACCACCACAGAAGAATAGTCATATAAGAGATCACTTGCCGTATAATAAACTTTAAAACTTAGCATTTTTTTCCAGTTCTGTATAGAATATAGTCATTCCCCAAACACACAACTTCATATTGGCTAGGCTGGAATAAACAAACCAGCCTCCTGCATTCTCTTCTGAAGATTTTCAAAGGCTCTCCAGCACTCGAATCAGGAATCATATTGATTTTCAGTAAATCCTTTCTCCTAATTCGTCTAAAGAATTTCAGAAAACCTCCTGCCGCAAGCCTCAGAGAATATATGTAGTGCAGTCTTAGGGACATGAAATTGGAGGTGACGTTAAAAAATTTTAATATTGGCTATACCACCAGCATGCTGACATAAATACCCAACATAAATTTCTCTGTAGAAAGATACAGGGTTACAGGGCTATAGCTTTACTAAAATGGCCTGCTCGTTATCAYGAAATCTATTGATACATTTTCATTAGGTAGAGCTATCTTTGCCTTCACTGGAAAGATYCAGACATCATAACAATTTTTTTCTCTAATTTTACAATACAAGGCCTTTTGCTAGGATGACAATTTTGGTCTGTAAGACCGTAAATATTTGTCTATTCAAAGGCAGCATTTATCTTACAAAGGCACACATACCAGTTTTGCCTCTGACAAGTTCCTTGTTTATTTATTACTCTAATAACAAATAGACTGTCATCCCTGCTGGGCCTCAAAGATGAACTAAATCTGCTGACACAACTGATTGGGAGCGGCTGCAAATTATTTTATTAAAAACTGTGCAATAGCAGATTCATGGTGGGGAGAATGTTTAAATCATAATTCTGTTAGTGGCCTATATATTCCATAGCAACAACATCCAAAGAAACTAGAAACACTTTTGTAACCTTCATGTTTATACTGCAGCATTTGATTTTCATTTTGTCCAAACAGGAGAGAAGCAGTGAAGGGGAGACAGATTTCTTTTGTGTTGAGTGCTCTGTGTGCACACACACCAAGAGCAAAGCACAGCATCTTAATTAGATGGGTCCAGAGGCTCCAGCAGACAAGGGAGAGTGACAGTCACTGGACATGCTTGATAGCTCTCTCTAAAGCAGTGCAGAGACTTTCTGGGAAAAGCGAGACAGATCCATACATCTCCAATTTTGGAGAGCTGGGCCAACCAGAACGTGATAGGAAAGGACTAGAAGTAGGTGAGTAAAAGATCCTCTGCACAGTGGGTGATAACAGTCCTAAGACACGTTATGCCTCACCAGGTCACCAGCAGTGCTGGCCTTAAGGCTCTTCAGCCTCTTGGACAGAATGGACACTGGGGAGGAATCATGTGCCTGACAGTGCTACCTGGCTCCAGAGACACGCRTGTGAGGCAGGGCAACCCGGCCGAGACCCACCCCACTACTTACTGAGTACCAAGGCCCTGGCAATTACATACCAGCAACCGTAAGAAGAAAATTGCCAAAGAATTACCACATAATAGTTCTACTGAGCAGTATCATTCGCAGACACTTCAAATGCTGGACGCAGATGTTTGCATATATGAACAGTCAGGTCTTAAGAAACAGTATGTGGCACCCATTGTCTCAACTCCCTCCAAGGCTTAATGCCTTCTGGGCTATCACAAAGGTCTCACCCAGAGTGAGCTTTTGGAGCAATGGAGATTTAGGAGAGGCACAAGAGAAAGGGAACACATTAGGAACACATAAAATTAACTCAGCCCTTTTGTAAATCACCTCCTTGTCCTGCAGCTGTCACTGCAGTTCACAAAGCTATGTGCTAGAATGAAACTCCTCTCTTTCCACATTAGTGCCATAGGAGCTACACAACGTTCAATCTCTCGGTCGATACAAAGAGGCGTATCCCTAGCTGGGCTGCACACCTTTTCTAGCGGGCTTAGCTCACAGGCCCTCCACACCAACCCTTGCCAGACATTACTGCCTTCTCTAGTTTGCCATCTTGGCTACGCTCACTACTRTTTCAGCCCAAAAGAGCCTGACTAGCAAAGATGTACTATTTACCCCATTTAAGTCAAGCTGGGCTGTATGGTAAAGAGAAACTTTTTACACCAGCATACCTTCAATGAGAAGAGCCCATGTGAAGGCAGTGAGATACTTGTACGTCTGGATGGGCAATCCAGAAGCTGGACTGGAGGAACAAAATGCCATGTGAAGGCTGCTCTGCTGCTTAGCTCCAGCTGGGGGCAGGGGGGAGAGAAACTTGGAGCACCACACTGGGCCAAGGGTGGCTGCCTGATACATAACTGGCAACATTACCAGCAAGTATCTGTGCAGAACAAGAGCGGAGCAAGGAGAGGATTGTGCATCAAAAGGGTATCTCTGATCAGATAGGTTTCCTGGGATAAACCATTCACAATCAAGGAGGTGCTTAAAGGCACAAATAATCATTAACTTCACTGAAAATGCTTTTATAGTCACACCATTTATGTACTTGCAGAGAGCTCAGCTGGAAATCTCTGTGTCACTTAGTCTTTCGTAAATTTATAGTGATACCAGCAGTACGCAAACCTTATGGTGGCCTATGGACAGAGGGGAATTACATGATACCGACGTCCTGGTCACCTTCTCCCTCCCTGTATTTAACAGCTCCTATGCTGGACAGATTCTTACCCTGTACTCTTTACTGTAATCGCTGTTATAGTCACTTGGTCATGTGGTTTGAGGCATTTCCAAGGAAACCTCTCAGCAATTATTTCTGGAGATGGAAAGCAGTCTTTTAGCATGTCTTAGTATCTATTCCACATACTTTATATTATAACAATTTATTCTGCAATGTGATTACATGTTGGCATAGACTCTGATTAGGGCTTTAAACAGGAACTAACAGCAGTTATGTTGAATATGTTTTTCATCTGATGATGCACAATACCATTGATTGGATGTAGATTATATTCAGCATTAACTCCAGCTATATAAAAATATCACAAAGGAAAGTCTATCTCATGAAACAGAATACTCTTTAATTGCATGGATGATCAGTACATGTTGTGACTTCTGCTTTTTTTAAAAATCMTGTACCCAAGAAAAGTCATGCCTGTAAGAGAAACATTAATCCAAGTAATGACCAAGCATTGTTTACTTTTCCTCATAAATTCTGCAGTTTCTTGATTTTCACCCAGGCTGTATCATAAAGTTAAAGTGATAGGGGGAAAAAAAGCTGAATATGTCATTGTCCAAAGATAAAAGTTTAAAGTTCATCATGTCAGGATTCAGGAAATGTATTAACTCTTGCTGACTGCAGATGCACTGCAAAGCTCTGATAATTCTTTTTCGTAATACCCCTTGAACCTCATATCTTCACTGCACCTTATACTTTTGCCATACTACAGTCTCAGAGCATCTTTAACAGATCTGTATCCCTTGGAGATGAGAAATGTCACTAAGTGTCCAATTTATTTGCCCATGATCATGAAGCTTGCAGCAGAACAGAACTGAATGAGGACAGGTCTCTAAGTTACTTTCTTAATCCCTGGAAACCTAATTGCTGTTGGCTTTCTAGAGCTGAGAAAGGAGTCTGGGAAGATAGGTATTTCAAACTCTCAGTCCAGATTTGATAGGATGTACATGACAAAAAAAGTGAAGAAACTAACAGTGATATCACTACAAATTTAAGAAAGACTAAGTGATGCAGAGATTTCCAGCTGAGTTCTCTACATAGCCAAAAAGGAAGAAAATGCTGAAAAGGTAAGTATTAAAAAGTAGGGTCAAATTCAGTCCTTCCTTAGCATCATCAAAGACAATAAGGATTTGCAGCTGTGGAATGAAGGGCGTGGAACTATGGTATGTCTTTGGGAAATTTTTGGTCCAACTTCTGTTTCCTTTATTCCCCTATTGGACAATTTACTCTTCATACGTTTTGAGTGAAAATGAAGGAGGCGAAAAGTTAGAAGGAGAAGTAGGGAAGAGCTGACCTGGTAGGGACAGGACCAACGGAGGAGACATAGGGAGCACCTGGGTCAGTTTTCTGAGAAATACAAAGAGGAACTTCTGTTTCCACTGCAACTTACCTACAGCCAGTGATGAAGCCTTCATCTTCCCTCAGGCCAGGTCTAGGATAGAAACTTGTACCTGTGCTGTATCATATGTAATGTCAGTTAAGTCCACAATTTTTTTTTTTAATTTATTTTTTGCACTTTTGAGTAGGTTAAAGCTCTAATATAGTCTTGGCTTATACTGGCATACCTGTGATTTTGCTAATTATATTATGGGCCATGTGCCCACAAGGAGAGCTTGGCACTACAGCTACATCAGCAAATCTTTTTACTTTAATTTAGGCCTTATAAAATACGGATTGGGGAGCACATCTTYGGTAGATGGAAAATAGTGATTATCAATTGTCTTAGAGAACACTCCATCAGATCAGATCCTYTGAGTCATGTTACCATCTGTAGGTAGAATCAATTTCAGACAGCTGTAGGAATCAAAACTAAAATAATTTTAAACGCATTTAAATAGGCACCATCACACCTAAAGTAAACATGGTCATGAATAACTACAATGGTAAACAATATGGTCATCATGCACATAGCAATCATTTAACTGTGAGATAATACCTGTGTATTTTATCAACAAGACTCGCTGCCCTCTGTTGAGAAGATGCCTGCTGGTTTGCTAATTGTAGCTTCCTTAGCTGAAAAACATTACTCCATCTCAYACTTATTGCTTCAGGGTCTGCTTGAAATAGCAGAAATTTCTGCTTTGCTTCTACTTACTTTGTTCCTATTTGTCATCCTGTTCACATGATTTTAGTTATCAATTACATAAACATTCCCCTCAGAACCTGCATACCAACAAAAAGCAACTCAAGTGCACTAGCAAGAAAGACAGACATGAGGTGCCACGTCTGTTGTACTTATCATTTCAGAGCCAAGGGGAGTCTTACAGCCCACTAAGATGACAATTGGTTCTTTAGCTTTGGTTTTGCTTGGATGCTACGATCATTAACTTAATTTCACATAAAACCAAACTGTCAGATTATTTTGATAATAACATAAACGGTACACTGATCAAGTACCATAACAAAAAGCGTACATTAAAAGCATAGGTTAGCTTAAAACAGGTACTCCTTAACTAAAATGTCTTCCTTTGGATTGGATTTAAATGGCTGCAAGCAAAGAAGAGTTTGGCATCATACCCCTGTGTTTTACCAAATGTTACTGCTTATAGATTTACTTCATCTCAGGCTGTAAAATTTCAGAACAAGCCAGGCAATAAAAAGAAAAAGTAAAAAAAAAAGTTTATGTCTCATGAAAAAGTTTCTTTTCATCCTCAGCTCCTGTAAAATACTGGTGGTGTTATTTTTGCACTTATAAGTAAAAGTTCTCTCCTGAAAATTACATACAGTGGAAAGACAGCAAAATCAATCAAGTAAATGGGYGGAGAAAAGGAAGGAGGAGAAGGTACAGTTATGGTATTGGAAAACAATTCTACTCATATACAGGAGGTTGCAAGTAAGCCAGATTTTAAGTGAAGTCCATTTAGGTCATGATTTCTGAAGAGAAAATCACTAAACGAATACGCAGCAACAGAATAAGAGAAGGTGGGAGTCCAAGCCTTCCCAAAACTATGTCTAATGTATTAGAAAAACYAATGGTTGGTGAACAGTTAGCTGAAAGGAAGACAGCACCTTTTCAGACAGAGAAAGTTTAATGCTGAAGCATTAGAGATAAAGGATTCAATTTTCATTGGTGGCATTGTGTCCACTCATAGTAACATGGTCAATGGGCCAGAAGGGAATTATTTCATTGAGTTTTAACACAAGGCAAAGAAATGCCTTTGAAATTTTTATATGCATCTCATCCAAGGTAATAAAAAAGCAAATACGCTGTGAAGAACAGAAGACCTTGATGTACCTATCAAGAATAGCTCAAGTGGGTTGTTATGAATAGGGTTCTGCAAGGATTCTAGACAGTAAGCATGGATAGGCAATTGCAGAAACATACAAACACTACCAGGATGCTATTAGTAAGAGTAGGAGGAAAGAGACTGATATAAGACCCACCACAGAAGACATAAAAGTACCATCAAAATAACATGAGAATGTGCACTTACTCTGTTGATACAAGCCCTTGTTTAGATGCTGAAAGCTGCTGGTTCCCTGACAGCAGAATGCGTCCCTAATCTTAGAGCAGGCTACACTGGCAGTTTTTCAAGTGACAACTGAGAGTATTCATCTACAGAAGTAAGAAGGTCAAAAGTCAATGAATTCTTTGCATACTTCAGTTCTCTGGTTGTTTGTATGTTTTATTTTTCCTTTTTGAACTGTAATGAGCACCGAACTACACAGAAGACCACCTTTAAGAATGATCCTCAATAATACACTGWCACACACTTTTTTATAAAACTATTYCTTTACATCGACAATATTCAGAGCAGAACAGATCACCAAAGACCACATGATCTCTCCACTTCTTAGAGTCACATCACTTAAAGGAAGTCATTTCTTTTCCTAATGAAAACTGATCTAATAACTCTGGCTACAATATATCACCTTATTATTTATATATCATGCCTAATACCATAGTGCTTTGGGGCCCTGTTCATGATGGCCCTAATCATGCACTGTGACAAGCAGACTTCTGTTTGGACTTGGATTTATTGCTGTAGTTTGTTGGTTACCTAAAGATTAAATTGCCCTCCTGTTTAAATAAGGGGCCTCAAATAGATGCTGTATATTGGAGCAGAAAGCTAACTGTTGGATCCATTGTTCTTTGACACCTTCTCTTCATTTATCAGCTACAGACGTTGTGAATTTAATCGTGTCAATTTTCTACCTGTTCTTTCCTGATCCTTAGGAGAGGTTTCTTCAACTGACTGCATGATCAAAACTTTAATAAAGACTCTGGATAATTTAYATGCAAAATTTTAATAGCTATCACATGTCCTGAGGTTCATCCGTTGAAACACATATACCACAAAGAAGAATCAGTCCATAGACTATGAAGGTAGATACCCATGGCTAAAATATGTACTGTATTACTGGAAAATGATCTGTATGACAGGATACAAGAATTCAGACATAATCAATACCATTTCACAAACGTACAGATTACACTGGATTAGAAAGACATACCAACTCAGAAAAATTTTAGAAAGCTGCAAGAGAAAACAGTCTGATGTGTGAATTAATTATCTGACCTCTGCTTTGAATATGTCATATCCCAGTCATTTCATTTTATTAAAAGACTGTATAATCATGAACATAATCACAAATGCAATGTTTAAGAAAAATCTGATTTGAACCTCTGTACTTGGGTCACACATAATGTAATTCAGTTTTACTCTCTGCTTAATGTGATTCATATACAAAACTGTTACACAAAAATATAAAGCATGGAGGAAAAAACTCTGTTCCAAAGGGACAGTAACTTTTCAACCAAAGCATTTAAACSAAAATTGGTAGGGTCACTAATCACAACACAATGCCACATTACCTAATTGGACATAGAAATGTTGAGATTTTCTAGGACTAGATTATAGCACTAGATTATAGCATGCATGACAAAATCATATCACTCTGGTGGCAACACTGGAAGCAGTAAGCCTTTTTTAAAACAGGTAATTGCTTGTACTGAGATATCTTTGAAAGCTTATACTTGGCCCACCCCAGTAGACACAGAAGAAAATTCTTGTATGTTGTAGTAACTCTGACTTCGTTGCTSACTTTTGCTGTACTTTGCCAATGAGCTAAATAACTTTGCCATACGTGTACTTAGATGATCGTTCATGCTCATTTGTGATCAGTTAAAGTATCTTCACCATTTTAATGCAATAAATATCAGCCTGTGTTGTACAAGACAGCAGGCACTGCTAGGAATATATTACGCTGGATGAATAGGACTAATACTAATAATGGGCTTTAGTGCTAATGATTCTCCTCTCCTTACTTGCATGACCGCTTCTCTAAATTTTTTTGTTTAGAGACATTGCTTATATAGAGTTGGTTTGTGCCTGTCTTTCAAAGGTTTGCACTGCATTCTGAAAACAATTATTCTCTCTACTCAGCATTTTATATTTATAACCACACTTCACAAAGTTTCTGTTAAAGATCGCCTGCACCTATTACAAGTCTGTAGGAGCACACTGTTTATGAACTTGAAATAACAGAGGCACACCAGAGTGGTTTCCATTTAGACAGCATATGGTAGCTACCTGGATATACTGCAGTGCTATGGATCATTTGCTACAATTAATAGAGCTAGCCAAAGTAAAGAAAGTGCAACTGGCAAAAATACATCTTTTAAGGTTTTGCTCCAAATTGGATTGAAATGAAGATTTGAGACACTCAAAAAAATTGCATTTTGAAAGAACTAAAACATGACTTTTCCCAGATTAACTGGGAAACATCCCTAGGAACTGGCAACATGAAAGGGACAAGACTGGCCCTTGGTCCTGTTCAGTGTCATTCAGCTCAGTGCTTTCATAGCCTTCTGCTTTGGGACGGGTTGTCTGGACTTCTAGAGAGCCCTGAGCCATCTCTTTCTTTGCTTGGCTTTGAATGCCTGCTCTGCACAAGGGAGTCCATGAACCTTAAGAGACCTRGTCTGAGCTGCAGCTGCCATGGCTTTCACAGCTTCAGAGCAGCAAGCCTGGAGCTACAGATCCTGAAAGCACCTTCAGACCTGGGCAGCCCCCTCTTCCTATATCAAATACAAAGTACTTTCATTAGGCATGGCTGCTAGGACACTTCACCTGAGAGTTGCACCGAGAATGGCGGGGAATTTTCTCCCCCTCRTTTTTTGAACCTCATGAAAGAAGGCTAGCTTGTTCAGGCAGTAAACATGAATCCCCAGTCCTCTGTGAGTAAACATTTTGAAAATAGGGAACTAAATGCCTACTTTAAGACTTTAATGTTTCAAACATCATGATGAAAAATAGAAGCAACATTACCTCCTGCAGAGGTGAGACAGAAGTAAATCAGAGGAGTAATTTACTTCAAAGGTCTCTATGTTTACCTCTCCCTGTCTTTTAACTGGGACACGAATCTTACTGACTGAAACCAAGAATGTAGTCAAGGGAAAAATATCCACAAAATGCTTGAAATAGTCCAAATGAATGTAGATTCTGATGGGTTTAGAATTGGTTCTGACAGTTTTGTATTACACGRCAGTTTTAGGTGTTAATTTTCATTTTTGTTTGCATTTCTTGTCACAGTTAGGACCAAATTCTCCCTARGCCAGAGCCTTATTGGCAGCTTGCCCCTTACCTGTTGGAAACCAATGACAATAGGTGCTGGACAGGATGTTTCTCTCTTTCATGAAAACGCACAACTTAGAGCACAGCACTTGCCACAAACCCAGATGGCACACTTCATGCCAAAATCTCTAGATAATCTATACCAGGGAAGAGAGCAATCACGATCGTGTGGATCTGTGAGCTACATTTGGGTAGTGGGCTGCACTTGTTCTGTCACTTCCCCTTCCTGAGACCTGTAGTCATTCATGCAAACTGCTATATTTTGCCTTACTCAAAAAGCAACAGGCTATTTTGAGTGTTATATTTATTTCAGATTAAGAAAGCAATAAATCAAGAGAGTGGCAAAGGTTTTGTAAGTGAACACTCAATTGCCATATAAGAGGAACAGCCAGACAACTCTGAAATGCAATAAAAAGGACTTAAAGAGGAGATTGCATGTTGCTTGTTAAGCACAGCAACTGGTAACAGTTTGCTTTTATCAAAATACATGATTTTTGAACAGTGAATTCTGACAGAACCATCCTAAAACATCCAGAAGTGTTCTGCCTGCATACCCTGCTTATGTTCACTATACACAATTATTGTCTGGCTCTGCAAGACAGATGTTTAAAGATTGAAAAGTGCAGTGCACAGAAAAATGAGACTTAAGAATGACATCATCAAAGACACCACAAAACGAGGCAGAATTACTAAAGGATTCCCTGGAGCAACCACAAGTCCTGCTGAGAACGTTCCTGCTGGGGCTCCCTAATTAATGTACCCATTTTCCACCTGTCACACAGCAGAATTAAACTCACTGCATCTCTGCTTTAATTCTCCATTCAATCAATAATTCGGATAACAGATCCAAAGTCCTGTAGATTCTGTGTATTGATCTTCTCCCACCCTCAATTTGCCAGTTGTCTCCACTAACTTTGAGCAGTGCATCACTGAAAGTCCATTTCATTTAAAATGTAATCACTTTGCYGATGCTGAACTGCTTGCCAGTTTCATTAGTCTTCAGAAAACTTTCCCAAAATATGGAGCTGTGTGTAAACGCATTGAGTATTGCTTAGAAACAGAAATCAGTGTTCAGTCTATGACTTCTTCTCTGGCAATAAAAATTGATCTATATCAGATACATAGACAGAAATTCTATATTTTAACCACTAGTCCTTTCCAAGTTCACCAGAATTAGGCTAAAACTTCAAATATATTTCTCTCTTTTTTTTTTTTTTCCTCTCCAGTGCAACTTAAAACAATTTTTGCTGATTGGAAAAAAAAGTTTTACTTATTTATAATATTTTAATAGAAAAGGTTTGTAACCAAAGGCAAATAAAAAAATTCTACCCCTATTCTGCTGAGACAGCCTCTATCTTTTCCAACCCCATAAAGATAGATCTCCAAGTCTCATGAGGGTTCACAGTAATTAATGCAAACCATTTAAATCTGATTCTGAAAGCTGAATGGACTAAACAATGGAAGGTAAATTACTTTTTGCTGTTTTACATCTTTTCAATTCCTCGGCAAGGGTCAGAGCTGACACGGGGAAGATTAAATAGCATACAGCACAAAACGACCCTTATCACTGCCTTTCTGGAAAATTTGTTTTCTATGTATGTAAAAGGTATATAATGCTCTTGACTAAGAAGATACATGGGCATCATTACTATGTTTATACCAAGTGAATAGAAATAGATCAGGAGATGCTCTGTTATTGGCGGAGAGATAGCAGAAGAAAGTTATTAAAATACAAAGAAAGTACTGTTAGTAACATCCAATGCAAGACAGATCCCTGCATTGTTTTTCTGAAGATAAAATTCACTGAAAAAAGTTAGAAGAGAAAAGCAAGTTTCTGGCAGCAGTAAAGTCAGGCATGACTTAGGATACCAAACCAGCTGCATYCAGTTCCTAAAGCTCAAAGTCTGACTCTGGAAGTGCCATAGTGATGCATTTTCCAGAAAAAACAGTGTCCAGCACAGTGCCTTTTCTTCATATCTGTGGTGGGGAAAAGGCTAATACGGGAAGGCTGAAAAATCTATTGTTGGGTCAACTCCTTTCATTCCCCCAGCAAAGGCAAAGAGATTTTTACCTGTATACTAGCTTTGAAGTATTAGTAGGTAATAACTTTTTGCCTTGGTCTACCAAGTTAGTACACCACCAGCAGCCTACTACCTTAGAAAAAACATGGGAATAACTTTGAGCACTTCTCTAAAAAAGGGAGTGGAAGAAGTTTAGAAAGACTTACTAGCCTGGTCTAAGCTCATCCAGCTGGCCTGACTGCCAGTTGTATCCAAGACTTCATGAATATTTAAAAAAAAAAAACCATTGGATAGCCATAGGGAATCATATCAACCACTGATTTGGTTTCTGCTTTGGAATACTTAGGTAAGTTAAGAGTTTTCAAGTTCAGGTCTCCTGGTATCCTAGGCTGCTTAAACCTGTATTAGAAGTGATCTCAGAGCCGTTAATGGTTAGCTTTGGAAATTAATGATAGACTTGCAGTAGAAGAAAGGACAAGATTATATTTTCCATTCTTTGAAAAGGAGTTGGAAAATCTTGAATTAGCTTCATTTCCTGGAAAAATTCTGAAATTAAATAATCACACGTATTATAAGTGCCTGCAAGATAATAAGGAAATGGGTTACACCCAACAAAGGTTTTGTCAGGAAGTAGTCTTGCCAAGAAAACGTCATTTATTTGTTAATGAGGTAATAGGCTTTGCCGATAAGGGAAGAGCAGTTAACATTGTACCTTGAATCTAATAATGTTTGCCATATGATCTTATATGATAGTCTAACAAAGGGCTAGGAAAATGAATGAATGAATGCATGAATGAAACTGCTGCAAGTTAGGTACACAACTGTTTGGATCATCAGACTTGAAGAGAAATTATCAGTGTAGTTTTTCCATACTTAGGCAAATTCGGTGCATGGTTTCTGCAAAGGATTTGTCCTGAGTGTTGTGCTACTCAATACTTTCTCTAATGGCACAATCACAGGACATGTAGCTATCACCCTCAGGTGACAAGAAACTTGGAAGGACTGCCAGTTTACTGGAAAACAGAAACAGATTTCAAAATGATTGTGACAAACTGGAGAAATGTTCAGAAAAATGGGATGAATAATGTGAGATACTATACCTAGGAATAACCAACTGTAGATGTATACAGTATAAAATCAGTGGTTAGTTAAGAGAAGTTAAGCCCTATTTCAAAAAATAGTTAGAGGTTAAAATTACTTATGAGCTGAAGATGAATCAACTGTATCATGCTGCTCCAAAAAAGGCAGTCATAATATAGGAACGTACGAAGTCAGGCCTGTAAAGACCATGCCACAATCATTCCGCTCTCTCAGCTGGTATACTGTCTCCATCTGCTTCAGAAAGATGCAGACAAACAGGAATCCATAGCAGAGCCCACTGGGTCACAATGTCAAAGAGCAAACTCAAAAATGTGACCAGTTAAAAAAGATAGAAAGCATTCTGATTGTTTGATGCTAAAGAACAGATACCTGAGAAAGGGTGCAAGTACTTAAAAGACATTCCTRTGTTWAAAAAAAAAAAAAAAAAATCATGCAAACAAGAAAGAAAAAATTTATGCCCCACTGTTCCTTGAGAACAGAACAAGACATACTCAGCTAATGCAGCAAGAAATAGTCAAGTTAGACCAAGAAAAAACACACTAGCAAAAAGGGCAACAGAAAGGGCAATGCAGCACTGGAATACAGTTCTTAGGGCAGGCTGYGAGTTTCCCTCAATAGAGGTCTTTAAGAACAGGCTTGACAAAAACCTGCCAGCAACGGCAGGRTGGGGCTGAGGGGTGGGCTGAAACCCATCTCAGCCCGCCCGTGTGCTGCTGGGGAAGCAGTGTTGCTCCTAGCTGCACAGTTGCATCTCAGCCAGATGTTCTGCAGTTAAGAGAAACRGACACACATACGAGATTGCTATTGCTCATACAAGATTTGTTTAAGATATCACTGCCCAGCAACAGAAAGATGACTATGCAGATTTTTATGAAATACATTAATGGTCTTTCCCTGCCTTGCATGGACCCTTGCAAACTTCTGCCTTGCTGAACTTGGAAAATGTGTTTTTATATTGGAATTTCTGAGTTAGCAAGTAATTCCAGCTCAACTATCAATGAGATAATGACAAAAATGGATGGGATTATTGCTTGTAGATACATGGCTATGCACAAACTGCAGGACCTGGGGGCCCTTCCTAGTTCCTCAGTCCAACTCAGTGTTTCATTCACCTACTGACTCAATGCAAACCAGATGGTGAATGCTATTTCCTCACCTTATGCATGCTGTAGTCTCCATGGGTAAGGAATACAGGTGTACAAGCCAGAGAGAAACTGGGTCACCATACTAGCAACAGGCTAAACATGTAGATAGCCAATATATAACAAATAATTCCTGACTTCTCAAACTCAGATCACACTTCAGAATCAGGCTATGACATTTTTGCAGAAGACTCTGGAACTGGTTTTTTGATGTACCATTTTGTTGCAGTAAGCTTCTTAACGCATTGATCAGATGGTCTCCACACCCCAGGTCTCAGTGATTAGCTACAATGAATCTAAATCAATCAGTAGTTTGATTCCATTCAGTTGCCACTACAGGAGAAAAAAACGAAGGAAGGAAGAAAAGAAGGAAGAAATAACAGTCGACTCAATAACTGTGCTGTTCTAGTTGTTTTCTGTGGGTCCAGTGCTAAAAGTCTTAAGGAGAACTTATTTCACTGAGCTGAAACATACCCACTTCTGGTTTGTGGTCTAAGAGACAGGAGACAGCAAAAAAATGCCACTCTGACAATATTTATTAGTAATGAGACCAGTAGCACTACCAGGGGAGAAGTCCTGCAGAACTCATGTCTATTCTGCAGCTGGACTGAAGAAAAGAGCATTTCGCTTGCAAAAATTGTCAGTCATTTACTATTTAAACAGAAAAATCTCATAATATATTAACTATATTTGTAAAGCCTGCGAAGTCTCAGTTGAATTGATTTATACCAACAAATTCACTGTTTAAGTCATTTATTCAAACGCTGTGAGAACACATCATTCTTAGAAGAAATGCACAGGATTTGGCAAATACTTAAAATTCCTCAGTTCCTGTCAAACAACAGACTTATCTTTTGGACCCATTGAAAATGCTACAGTAGGATTCATGCAACCTGCTTTGTGGTACCCATTTAATAAGGCATTTTGGATAGGTGAACAGAGGAATCCATGGGAGGTGTTGAATCAACCGTCCTTGACAATGCAGTGATGTTACCTCAGATGTGGCACGCTACAGACTGCAGTAGCATAAACTTCCCTCAAGATCCTGCCTGTATATACTAAATACCTATTTGTGCAAGAGCAGTTCACTCTTAACAGCCTCTATATTACGACTACAAAGTTTGTTTTGTCCTGATTAGGAGATTTTTGTCATGTAACCATTTATTATTGAATATAAGGATGAAAAAAATTCCATGGTACAAGGATTTTAGACTTTATTCTATGCTGCAATAATGCAAGACTCCCAATAAGACATTCTAGTTGCAGACTATATCAAAACAAACCTTGAAAACAATATCTTCAAACAGTGGTAGCAATAAGTTCTTTCTATTTCAATAAAAGCTTTCCATCTCAAGATCTCAAAGAGCTTTTTAAATATTAATTGAGCTTCTAAGCAACCCTGGAGATGCTAAAATACTGCAGTCAATGATCAATTAAACCATACACAGTTTATCCTGTTTATAGCTAAGGCATGGCACAAGTGCAGAACTACCCGAACTTGCTCTGCACAGAGCCAGATCAGGCTCTCCTGAGTGGATGGGAGCCACTTTAGCATCTGAAACATCCTCTTTAGTGTGTCCCATGATAACTGTACTACCCAGGTTTTTCCATTTATCCTAGGCATCCAAACCCCTATTAGACAGGAAGTGACTACTACTTCTGTTTTATCATAGATGAGCAACTGAGGTACAGGAGATAAATGATTTGCCCAAGGCCACACAAGAGGCCTGTAGCAGAGAACAGGGTATAGCTCAGTATTTTTGTTTTTTCTCAAAAGCCCAAATAGTCCTTTTTTTTTTTTTTTTAACAGTTCTTTTTCAGCATAGTCCAGAGGGTATTGAATCAGTGTGAATGATGCGTTATCCTGGCAGCATGGGGATTTTTTTATTTTAATAGTTTTGACATATGCAACGAGCAAAACATTCTGTACTTGTAACATTATTTATCCTCTAGCCTTAACCACAGTGTTCAAAAACTAACACTGACTGCACCTTTCAGAGCACATGCAAGGGTAGCATGGTATTTGTCAAAGCTCACAAAGGCATTGCTGATAGTGCAAGCTTGGTTCATGAGACAGAGTGTTCTTCCACCTTTTATGCTGCAAATTTCTGGGCAATGTCAATACCAGTTTAAGAGGTTTCCCACTGTCTAGGCTCTTTCTGTCATGTGTTGACATCTTCTAGGAATCAGCAGATTTTATACCTCTATTCAATTCAGTTGACCTGCCTCTAAATATGTTCCCAGCATCTGAAAAGCCATTCCCCACCCAAACATATGATGAAGTCCAGATCAATAACACAGGATAAAAACAAACAAGCTAACTAAGGCAAGTCTAAAGTCTTAAGAGCTATCCACATATGCTGCTATCTGGACTGTTCAATATGATGTTCTGAATTGCACACAGCAGGATTTCATTTGCTACAAATAGCTTTGCACCAGTAGCATCTTCAATAATTTTATCATGCAGTGTTCCCTAGATAGAGCAATATTTCATTTAATAAACAGCAAATTAAAATAGCAAATACAGTGAAAGACAAAGCATGAATAGATTTTCTTCAGAGTTTTAAAGAGAACATTGATTTTTTTATTTTATTTTTTAGTATTTCTGTAGTCGCTCATAAGGTCACCTTCATGACAATTCCAACAGGGGTTTATCTTGTAGTGCTCACTCTGACATACAGCCTGATGATTTATTATTGCTTAGTTCTTGATACTGTTCACTGCACAATCCAATCTAAGAGAGACACATATTTCTCAATTCAGGGACTTCTTTTATTTTATGAAAAATCAGCTTGGTGCTTTGTGGTAAAAACTAGACTTGGCATTTGATCTCAATTTTTTTAAGTATTTCTTTCTATTCTGTGTTTCTCTGCTGTATCTTTGATGTATTCCAGGATTATTTTTGTTTTCTTTTCCTTTGCTTTTCTTCTTTCACCCTATTTTAGTGTGGTTACACCCAAAAGAAAAATCTGCCACAGCAGCAGTTTCTTCCAGCCACTCTTATCTAGATTTCTGTTTCATACTAGTAGGTGACACGGTGATAGATTTCATAGGTTTTCTCTCCTCATTTGGGAGAAGGAATATAATTATGCAAAGGAGGGTTAGACGGACAGTAGAAATATATCACTATTAACCCACCAGAACACATGCAGATTCACTGTGGTTACGTGTTTAGAGGGGAAAAAACCTTCATATGCTAGATGAGGTTTTTCTTCTCCCCTTGTATTAATATCAATTCAAGGGTAAGTCAACAATTCTCATCATGTCGTGCCTGTGTCTATGGTTTTATGATATGGTGCTATTTAAACTCTGCTCGACTGCAAAGCTGTCTCCAGTATTCCCATAGACTGTCTAAGCCATTTGGTATCATTAACCCTCATGGACCAAGCTGCCGGTTATTCAGCTACATTCCTTTAAGTCTGCCAGTCGTTAGCTGGTACGTTAAGTAGCTAATGGTGCTCTCACAATATCTGCTGCATCATGCAGGTGCAACAGAATAAATATTTTTTTTTTCCACTGGTGCTTTGTCCTAAATCATTAAGGACCCCAATATCCTGCAAAGATTTATGTATGTGAATAAGTTTACCCACATGAGCAATCCTGTTTCAACCCTCTTAAACACGTTTGTAGGGTCAGAGTCTTGATGATCAAACTCACTATCAGGTATTTGGCTAAAAGCCTTTTTAAGGAAATGCAAAACAGCATCAGAAAACACCAAAAAACACTTTCCACTCTGTATTTCTTTTCACCAAGAAATATTTACAGAAGTATTTTTTTCAAGAAGAACAAAGATTAATAGTCACACCTGCTATTCTATGACCTCATTACTTCCCCACTAATTGATCAGTATATAAAAAATATATATCAAGGCAGTATGAATATCCCCCAACTAATTGGCTGCTGGTAAGGGAGATTAACTGAGGATATGTAAATTATTAAAGCCATAAACTGCTTCTGGAGCCCTCTCCTCACTCTCCTGGGTCAGGTTGGGGGGATCAGCTGGCTGTCCCCAGTGGGGCTGAGCTAGAGCAAGGTTAAGTAAGCAACCCTCATCCCTGTGTCTGCATCTATTAGACACCTTTGCTGACTCTCTGGCGCCAAGAAGTCAGGCGCCACCCTCTACACTCAGAGAGGCACAGGAGGTTGCAAATGGTAAATTCAATACCGCAGCAGGAGGTGCCATTTACAGTCCCAAAGGATGAGTCTCCCCCTCTTCTCTTTCATGCTCGTATAAACAAATTGAGGCTGATGCAATTTTGAACCCTGTTGTCCTATTTTATTTTTAAATATGTAATTTTAGCATCTATGCAGGGTAAAATTAAAGGATTTTTGTACACATGACTGACGGTTAAACTGCAATGAGGATTTGTACTTTATGAAACCATTAAAGCATTGATGAATACAAGCAAAAAAACAACCAGCAAAAATTTGGGACTTACTAGTAACGCGCAACTTAAAAGAAAAGGAGATTAAGGTGCCTCACAACCAAACCTTATGCAGTGTAGTTCTTTCTTAGTTTAAAAGAAAAGCAAAATTTACCTCAGAAAAGACTATCAAATATTTGTATAATGCTTACCTGTTTTGCTATACATATTGTGACATAGCCTGGTTTCTTTCATTCTTAGAACAATGTGCTAAAAAGGTTAAAATCATGTCATATTTTCATTTTTTTTAAAAGTGACATATTACTAGGCACTGTTTGGAAGAATAAAATAAAAATCCAGTGAAAACTGCTGCCTTATCAATTCAAGCCATTCCATCTATATGTTGCTAGAACAATGTAAGAAGGCATCTTTTGTACAATCAGAAATGAAAAAAAAAATAGTATTTACAGTCTATATTGGAAAGAAATTGCAAATCAATATTTTTACAAAGGCTGCTTAAGATTAATGCAAATTGGAAAAATGCAAGGCGGGGGGGTAAATACGCAACTTCTAACACCAGATACAGAGAACAAAAATTGTCACATCTGAGGAAAAGACTGACATGTTTTCATAGATTTTTGGGGATCCATGGACCATATCCATTCCTCAGTCCAGTTTCCTACACAATGTTGGCCAGAGAATTTCACTCAGCGACTTCTGAATCATGCCCAGTCATATGAGGTTGGACTACATCATCTCTTTTAGAAGGATACCAATGCTAGCTTTAACTGATTAGAAAATCTATTTTATTTCCAGGCAAACTCTTGCAGTCATCCAGTTACTCTCACTGATAAAATAAATGGAGCAGCAGAGGCAAAAGAGAAGCCCTGGCAGCTGTCAGTGACAGAGTAGATGGCAGAAATGGGAAAGGAGAGACACAGAAGTAAATAGGCCAAAAATGCACCTAGACTTAGTAGACCAGAGGAGTGGGCCAGCACATTAGCAGGAAACGTCAAGTATTTCTGTTGTCAGCATAAATATCTGAGACATTTCAGTCATAAATTATATGGTCCATGACAGGCCACAGGGTCCTAGCTTCTGTTCCATATTGTATTACAGCACATCCATTAGTATCGAGTTAGATTTATCAGCGAAACTGTTAAGCCTACAAGATGCGACACACCATCTGACCACTGCTACTGCGGAAGAGAGAAAATGGGATCCGGTGCGGTTTCAGCGTAGCATCTTACAAAAAGCAGTCTCAGAGCTGTGCACTTCAAATGCAGGCATTCAAACAGTAAATAATTAAATACAGCATTGATTGAAATAAGGAAGAAGGGAGAATCTAAGGACACAAGAAATGTTTAGCTCGCATATCTTGCACACAAACTTCTCAGCAGAGGCAAGGGGAACAGTAAAGGCACAGTCTTCCAGTCAGCTCGGTGTTGCACAGCAACATACCCTGGGCACAGGCTACAGCGACAGGCTCCTACTTAGCTGTACAGCCTTACTGCCTTCACCTCCCTCCATCTATACTTTAGCCATGTCAAGCCCTGTCTCTATGCATGAAGGGCAAATTTAACCCTTATTTTTTTTCCTTTTTGTTCACAGTTAAAATGCAAGATTCATCTCTTCTTCCCTATTAGTGTGAGGAAAAAAGGCCTGCATTTGACTGTCTTTGACATATCACAAAAACATGGAATATTCATTAAAGATTTATAGCAACATCAAACATTCTGTTTTACTTTCAATTTTGTCACATAATCCCAATAAAACCATGATTTAGCCATATCTGTTAAAGTTATTTGTCACTGCTCAATCCTTCTTGTATCACTACTGACACACAAATACGCAAGCCAGTGAAGTCAGTCTCCATGGGGTCTGTCTCTTTTGGGAGAGTTTTAAGTATGCTTCTTCTGCAGGAATCTGTAGCTGCTACTCAGACTGGGCTCTATATTATTTAGGCTTTCCAGTAAAAAAATAAAAAGAACTCTTAAGTAATGCATTAGTGTTATTCTTATCAAGAGAAGGCTTGTGGGACTAAGTGAGAAGTTAAAGGAAATAACAGAGACATGTGGCAGTGCTAATGTTAATATTTGATTAGAAATATTCCAAACAAGATGTCAAGACAAATGCAGTTCTTGTTATCAACACACACCCAGATCATCGAGGCTGAAGTGGTGTATTCAGAAATACAGTTTAGAAGACAAGTAATCTGAAAATAGTTTATGTTCATAAAATGAACATACAGCCTAAAAAAACAAACAAACAAAACAACTCCCCAACCCTTCTAGTGTAATGGTCAGCATTAATTAGCAATGACAAGAACTACTGGAATCAAATTTGTACCTGTTCTTCCATTATTACATGTTGCTTAATTTAGAACAACACTGCATGCAACATCAAACCTCTTGACTTCGCCTTCCCAAAGTCTTAAATTAAATAATGAAAGTGTCTGAAGTCCTCATACTTAACGCATTTTCAATTCTCTTTGACCACAGTTGCCAGGGGCATAATCTCCTGAAATTTAAGTGGTACGACAGCACCGTTCCCTACTACATCACRTCAGCTTGCTCCCCTTTTCATATAGTTTTATGTATTCGTTTGTTAATTGTAATTGTTTCTGTATAGGACTTGTCTATTGCAGCACAGAAGAAAACGGAATCCAAAAAAACAAYCTGCCTCAGGTTGTAAGTCACCATGATGGTGTCAATATTGTCATTGTCGACAATGACATGCAAGGAGAAGACGGAGAAAGAAAGGCATACAATTAAGTTTAAGCTAATGGCATGATACCCAGAAGCAATTGTCAGAGAGAGAAACAAGAAGATGGAATTGGATGCAGACCCGTCAGAAGCAGAGCAATAGAGCTGTGTCTCAGTTGTGTAAAGATAGCAGGTGAAATTATATGACTGGACAAGATCATCCAGAGAGAAAGCAGACAAAAAAGTGGTAAAATAATTCAAAAAGAAAAACAGGAAGAAGAGGGAACTAAAGAAGAAAAGAGTTGCTAAGTAGGGTCAGGAAAAACAAACCATAAGTGCCAAGGGAAGCTACAATGTTGAGAAGACTTAAGAACTAAGCAGAAAGATCAGGAAGGCTGGATATGGAAGTCTGGCCAAGAAGTGGGTGCTTGAGACCTCGGTAAAAGTCCACCAGAACTCAACCATGAGCCAGGATGTAACTGCAGAAGACAGATTCAGAACAAGAGTTCCTGGCTCCGCTGTGGCCTTCTCAAAAGATACCTTGGTGGGAGTTAGGTTACCGGCTATATCAGACGATTCACCTGTTCTCTGTGTCCGAACCCCCCAGTTACACAACTGAAATAGTAATTCTTTCCTGCATGGTAGTTCTGTATAAATTAGGAGGGGAGGCAGTCAGTAATGGAGCCATATTAAGATATAAGATTTGTGAAGGCATTTCAAGAAGAGAGAATGATCAAGGATACATTTCTTGATGATGGGTACAGAAGTCAGCAGCAGCCAGAGATCAGGAAGAGGGGGAAGGAAAGACACACCCAAGGCAGTGGGCAGAAGGGCTAGAGAGAATTGTCAGGAGCATCTAGCACGGACAAGGAGCGTTGGTGGTTTAAACAAGCCATGTTACTATGCATCTCTTAGGATTATCTATGTAGCCCCCTTTTATCATCCTCCCTCCTTTTTTATTTATATTTCCTGTGCTCATTAAGATATCTTCCATCGAAATTACTATTACTGTCATTTCAGGTATCTGCCCTTATTTCAAGATGTCTGCATGCCGTGTTCTTTAATTCCTTTATCAAAGGTGTTTCACAGCAGAGTCTTAAGGCAAAAAGAGAGGGATCAGAAGTGGGAMTCAAAAGCAACCGTAACCAATAAAGCTTACTTAATTAGACAGTATCCAGTTATTTTATGATCCATGAGGTTGCCTGTAATAATTTGGTCAGTGAAACGAAGTGCATGTTAGATTATTTCTTTCCATGAGAAAGCATTCTTTCATAATGTTTAAACAGCATTATGGCACAACAGAAATAAATAAATACAAGACTTTCAAATACAGCTGTACAGGAATCCAAAATGTAAGCCACAGAATGGTTTGCAATGTATTTGTTTCAGCTTGCCTCAAAGCGGGACTAGCCTTTCTTTAAAAAAGAAAAAAAAAAAAAAAAGGCACAACAAAAAAACTGACCTTGGTTTGGCTGAGGGAAATCATTGACAAGATTTTGTGGGGAAAAGATAGACTGGTGAAATACAAATTCTTTTTATATTAAGACATGTCAAGTTACATCAGGCATAGTTTTGGTCTCAGGCATTTGCTAAGCTTAACAGGCTGAAATAGACAACAGTAGAGTTGTTAAGATTTATTTATTATTTTCTTCAAAATGTGTGTTTGTTTTTTGTGAGAAAGGGGATGATTTTCCCATCCTGAGAACCAGTGAAAGAGACAGTATTTTTCAGCACAAGCTAGAAGATGGAAATTAATGAAAGATACTTGTAAATCATTCATCAGCCTTGGCAGTGCCAGGCATTTTGCATTTCAATACCTCCATGGTTATAAGAACAGCATAAGGTAAGTTTATAGAAACCAGACCATTTCCTCATCAAATGTATCACGGATTTACTGAGAGAAGGATATTCATCCCTTCCATCTCCTGATTAGCAAAGAACCAACCATTGTAGCAGTTCTCTGAAATGTTTCTGGCATGCTGACAGACTTTTTTTTCCCAGCGCTATTGCATCCTAATGAGCAAGACTCCAGCCTGCTGTAAGAGCTGTTTCTCTTGCTTATCAGGCAAGGTTTTGTGCACATGTATGTGACTCTTCTGAGGATAAATTGTGAACACTGTGTTTTCCATGTACAAGAACTCCATTTTTGAGGCACTGCATCTCCTCAGTGGAGGCATTCAGCTTCTTCCTAAGGCAGCAGGCTACTGGTTGTCACATTATGTTTCAATCTTAGATGACAGCATATTTTTCAAGTGTCCCTGCATTTACCTTAAGGTTTCCTCTCTCTTGACAAAGTTGCTTCTAAACAAGCATGAAAATGTCAGCTAAGGGATGATACCTTCTTTCAAAAGCCTTTACCAGGTCTTTCCCCTCTCTGATCTTTCTTCCTTTTTCTTCTTTTGCAGGAGAGGGAAGGGGGTATGAGGGAGGGGTGGGGGGTGGTTAAGCTGGCCCCACTAGCCCCTGCTATGTGCTCTTCTTCACGTATTTATCGAGTAGGCTGCTTCTCCCTGCTTGCTTTTCTTCATGCTTCTCTGCTTATTTAATAAAGAAACAGTGCCCTAACCCTACAGATCTTATTTATGTTTAAACATAGAAAACTCAAAAGGAAAGGGATAGGGAACAAACTGAATAGAAGGCACTTCTCATCATGCCCTTAAACAAGATGGATTTAGGACTCTGGCAAAAAGACCAGGAACATTACTTCAAAGCAGAAACCCCCAAATAGCAAAATCCTATTAAGTTTGTGGTGACTTCACCTCATTGACTGACTSGTAGATCTTTACTATTACAGCAGGAAGAAGATGAGAGGCAACCACAAGATCCTTAGACACAGGCCTGGCTGATAATTACAGCTGTGTCCAGATGTAAACCAGAAGTTACTACACTTTCAGATGTATAACAGCACAGTATGTGTTTCTAAAACAAAACACCTGTTATAATTCAACCGCCACATAGGTTATGCACTTGGAGCCTAAGCAGAAGCTTGCTTTAAAGTCTCTCTCCAACTCAGCTATTTACTTTTAATTCCACTGCCACTGTTTTTTTTCAGGGCCATCAGAGGTGTCACTTGCCCAAGGACTATGTTTCTGAAGTGCTGATGTGGTTATAAATATGAAATATAGTAACTGTGTTGCAAACATCAACCCACACGTGTTGAAACACCAAAAAAAAAATCATAGAATCATAGAATTATTTAGGCTGGAAAAGACCTTTAAGATCATCCAGTCCAACCGTAAACCTAACACTACGAGGTCCACCATGACCCTAAAAGCCACATCTACACGTCTTTTAAATACCTCCAGGGATGGTGACTCAACCACTTCCCTGGGCAGCTTGTTCCAATGACTGGAAGAGGGAAAGACCACCTCAACATCATTTCCCAAACTTTCCCATTTGGGGAACAGACTCATAAGAAACACCTGTAGATGACACCTTCAGGGCCTACAGTTCATGTCTTCTTCAAACTTGGGTAAACCTGCAAACTCTCTAGAATTAAGGCCTTGAGCTTGGCCAACCAAAGTATATTGGAGAGTAGTTTTCATAGGTTTGCCACATGATGTTTTTGTTGTTTTTCCTCCGGTCGTGTTAAACAATTGGAGTATCTCTTTCCTATTGATTACCATTACTGTTGCAAATAGTTCCTGTAACGGAAGTCAYGCAGTGAGGTGTAAGCATCATTTCTATATAGTAGCCTTAAAAGTTATCTTTTAAGAGTGCTAAGAATACACCCTATGGATACTGGTACCTGCAAAAAGATTGAAATGTGATATGGAAGAGGAATGTGAAAGACTATTTCATAAAACCTCATGCTGCTTGCCAATATCAACATTTTGGAAGTGTAAAATAAATTTGAAAAACCACATCTATTTTGGTAGAATTACAACAAAAATGTGAAGAAGCAGAAATACTTCTCATTCAGCTATAAGCACTGTGGTAGAAGTCTGAGGACTCACTTATCTTAGTTACAGCGTATTCCATAAACATGATCGTGCCCTAATGATACCACTGTCCTTTAGCAAAGCCCTGGGGCCACACAAAGTATTCAATGCCGTGGACAGCAGCTAATGTTTTGCACACTGCCTAAGGCCTAAATAGGCCTTTCATATACAGGCCAGATGTTCACTCTTTCTTAGGCCAGCTTAAGGCTAGAACAAACCTTTTCAACCAGGGCTTATCAGAGTTTCTAAATTACATACTGGGAAGAAATTTAATTGGTTTAATTAAGAAAGTTTATTTCATGGTAATTCAGTTTTGTTATGCTGCAAGACTTAATGTGTCCTCTGGTAGGAGTGATTTGTTATAAATATTCATAGCAACTCTCTTCCCACCCAAGCCAAAAAAAAAAATTATTAAAGTATAAAGTTGCAGATTAAAAAAAAAATACCTTCAAAAGTCTGGAACATAACTGATCAAATCTCCTCACAGTAGCATCCATGCTTATTTAAGTCAGGATAATTGTCACCTCTTTGTATAGTTCACACAGTGCTCACAGATTCTCTCTATTTTCAACAGAGATGTCAAAGGCAACAAGATGACATCTTGACTGCTTTCTCCCAATGAAGCTTTAGTCATTACTTTTCTTGACCAATTGCTGTGAGTTGCTGAGTTTTTGTGTTGTTGTTTTTTTCCAAAAGTATCATAAGAAACAAACCATTTTATTTATTATTATTCACAACAAATACTTTAAAGCTGATTTAATGTGTTTTGAAGTGAGTCCTGCTTGATTGAGATGCCTAACAATGCATATTACTGCACCACACATCCAGGGTTAGAAAAGCACAGTAAACTAGAGGCCATTCTACCTGTTAAGGTCATGATTTAATCCTTCACACTTAGCAGACACCATGACTTAGTTAAAAATCCAAGTTCACAGGCATCAGTCTACCATAATAGGCCTGCAGGTCAGGTGAGACAACAGGAGGAAAACTAATGTTGATTCAGTTAGGTTCTTCTAGACACGGGCATCCTTCACACTGTTCTTTTTTTTGCCCCTCATCACTAATCATTACCAAAGTGAGGAAACTGTGAGGAAAGTTCATATGTTGAATGTATAGCTCTCCAGTTGCAGCACAGATCTATATGGATCAATAGCGGGTTCATTCTTTCAGCAGCAAATTTAGCGCAGGCAAATGGTGCCCACTGATAACACTGGTGTCCTCTGCTCATAACAGGTACTGCACCAGGAGRCTGGAACAACTGCTGCCTATCTTGTCTTATCACTGTGTCCCCAAGCCTACCCAAACTGTAGGCATGAGACAATAGTTTGGCCCTGTAAATCAGAATTAGAGAGAAGTCTGCAAAAACRTAGACCAGCTATCATAGGACAAATCCCACTACCTTTGTTATCCTCTTTGTCAGATTTTGTGTTAGACTAATCCACAAACATCACATTCAGGATTCTGGCTCCATTTTGCTAGCTGCTGTTCAAACACAGGTAGAAACAGCATTTCCCAAAAGAACAGGTAATCTAAAAAAACACAAGAAAAAGTAAGGAGAAAGAGGCATGCCAGAGTGTTATACACCAAAGTGACAGGGTAAATATTTTTAATCAGAACAACCCAAAGTGCTCACTTCTTATTATATTCAACTCCATTTACTAGTGATTTTTCATAAAAAACAACCAAGTAGTACTCAAGGCTTTCCAAAAACCTTATGTGCCGGCATGACTCTGAAAGTGATTTATCTGTGGGTCTCAGTTTGGCCCTGAGATAGAGGGTTGGGGKTTTTTTTGKTTTGGTTTGGTTTTTTACACATATTATGCAGATTTGCATGATTTCCTCAAGGTTTGTAAAAACTCAGACATGACAAAACACACAGGTATCTTTTCAAATATTTCTTCTCAAATACTTTTACATTTCTGGGAAGTTAAGCAATGAAAAAATATCGGGATTGTTTACTAGGATCCACAGTGATAACTAAAGTCGGGAGTTAAACTGAACAGACAAAACCAGAAAACACTTTGTGCTCCAAGCCTGTTTTGGCACAACTCTTGATTCTGTATCTGAGGTGGGGCGATGATGTAGCATCATACAACACAAAAAGACCCTTTCACACCATTTTATTTGATTTTAATCTGCTTTCTCATGTTTAAAAAAAAAAGGAAAAGAAAAAAAGAATGATCTGTAGGAATTACAGCACCAGTATCTACAAAAGGGTTATTTTTAGCATCCATCAGTTAAACCACCTTTATAGGAAAGGCCCTGGGGTGGCCTCACTCATGTGCATGGCCAAAAGAGACTCAGAATGAAACGCAAGAACAATTGTATTTTAAAGGATGTGTGCATTTCTTTTCTTCTCTGTTAATATTATACTGTGCAGAACAGTTTATCACCCAGTCCCTAGAAAAGCTGCAGTGCTTTCAGGAATTCATGCCAAAAACCAACAACAACCACCACACACCAGCAAAACCAACCACCACTCTTTAGCAGGCAGGTCAACTTCTTCTCAGCTGATTAAATTAGGAAAGTGATGAGTCTTCCCTAGGTTACTAAAATCCACAGATCAGATATCTTGACAACACCTCTCTGCCAAATCATAGCAAGAAAAACAAATCCATTTACAAAAAGACTGGATTGATACAAATGGTATTTTCTTTCCAGTTCCCATGGCTATATGGGTATTTTAGGCAACAAGAAGATGGAATTAATATCCTTTAATACTGCAAGGGACACATTTCAGAATAAGCAGAATTATCCATCTATTCCTCTTATATCAAAACAAAAGAGATAAGAAAACAACAAAGCTGAGTCTTATTGTCAGAGACTGGAGGAATCAGGAATATGCAGCTGACACTACTGCTAGGGAAGAAACAATCTACCTTCTTAGCTGGCCTACCAGCATTTTGAGGTTACTAAGTGCAGTGAAGGTTAGAAAAGTGTAGTTTCYGTCCACAAACAATATGTGCCAGGCTGTCATAGAGTTGCAGACAATAGATGGCCGTCTGACTACTTACTCTCTATCTGATCTTCTCCAGTTCATGATGACAGCTTTTTCAAGTTTACCATATCCACATTGCCATAATGGCTTATGACAATGCAGTAATCCATGACTACCTGCATAGATGCACATTTATGCCTTCTGTTGACAGAAACTGAATTCATTTTTCAGAATCCACAATATAGCTCCCTAAAACCTGAGCTAGTGCACAACTGTCAAACTACAGTGAATTGAGTAGTTCAAACATCCTCTTTCCAAAGAAAGAAAAGAAAAAAGAAAAAAAAAAACACAAAAGAAAAAGAAAAAAAGTCTTGACTAAGAGATCATCATCTGACATATGGGAGAGGAAAAATATGTTGTCCTCCTGAGTCCCCAGAGTCAATTTCTGTATTTGAGTGTAATTTTTTAATCATTTGTTTACATTTGTAAGACTCCGAGAAATGGAACTATAAGGAGAACCTGGTTGCTAGAAATCTCATATTTTTGGATGAAATGAGAAATCYACTGAAAGGAATGTAATAAAGGAAATGTGGGGATGGAAAAAAGGGGAAAATTGGAACAGAAAGCTATGGGACCATTATATGAATTTAAAAAATGGTATAATGGACAGAGGCAGAGCTAGCAGGGGTGACAGGAGAAGCAAGAGGTTTAAACTTCAGTATCATGTTCAGAGAGGAAAAGCCCATCAGGAGCAAAGGATTCCAGATGATGGAGGAGATCATTTCTGCTATGAATTTTTTAATACATCAGAGAGAAATGAGCTACGTGCCAAAACAGCCAGAAAGAAAAACTCGGAAGTCTAGCCAAAGACACCAGTACATGTCACCAAGATGAACAGCCGGGCTGCAAAAATCGTAGCTTTTATTTCAGACAAACTTAGCTGTTCTTCAATAATATCCACTTGGACACCTATAGCTTAGTTTACTTAATTCACCTCTCGCACCATCAGTTAAGTCACTGTATTAAAAATTTACTGTTAATACTTTCTATTCTTCTAGAGTGTATAACTTACTTATGAATCCCTGCAAGCGTGCTATACATTACCTCTAATTCACCTGCAGATTTATCTGGGAACAAAGAGATTATTTAAAAGAAGCCATTTTAACATTTTCCTACACTTCTACTATTGCTTTCAATGGAATTTGGTATAATATATAGTTTTGGCTATGCATTCTGTCACTCTGAGTACAAATACACTATTCAACCACAAATTATCTCCACTTCTCATTACTAATATTCATTCACTGCATGCATTCCATGCGGGAACTACACCTTAAAGCAACATCAGTTCTCTGTGAAATTAGAAATTGAAGACTGTTTCATTAGCCACTTTTTTATTTGATGCCGACAGTGCATGGGTTTTAGACTTAAGTTCATAACCTGTTTATAAGCAGTATTTTTT
Source organism: Oceanodroma leucorhoa (assembly GCA_030449065.1). Taxonomy (NCBI): domain Eukaryota; kingdom Metazoa; phylum Chordata; class Aves; order Procellariiformes; genus Oceanodroma; species Oceanodroma leucorhoa. Next base: position 343,784 of record JASVER010000010.1, on the reverse strand, counting down.
CAGTTCACTTGCTACCATGGAAAAGAACCAAACCAATTAAGAATGCTAAAATTGCCATTTCGTTTTCACTAAGGAAAGAGAGAGATTCTGCTAAACTGACAATAAAGAAAAAATATCTCACTACGGGAATTATCCAATTTGACTAGATAGGTCATTTCATTAACTAAAAAGTAACAACATCTCTAATCAGTCTTTCTCACCTATAAATTACCATTTTTATCTCTTCAGATCTTTAATTCACTGTTGCTTTTCTTCCCATCTGCTACCAACTAATGCTTTTAAACACTACCATCAACCACATCAAAAGCAATTTTAAATAGGGGGGGGAGTTCATTTTGGAATAAACTGCACTTGGACCRTTTTCCTCATTTTTCCCCCACTGCTATATTTTACCATAAATTTGCTTAAACTAGAGTGACAATATGTCATTCATAACATACACTAGGTRTCATGGGAAACTGTCTCTAGGACAAGTAAAACTTTCCAGTGGACTCCTCTCCAAGCACAAGAACAACAACATGAGAAGCTTTTCACTATGCAGAGTTAGGTGAACACAGTCCTAAAGGAGCTTGACATATGAAATGGTGCAAAGAGGTGGAGGAAAAAAAAAACCAGACACATCAACATGGAAAGCATAATGCCCAGAAAGAAACATTAGGAATGAATATACATATCTATGGATATATGTATGCATATTTYGGTGAATGAATATGTGTAGATACCTATATACATGTATACATATAGATAAAAGACAAACAGGCAAGTTAAAGATGCTTCCAGGAAGTCTGAACTTATGGGACTGATAACTCATGCAGACATTGACCTTGATAGCACTGGGACCCTGGTACCAAATACCAGACATAGGTCATTGCTGTCATCTCTTCAGATATGTTTCTATCTTGTTAGTTGTCTCAAAGGAAATTAAGATTGGTTAAGTTAAAGCTGAGAGCAGGGACTTATCAGTTGAGGTCCCTGTCTATGAAATTCCATGTGTTCAGCAGAGCCCTTTCTTTGACTGTTTTCAAAGCTCAGGCTGAGACCTTTCTACTGAAAGGTTTCATATTTGACTATTTTGCCTGCCCTCTCTTTTCTACTTCTCTTTTTGGCTATTTTTCCATCATTCTCTTGCTAAGAAAGGCTGCTCTCACTGAAGCATTGAGCCCTCCTCTTTTCTGAGGTTTTGCTTTTATATCTGTGCAGTGTCCCAAATATAGACAACCAGCACTCTAGACAACAGCARAAGAGATAAGGAACTTCAAATTTTCACCAAGAAAGTATCTCACAGAAGCTTCCAGCAGAACACAGATATGGTGAGACAGTTATCCTTTAACAACATTTAGAAAATAATCCAGAAACAATTCAGAGTCACACAATCATTACATTGGTAAGTCCAGCCTCATACCATCATCAGAGATATTAACCATCACTCTCAAATTACTGTCAAGGGTTCACTTCTGTTTATGCTCACTGTAGAAAGCAAGTAAGTCCACTGGTACTCTGCCCTCTGATTCTGAACAGCTGCTCTAGCAGAACTCCCACCAGAGGCCTCAGTATCCTCTTCTTTGGTACAAGCAGCACAATTAAGCAATGAAGAAAAAGGCAGATTTCTCTAGAAAGGTGAGAAAAGTCTTTTTTTCCATCCAGAAACTACTCAGGCAGAGGATCACTACAATTTACCTCTTCATTGCAACAAATTGGTTCCTGCATATGAGCGAATATAATTTTCAGCTTTTCAAAGTACTATAGAAAGAACGTGTCACTTACTTGATTTATGCAGTACCTTTAAAAGGCCAAGAGTAGACCTATGCACCAATGATCTACATTCAAATCAAAGGAGATTCGGCATGCAAATTTCCCTGAGTGAACTAACTTGTGCACATGCTTTTTCTTTCACGCAATGAAATCACTACCTGTCTCAGAAGAGTTAGGTACTCATAAATAGCACCCTCATTGTGTAGATCTTAGCAAGCTACTGAAGTGACCTGAATATTCCAGTCCCATTCCCAAATCCTATCCTCCTACTTCTTCCAGAAGTGTTAATACGCTGATGTTTAATCACTAATACAATAGATCATACACRGGGCACAATTTGTCATTTGGGAATGGGTTTAAAAAAAATTTTCACTTATCAGGGGTCAATTCCTAAGGCTAGAAATCTGCTCTCTCTTGGCCAAGCACTCTCTTGGCAGATCAAAAGTCTGTTTACCCTTCAGCAAGGAATCATTTTTCTCTGTTCTCTAATCTCTTCAATATTATATGATATAACTGATGCTATGCAACAGGTTTTGTAGCTCTTACCATTGGCTCAGTTTTCTTGTAGATATAATGAAACCCAGGAAATCTGTATTTTTTTCCTGCTTCAGTCTCATCRTCATTTGAATGGAAGATCATACGTAGATTATATGAAATCAAACATTTCTGTAATGTTGTCTCATATATATATGTATACACACACACACATTAACATCCATTCTGAGCAGTACTAGTATGCTATCTTCAAGTAGGCTACCACACCTTTTTAGCAATGCACCTTTTAATCTGTCATATTTTCCCATTTGCTTTATTCTAAGAGGTTTTTTTTTCCTCTAGATTGAAGTACTTTCTACCAATATCCAAGCAATAATTAAAATAAAAGCCTAACAATTAGTAAGACCACCTGCCATTTGTTTCAGATTTTTTTCTATCTAATTGAAACATGTCATGACACTGGGTAACCATTATTAACTGCAGTTTATAACAGATAGAAAAAAAATGACTTCTACAGAACTGAAGTGCTCTGTCACGTGCCACACAGCCTGCCAAAGGGATAATGAGGAATAAAACACTGAATTCCAGTCTCCAAGATTAATGCTTAATCCATGGCTAGATTGTAAACGGCCATTTGCCTACCCAAACCATTACAAAAAGCTACACGTATCRGTTTGTTGGAAGAAGCATGAGGAGATTGGGTTCTTTTCTGGCCCTTGGGGCTAACTTACTATGATCTTCAACAAATAATCGCTATATGCCTTGGTTTCTGAGTCTGTAAAATGTGAATATCTACATCCACTCCTATGCATTCATATTTTCACCACAGGACTGAAACTGGTGCTTTCTCTTGGATTTTTGTATAGTACATCACGTTAGTTTTACATTTCTTTTGACTACAGTATGAAACTGTTTAATTCACATGGGATCTAACAGGATGTGAGATACTGATCTGAATTATCTTTCAAATATCATTCAGTATTACAAACAGCAGCACCAGGCTGCTGAAAATTATTACATTTCAACAATGTCAATGAAAAATAAGGAGCCAGAGTTTGTCTTCTTGCTTGGATGCAGTACATGACTCAGTGCAATGATACCTGACATTACAGGTCAAATTGAAAACAAATTTGCCGATGGAGCCATAATTTGCAGAAGATTTAAAACAAATTTTAAAACTTCAATTGCGTAAACATTTTAAATCACACGAAGGAAGAAGCAAATTTTTAAGTCATTAATAAATATCAGCTGACATCCCTGAAATCTGGTARAAATGTATCTTCTCTACTTCTGTACTTTAACAGAACTTTCAAAAGGTACTTGCTCCTCTGAATAAAAGAATTTTATTTCATGGTCATGGCAGCTATCAGATATATCATTATGTCATTCCCACCTTTACTTCCCTTCGTAGCAGTCAAACATAGATGAGATCAGAGAGAATGCTACCTAGATAAAAGCTCTTCATACAGGGAACAGGTAAAATCTCAAATTTTTCTGCTTTTACCAGACTTGCACTAAGAACCTATAATACATCTAGTAAGCCACTTAAGTGGCATATTCCTCCCCTGCCTTTAAGTGGAACAGTTTGTTCCAAGTGTGAAAGGACTGAGCACGCAGTTCCACTTGTTCCATTCCCAGTTCTGTTACTGCCCGTACGAGTCCTGTGACTTTGTCCTTAATATTCAGTCTTCCTTGCCCTTGTTTACATATCCATGTTAGCAAAGTACAGCAAGCCTATATAGATTACATCTGATTTCCAGACACAATATGAATTATCATTCATGTCTTGATAATTTTTATACAATTTTATATAAGTACAAAAGTAGTTCAGTGTTTTATTTAAAAACAGAAAACAGAGATTTTAGTGTTCCATTCAACAATGAAGTGGATGAAAATATGGCATGGAAAAGCTTAAGTTTGGGGCTTTTGGTCCTGCTTTGGAGGCAATTAAATCAAAGAAGAATTTTGAGACTACAATGTGATCTCTCAAACTCATGTTAGGTTTCTTTTTTTTWAAATAATATCTTGTATGTGATATCAGAAGGCTCAATGTCACACTGTAATTTGGTTTCTGTTTGCTTCCTTTATTTTAGAATATTTTATACACACTATTCAGAGATAGTCTGTTTAATTTCCTGCTTGTTGTCAAATCCTGTTTGGTACATTCATAAAAAGCAGTGTCACTTTTTTGGGGAAAAAAAAAAACACCCAACAACCACAAACACACACACAAAACCCAAAAACCCACAGACTTCTACCCTGTGGTTTTGGTTTGCTAAGATCTTGGTATCTTTGCTTAAGACTCTGGACTGACCCCATGTCATCAGTCCTAAAACTAGAAACAGTTTTCTATAAACAGATTTGAAATGTTATGTCTTTGTTTTATAGATATCTACTCCTTTGATTTAATAGTACTACAGTCAAGAAGAATTTTTTATGTAGAATATTTTAGTCTGTATTGCCTTTTTTTTTTTGACTCATCATACTGTTTATGAAAATTTAGTCTGCTCTAGGTGATTTAGCACCCAGACAGATGCCTTCTATACTTCTCGTTTGTTGAAAAGTACTATGATTTTGCATTTTACAGTAGAATCACTCTYTCTCTTAAGCTCTCTTGTACTTTCTGAATTTTCTTAAGCATCATGGAAAGAATGAAAATGAAGCTCTGACATCCATCCTACTGAAAAATCTAGCCTAAGTTGCTTTTCGGTAGAACCATAGAGAGATTGTCTGCCAGTCAAGCAGCAAAAGTGTATTATTCAGAGTGTATTTGTATCCATTTCCAAAAAGCAGCTTGCAAATATGTCCAAGTGCAATAAATTTCTTGTGCTCCAATGTATTTATGGAAGTGGGTAATCAGCACTTGATTTTAAACGAGCTCTTTTTAATTTCATGTCTTCCCCGATTTCATTCCAGCCTGTGCCAAAGAGGGAGCTACCCTAAACAGCATCATCTTGTCACACCGCAGCTGCCAGTGACTCAGTGGTTTAAAAACTTGCTGCTGGGGGGGGCAGGGGAGGAATAGTACACACACCCCTTTTTTTTTAGTCTGTGTTTTAAAATACCACAGGCAATATATTAAAATTACAGAAATAAAAAAAAAAATTAGAAGATACGCCTAGACTAGCTACAGTTGCTCCTTCTCCCATCACAGTCCTTTTCTGTCAATGCCCTACAATCACAAAACAAGGCTTCGCCTTCCTCACAGGGGCAGAACCGAGTTCACTGGAAGCAGCTGGAGATCGACAGGAACTGGAGCCTGTTACCCACTTGAAACCCTCTCCCTTTACATTTCATGTCTTGACCAACTTTGTAGCAGAAAAACCCTGCCCTCCGCAGTTGGAGAGCTCTTGAGGCACAGCAAAATGCGATAGCTCTGCTACACACAATAACCAGCGAACATACAGAAGAGAGTTCTGTATCAGTGGTTCTTCATATGGATTCAGAAAAGGGATATATAGAAAGGCAACTGCAAAAGCCTCTGGAGAGGGGAAAAAAAGAGAGTTGCAGCTTCTTCAGGAAATTATGAGCTATGATACAGAAATGCCCTGGAACAAGTGCTCTTTCCTTCTCCACCCACATACCCAAGGTCTGCATGAATCCAGTTCACTAACCTGTACGGCTGACAAGGGTTTTCATCCTTAGCTTCAGGTTTCAAATTCATTGCAAACAACGGGAATATTGCCACAGAGCTCGGTGCATGTTGGCTCAGGCCCATCGTGCACAGGGAGTGACTTTCTGAGGGAGATGGCTGGGCCTGTAAAGGGAAATGTGCATCAAATGCAGATTACTATGAAGTAATAGGACTAGGAGCAATTGACCAAAACCAGAAATCCATATTAAATGGAAAAATTATGCAGCATGCAGCCAAAGGAAAGGACTTAAGGACAATTCCTAAAAGCCATAATCCTAGCTTAGGGCTGCAATTAAAGAAGAAAAAAAATAAAAATAACAGAGTGGTGGGAGACAGGACACAGAAATGCATTCAGAGTTTAGAAGAGTACAAATCATGTAAGGATGTTGTTGCTTTACAAGGTACCAGCTGGACCCTCAGTAGAACACACACCATTTGTCACTGGTTCAGAGAGGAACATCTCACAGCAACTGCCCTAGAACTGGTGCAGCAGCACCCAGCCAGGACAATGCAAAGGCAGGGAGGCTGAACATATGTGCCATATTCTCAGATATCACTAGCACAAGCACAGCCAGCTACATGTCTGCTTATACAGCAGATGAGCTTTACTTTTTCCTCCCAATTCTTCTACCATCTAAAGCAATTGGGATTCCATCCAGGATAGATAAAATAGGGCTAGGACCTCTCGGGCTCTTTCTATGCCTGACTGAGATAAAAATAAAAAGGAACAACTGTGTTGAGCTAAGTGGCTTTTCCATTCTAACAATCTTCATGCCCTTGAAATTTAGTTTGAAATGGAGCAGCCTGCTATTTCCACATCAAAAATCAATACAATCAACAGGTTAAAACATTCTCAGTTACAATGAAAAAGTATCTGGGGAAATAATACATGATACATTAACAAACGTCTGAAAACTTAAAGGCCATCAGAAAATAGAAAATCTCTTCGTTTGCCCAAGGCAATGAYATGGCACTATAGATGAGCACCATACAGAAACTTGAGGAGATAAAGTATCTATTCCCGGCAATGCCAGCTATCTGCTCTGTGACCTTGGGCAACTGTCCCCTGCCAGAATGAATTAAAAATGCTTCCTTACATAAAGTGGCTCAAGATCTGTATGCAGAAATTGTATTTCTCTTACGTACAGTAGTTATAACCTAGTTAAGAATCCTCTGAACTTCACATGTATACACACAATATAATAAAACAACACCATTTAGCACAGGGCTGTAGCAGAAAAGAATCTTCCACAGATGCTATCTCTGACTTGCACTAACTGATCCAAATGATATTCCAGAAAATATTGTGGACCTATGGTAAAAGTCTGATTTTTATTCAYGCGAAACAAAAAGGAAGCAGCTTAGTATAAATGCAATCAGATGAATCAGAATGTACCTTTTCCCAACCAATTTAAGAAAAAAAGAAAAGTTGATTTTACTAATCTCATGCTAAAATATTGACAATGGCCTGGTTTTAACTTCTTTCTTAATGACAATACTCCCAAAGCATCCAGCTTCCATAGAGGTCCGGGCTGATACACAGCTCACTGTATTTCTTCAACTGAGTATCAACTCCTGACCACAGCATGGAGGGACACGTCGTTTCCCTCCCCCTGCCTTGAGATAGCAAGTAAAAGAGAATCATTTTTTAGGACTGTTTTTAAACATTCATTCATTTGACCCCTCTTTTTATGAAATGTCTGGCATGAGGATATGAGAATAAGACTTTATAAACAGTCTGCTAAAGTATAGATTATAAGCTCTAGGAATCCCATATACATCTCTAAGAGGCTGAGTGGGTGTGTGTGTAAATAAAATGGCCTAGTTTAAAATGTCTTTAATAACCAATATTTGGCAAGTTGAACCAAATGGGTGTGAGCTCCCCCTGCTGACTCTCAAGCTAAAATAAATGAMTTGTCTTCAGATGCTTTTGCAAACACTTTTGATATTGGCTCAAGGTCAAAGGAGTGGACCAGTATAAGGATGTTAATTTAAGCATCGTTAGCAACACAGACCAAAACTAGCAATAGGGACATTATGTGTTTTATTTCTGTCCCACTGGAGTACTTTTACAGTGGGTACCAATTCAGATTTCAGTGATACTACTCTTGATTTACAGACTAATAGAATAAAACCATTTCATACAATCTTTGTGTTTCTAAAAAAACATATACCAAATAAGAGATTAAAAATTGGATCATTACAAGAATGTGATGTTGTCTTTTACTTTAGACATGAACATATGAAACAATATATACCCAGCTCCAGGCAGACACCAACCACCTCTTTCATCAGCTGTAACATACATCTGGATTACTGTACCACCTAAGCTAAAAAAAAAAAAAAACAACCCAAAAAACACCCTCACACACACAACGAAGCACAGCCCTCACATTTTAAAGACTATATATACCAGACTTCCACAAATGTGAAAGCTATGTTACACAGTGGCCCAATAATCAAAGATTATACCTTTAAAATAGACCCTATTTAATATTTTATTGTTATCAAGACCAAATTTTTCCACATTTCTTCATGCCACTCTCACCAATAACTAGGAGGAGGCTGTCCATCCTCATCTGTTGGCTATATTTTATACAATTCCTGATTTTTTTGGGCAAATGTTTTTATATCACAGAGAAGTTTGGATGTGAAGTCGGTTCATYGACTGCTGCATTTCCAGAGTCATTTCAAAAGGAACTGCTGACATCTACTGGTTCGAATTATAAAATACTCCATTTACAGTTTTTCTTCTTTAGATAAAATCTAATTGCTCTGATTTCTTTCTCAGATGATGGCAGAAGAGGTAATTCTGTTGAAATTAGCAGAAATAAACCCATTCTCTCCCATTTAGCAGTTCACCTCCTCTCTATGCTTTCTTGCAGACATAGGAGTCTAGAATTATATCTGCTAGGCACCAACAATTTTTTGAACATGAAAAACATAGGGAACACTTGGCTATCGCATGAGGCCTCTCCATCCAGCACAACACAAAATCCGCACATTTTGTGCTGAAGATTCTCAAACGATTTTGCAAATCTGATGCAGCGCAAGATTAGCATCCTCACCCTTCTCAGAAGAGACCCAGCTTCCACTCAGCACTGTATTTCTGAACCTTGAGGCTGTTGCTCAGAAGCTCCAGTGCTAAGCTGGGCATTCAGGCTTTCCATGCAATGCATGTGATGCCAAGGACTCAGGGAAGGTGTGGAGAAGAAGAGTGGGGCTGAAGYGCTTCAGTAAGTGATTTGATATTTCAGACTGAGGGGCTATAAACAGACCCGCTCCCCCTGCCCCTTGCTTGGGATCATTCACCAAGCAACCATTCTTTCACAATTCAATACTTAAGCCAGGTCAGCTGTTTCAGGTGACCATGTCTTAGCACACACAATATCCCTCTTATCCCCACTCTGTATTTATACATGCCTCCTCGTTACTGTCTTTTCACTTAGCACTCGGCCCTTACTCTTTCCAACGCAGGGAACAGCAGGCGCGTGCTCTGAGCATGCTTATGGAGTTGCACCCATTTACAAGAAAGGCATTTCCATGTTGCGTTCCAGAGACCTAGTTTAGGAGCTCTGGGGCTTTGGCTTGAACAGGAACAGCAGGTAGCTTGGTAGTGGTAGGATGGCATTACTACACAAGCAGCTTTGCAGATGCCAGCCCAGGAAGCAATTCTGACTACTTTGAAAATGTTTCTTCAATGGAAGGCTGTGGCAATTAGAGAGGCAGAGAGGTACATGAGGGTGTTTGGAGACACAGRTCAAGAGCAGTCTATTTAGCATGCAGTAAAACTAGATATAAGAGTCAACTTCCTACACCAAGTCCTAAGGTATTATCTCAAAACAAGCCTTCTTTTTTTATACTAAGGGCAGCAAACCCAATTTTTACTACTTCTCCAGACATCCAGAATTCTACTGCTGTCAGCTGCATCACTACTGGCAAATCAGTACCTTTCACTCTCATTGCCAATATCTGGCCAAAGCATCAGACAAGCAGGAGGGCAATTAAAATATCACTCTGCTCCAAGAAACATTATTGAAAGCACACAGGCTTCAGTGATAACTTTTAACTAGGCTAACATCAAAAATACTGCAGCAGACCTAGCTAACAAAGAATATCTGGCAGCTAAATTGGACTTCTCTTTCTGCGGTTCTTTTTCCTCTTCACAAATCAAAACACACATCTACTCTGCATAATGCAATTATTGTTTTAGTTTTACAAGATCCTTACTTTTGTGTAGTCTTTCCAAAATGCACTCAAGACACAGAAAAATGGTTTTCACTGCTGCAGTTTTCAACACTTCAAACAAACTCTTGAGATACTACATTAATATAGGAAAACAGGAAAGCACCTGACAACAGTAGGTTGTGGATGGGGTGACTGGAAAAYACAAACAGAATAACCAAAACCTCATGCACAGAGAAAGCTGTGAAAATAGATGCCAGAAAGGAGGAAGAAAGCTTTGGCAGACCAGATGCTGATCACAGCTAGCAGAAGCACAGGACAGTGTCTTCCCAAGTCAGTTCTGCAGTACCTGTACTAACAGCAGGAATGTAAAAGGGTGTAACTAGCAGTCCCAACTCACTTTTTCAGAAGAAGTCCTTCAAGTGAGGACCTGTAGGATAGAATCAGACACTACAGAAAGTTACTACAAATAAGAGAAGCTAGCACAAGAATACATCCTTTTTCCTTACATCCACAAGCAGATAAAGATGAAGAAATGGTAGTGTCAGCATTGACCTTCTAGAGAGCTAGACTCTATTCAAGAGGGGAGTGTAAAAGTGTCTCCGAATRTTTTGTTACAGAATTGAATGAGGAAGTTGGCCAGGTAAAGAGGACTAAAAATTGATGGAAAATGAGAGTGTGATTTTGGGTCAAGGAGAACTGAAGGAAAAAACAGTACGAGAAGAGATAGGCAGATAGACGGACAATGAATGCACTTTAATGACTACACAGAGACCCATTTCAAACAGTGCTTTATAACCTTCCTACTGCTCATCAGGTCTCAGCCAGCCAGTAGAGGATGTGCTTGACATGCTGCAGTGAATAGAAAGATTCAAACATTAATTAATACACACTGAGGTGTGCCCTGCCCCAAGGGCATGCAGTTTAAATTGGACAAATCTAGAACGTGAGAGTAGATAAAGAAAAAACAACAGAGGACAGACAGAAGTTGAGTGGTATAAACTAAGCAAGTCATACACCTTTTGTGGGGTTTTGTTTTTCAATATTAGTATCTGTGGTAGAGCAAGAATAAAGAGCTAGACAACATTGAACTAATAGAAGTGAAAAGGGACACCTTAGACGCCTGACTTCACATTACGACTCAAGGCGCGTTTGATCAGAAAAGTGAGTTAGCCACGGAAGTGGGAAAGGTATAGGAGTAGTCATTTTAGATAGTAAAATGACATTTTATTTCCTGACAGTAGTTCAATAGCATTGTGTTTGTTTACCTATGGATTCAGCTAACACAGAGACATACAGCCATGCTAAATGAGATGTTCAGTCATTTGTGCCTAGTTTGAATAGAAAAAAAGCCCAAGATGAAGTAGATACAAACTTTTCCAAAGTCAAGAACAACCTAGAATTTATGAGTAAAAACAGTATACCGTTAAAAGACCAGCTGTAAAAAGTAAGATCCAGACTTGCATTGTCCAAGGCTTTGAGTCAAGCCCATTCAAAATTCCAGGGTATTTGCTGTACATTTCTGTGATGGCGATAAAAGAATATGGCTTAAGATCAGCCCTCAATTAGATAGATTGTCCTCTATTCAGAGGCCCATTAAGCACAGACACTTTTGCCAAAGACTTGATATCYGAACAGCAAAACTGCTAGAAATTTTAGAAAGAGATGAAGCAGGAGGCCTTAAAGAATAAATAATATTTTGGAGAACTGTACTTGGATTTAGTTAAAACAGAAGCRTATCTCCTTAGATTCAATGTACAAAACCTACAAAACAAGAGATTGTAGTGCATGCATGGCCAGTCTCTACAGATAATGTAAGGCAGGTGCTGTTATTAATTGGCCATTTCAGTCTTTTATTCAGTTACTTTTGTAGACAAATGTTCTTATGCCATTTGGCTGCATCCACGGCAAGGATAGAAGATTGTCATCATTTCATCACGCTAACAAGGCAGTAATAAAAAAGAACTGGCAGTCTGGAAGGAAACTGTAGAAAACGTTAATGGTGGAGTCACAGTACGGATGCCAAATATTTCCAGTAAAGGGGTRTAATTATTTTCAGGTACTTACTCTATGACAGGAAAGAAATGGCTAAGAGCTTTCCTTTTTGGATCTTTGCTCCTAAAGCAGCAGTGGCGAGATGTTCTGAACACGCACAGCAATGAGCCAGTCTTGGAGATGGCTCATTCTGCTTCTGGCATCCGTAGTTGGAGTGACTTTAGAGACCAGGAGATTATAAAGCTGCTGAGCTTTTCAATTTGAATCACCTGATACTTAACACATCCTTTAAGGCCAAGCATATGGCTAGGAAATTCTGAGCAACTCAAAGTTTTCTCTCTTAATCCTTTGGCTGACTCGTGACAAGTGTCTCAGGATGCACATAATAAGACATTGAGGGAGAATTCACTGAATACAAATTACCTAAGAGAGGCTACATAGCATTTCTCCCCACTTTCAAACAAAGAGCTCAGCACTAGTGTTTTGAAATTTGCCTGACACTTCCCTGATTCACTAAGATGTTCAACTTCAACAAGTATTTAACAAACTAGGTGCCTGTTGGTGACATCTCTAAAGGAGGCAAGTTACCTTAGTACCAAGTAGACATTCACTACCCGCCCCAAGAGGCAATATATTCTCAGAGCAGAAAGAATAGCAAGTTCTTGGGAATACTGCATTCATGTGAAAAACAAAAAAATAAGGAAAAAACATTGAACAGCAAAATATATGGCAAAAAGAAAGAAAATCTGCTATAAGAAAGTAATTCTTAATCAGATACTATGGGTTCTCTTTTTGGAGCATGTAATACGCAGAGGAGGAGATATCTTTCCAGTATTAAGACCCTTCCCTGCTAGTTTTCAACAAGGTCTGCATTCTTTTGCCTCAGTGAGGAAGTACTACATTTTTGGATGACAGGAGCAAACAGCCAAGTGAGACTGCAAATCACTACAGCAGACCTAACAAACCTTACTCYGATGGCCTCAGGCTTAGAAATGGAATAACGCAGATCTCATCCCAAAAGCACTCCCTGGAAATTCTCTGCAAGTGGCAAGGCTGAGTTTATCCTATTTTTAGCTTTGTCAGACTTTCCGAAATACCGGGCAAACCACTTGAAGGCTACACCTCTACTTCCCACCTGTAAAATGGGCACACTTGCCCTTTGCACATAGTACTTCAAGGCCTGATTCACACATTCACACACACTGTTGAAAATACTAGTACCCCATCCTTTCAGAGTACTGTTCTGTCTTAAAACTTCCAAGTATCCATTTCTTTTCAGGCCATCTGCAAAACTATGCATGGATGTAAAATTTACTCCTAAATAGTGTGAGAATGGTTGTGTTCAGAAATTCATCTGGAGTCCTTTACTTGCTCTCCTTCCTCTACAACTTCCTGAAATAAGTATAGACTATGCCTCAGGAAAACAAAGCTATTTGAAAAGAGAACAGCTGCCATGATGCTGAGTCAATACAGACAGACAAAATAAAATAAAATAAAAAAACTACACTGCATCTGTGGCAATGTGTTTCTTCCCCTCCATCACAATATCCCCAATGCATAACGCCTTGGCAACAGTTTAGTAAACAACAGTTCAAGCGTGTGTTTCAAAGAAATGCACCCAAACCCTGAAATCATTAAAACAATACACTAATTCCTGCAAYGGGGCATCCATGCAGCTGGTATTACAGTAGTACTTTGCTTTGGAACTAYTACCTCTGCCTCACTCAGGTTCCCCTTAGTTGTCTGCCTCTAAGCACTTACAAGGATGAACTGTGAAAAGGTGTAATAGTTACTTATCGCTGTTAGCAGCAACAGTAAGGGCAAAACACTCCAAAAGCTCCACCATCTTTTGCTAGGCATTAGTAGAGAGGTACTGTTCATCTTTTCCGGTGACAAGAATAGATTTATGGAGAATATTCATCTATGTTTTCACAAAAGATGTTTCTCTCCATTGCAGCTATTTTCACAACATGGTGCAGGGTTATCTACACTTAGAATTTATGCTAGTAAATCATAGTCAACTAAAACAATGCAAACCAGMGCTTAACTCTTGGTCTACACAGATGTTACTACATCACGCTTGTAACCAACGTAACCTAGGGAAGACACTAGAAATGCTTGCTCAGTATTAGGACACTAACCGTGACATCCCTCATTCAATCTGTTAACTGCATTAGAACATGCACTGACCTAGAGGATAAGAAGTTACAGTAAATACAGCCCTAGGAGCATCCAGAAATACTGAATAAAACAAAACAAAACAAAAAAAATAGTGGCATTCTGGCCAGGGAATTCAGGCATTTGGATCAGCCTTTCAAACTTCTGCTTCATTTGAGGATGGAGAGTGTTCTGTTTATCTAAAAGACACCTGCAAAAAAAAAAAAAAAAAAAACACAACCCACCACAAAACAAACCACTGCTTTTAAAAGTGGGAAAACCATGCCATGTGTTCAGAAGCAAAGTTTAAAAATGGCAGCTTTGTGAATGTTCTGAACCGTAAACTGGTTTTGCGAATATTATGAAAAGCAAAATGTACATTAGCAAATTGCAGCATTCATACTCTGTGAAARAGAATTTGTACAGCTGTAGACCGGTACATTTGATCTGCAAAACTTCACTAGAACAGTTTTTCATAGGAACAAGCCAAATTATTTAAAAGTGTTTCTTTGCTTGGGGATAGGCCCTTTTAGAAACTAATAAGCTCATTTTTATTGTTCTCTCCTTATTCTGAAAAACATTCTCATGGATGTAAAGGACTTTTCACTGGGGCATAAAGCAGAACTCCAGACACAGTTGAACTAGCACCTAATAACACTAACTCRTGTACAAAATATCTTCTGACTTTGTACACTGTCTTTTGTTCCCTACACCACTGAAAAGAGGGCAGGGCACTGTTTCAGTCCGTTCCCCGTAACTCTTTTGGAGGCYGAGTCATTTTTCAAGGTTTCCACTGTATTCCTCTGCTCTGCACCTCCTGGCAGAGGGAAGGGTGGATGGGACGCTCCCCTCTGCGATTTTATGTCTGACTGCATGAATGAGTTTTACACAAAAATCAAATTGAGGGGAAAAAAACAAGAAAATGTATTTTATGGACACAGATTAGGAATCTTGACACTACCAATCACCACTTTATGAGGCAGGATATAATTAAGATGTCAAAAAGTAATAAATTAGCACCAAAATAGAGCGATCTTTATTATTAAAGGTTTCCTGTCCATAAAGAACTTCTATTGCACAAAAAGCTTCCCTAATACAAAAGAACAAACTACATTAGACTTGAATTACCATTTTTATCAGCTTCTTTACACTTTTCTAGCAGCGTAAAGGAATCTATAGTGGGTACAAGGAACCTACATTTAGCCTTATCTGTTGATATCRCAGAAGAGGTAGAAAAGAGGCATTGTGGTAAGGATCATACCTGGTATGTTCACAATAGTTTTGTCTAGGGATGAACTTTATTAATTGTCATGAAACTATATAATATATATTATAATAAGAGGAAACCACAGCAAAGATGTTTAAATATGCCTTTGTATGCATGTAGATCAAGCACCTCCGAATTTTTATCATGGTATATGTGTCAACTACTACTTTCTAGGAGGTAGTCCGTGGTGAACAGCATGGGATCTGCATTCCCAGATCTAACCATAAAAACAGAAATCTTCATACCAATGGATTAAAAGCTCAGTTTTCCTGAGCCTCTCTGACAGAAAACTCTAAGGTACTTAGGTAATGGCATTGTTTAGGTCCTTTTTGCAGACTTGCTATAACTAAAAAATATGGATTACAACCCCAAAGTTCTGCTTTCATTTTAGAAAATCACCAATTATCAGCATGGCTACTTCTAATAACAGGATTGTATTAAAATATTTACTTCAAACTTTTTGTCATTGACCATCTATAACTGGAAAGTATTTTTGTTTCTTACTGCTCTATCTATTAGAGAAATATTTTCTTTGCATGCWAAAAAGGTATCCCTAAAATGGGCTTGTTATAAATACGCAACATTTCTATCCTATGTTCTTTTTACTGTGCGAGTATGCAAGCACAAGAACTTTACTTATGCAAGTAGTACCAAAAGTCAAACAAGGTCATTCATCAAATATATATACTGTGCATCTAATGCTTGTAGGAATGAAGAGCTGATCTAAAATATTGACTGAAAATAGCATGTACTACTTCTGTTTTGAAATATAATAAAACAAATAAATAATTGATGACAAATCATTCAGCTATTTATATTAGCATTTAAAAAACAAAAATCATATTTCAATGGGAGATCCATTATTAACATTTCTATAATTGTATGAAAATTCTGGCTAGCAACATTTTTCCAAAAAGTGAAGGAACAAAAAACCCTCACTRAGAGTACATGAAACTCTTAATGAAACTTGACTGTGAAAGCTGTAAGAAAAAGACACTTCATTATCACAAGAGAAGTAGATTTGGTATTTTATATACCTACTCAGATGACCAGATCAGTGTTCTTCATGCACTGTTCATAGTAATCGCAACCTATTCCTATGGCTATCAAGAGCCCACATAAGCCAAAAAGCCTGATGCCTCTTTATTTTAAGGGGGAGGAGGCATTTTAGCCATTTTCTTTGCACTAGCTAAGTGCCAGCTAGTAGATATCACAACTTAAAAGAAAAGAATGTGACCTGAAAAGGTATGCTAACAATAAAAGTACATCATTTAGCTGCACTGTCACCACCAAAGCCATTCTAATAAAAGTCTGAAACATTTAGACTCATCAATAAGGACAGAATGGAGTGCTACCTACCAGCTCTGGGCCTATTCAAAGGTTAGGCTCAATTTAGTGTCAGTTCAAACTCATTTAAAATCCCATCCACGAATTGAGTTTGCTGCCCTTGCTACTGGGGTAGCTAAACAAGGAGAAAGATAAGATCAGAGCAGTACTTCAGCTACCTTAACTCACTTTTGAGTGAATGTCTCTATTCTTATGCATACAAACTGTATCAACTCYTATAACTTTTTTTATAGTGAGAAGGTGCACAAGACCAGGATAGGTTTCTATTTTCAGCTAGGACCCTGTCCCACTTACAGTGAAGCTAAATGCMAGACTTCAATCGCAGAAGCGTTGGGTCACTCCAAAAATCTCACTCTGGTATTATACATCCTCAYACACTAAGAAAAGTAATCTACTGCTATTTTTTTGTTGTTTCTTTCTTTCTTTCCTTATTGTTTTGCATTCCCAAGAGCACAAATTCTTGCTAGCAGATGCCTAGGCAAGGCAGAGGCAAAGCTTTAAGTCATTCTCTCTCTTTAAAATTAAAGTAGTGGAGCAAGAGGCATCATTAGCATAAGTGGAAGAGTCAACAACTTAAAGTGGTTTAAAAACCTTATAAGTTTACCAAAAAATATTTCACAGGGAAATGAAAAAGGCACATAAAATAGAGAAAGCCATAACAATGTCTGCCAAAATATAGATGCAAATATATTTAGGATTGGTTCCACTTTATGTTTGTTTTAGTTCCGTTATAATGCTTAGATTTGCCTGGAGCTGACTCAYGCTGCTTCTGAAAGGAAACAAAGTTTAACATCTCAATTGAAGAGTGCAATCTGCCCAGAGACTGGATCTCCACAGCTTTTACTGACCAAGGAAAATTATCTGATTTATAAAATGCTTGACATCTCTAAAAGCTTCTCCACAGGCCCAAATGCCTTGYCTAGGCTGAATTAACTGTAGCAGATAATTCTGCAGAAATGTTTAGCAAGCTTATTAGGCCCCTGCATATTAACACAGAGGGGAAAAAAAACCCTATTGCCATGGCTATTGGATCCTTCACGTAAAATATTTTTCAGTAAAAAGATGACAGCAGAGTGCTTTATTGCTGTTTGCTTCTGCCACCAGCCTCAGTTTAATTCAGAGTTTATTAAAGTAAATGGGAGTCAGAAATTTAATAAACTCATAAAATGCAACTATTTTATACATTCCCTTGAAAGGGTGCTTCAGGACAAGGTATATCTTCTCAAGAGAAGGTATGGGCAGGCTGCATTGGCTCACTCTAAAGATTTCTAACTGGAAAAAAAATTGTACAAAAATTAGAAAGAAAAACATATGAAAAGAGAACAAAAAAAAAATATCATCTGGTTTAAGGTCTAAAATAAAGCCTAGCCAGATCAAGTACTCTCCTACAATTTAGTTACAGTGATCTCAGCAAGACTCAGAGCCGGGCTCAGCTGTGTATGTCACGTCCCATCAGAAATGCTCCTGGTCTCTGTCGCTTCTTCTCAAATTCACAGAAACCAACACCCTCCCCAGTGTTCAGCTCTTAGCGGTGGGCACCCAAACCCATGCACACATTAAAGCAGTCAGAGGTTATGTCTTAAACTGCTGTATTGTCAGGCCAGGTGGGAAGGCCTGTTCTGTAGAAAGGTTTCAAAAGTAACATGAGGCTCTTTCACAGGCCATCTTTTCCAACCACAAATCTTGGCTCATTTTTATTTTTGTAAAAAACAAAAAGTGTGGGACTACTCGAACTTATGTGATAACATCTGAAGGTCCAGATGGGTGCATCTATTTGTCTGCCATCGCCACTCCAAGGTTTCTTCTCCTGCTGAGGATCCCATTAACATGTAAATCTTCCCCATCCTTGCCTGACATCTGAATTTTTCAAAATAATTTAGCATCCCTTTTTCTCACCTGCAGGGCAACTCTCTTCCTTTTAAATGTTAATTAGGCATTTGGTGGCTTAGCCTAAAGTGTTAAATTCAGAACCATTTATCAGTTTCCCTCACCTCCCTTCACCCCCATTCACCTCTCAATCATCATTTTAGAGAAGATCGAACTGTCTGGTTCTCATCCATCGAGAGTTCTAATCAATAACCAAGGATATTAAGCATATAAAATATCCCATGGGCAGGTGACAGGAAAGTTTTGTTGGTGCTTTTTGGAGATGGACTGCACAATTTCACTTCTGGGTTTACCATTCACAGTCATCATGAGAAAACTTGGAATCAGCTCTACTCTTGTAAAATGGCAGCAGTCATGAAGCTCCACGTCCAAGTAAGTACCACCTCCTGCAGACCAGGTTATCAGATATTCTTTGCATACCCTTGGCCATATCTTGTTGCTTAGCAAACACTCATCAACTTTGACAGGGTCAGGATTTTATCCTGCATGGTCTGCACATTGCCTATAATATGGCAATGACACACACTGCTTCAGAGTTTGAACAGTTCCATTCAATATATTAATGTATATTTACTATGCTTACAACTTGAACTAGGAGGTGCTAGGAGCTCTTATAATACCRTAAAATCTGACAACTTGAATTTGGGTAGTGACAAGCCTACAGATAACTCTGCTGAAAAGCCTTGAGTAAGGCTTCCTTCAGCTTCAGAAGTTTTACTGCACCTCAAGAAGATTTGGACAGCACAACTCTGGCTAACCAAAGTCAGTGCCATCCAGCTGCTCCTACCTGGCATGGGCTCAACCATAGAAAATAGTATAAATTGAACAGGAAAACTGATGTTTTTTCTGTCAGCTGCACCTGCCTATCAAATCATGCTGCCCATTAGAGGTTATTTTCCAAAATCTCTTAACCTAATAAACTTAACAGACACAATGATATTTATGCTGCTATGAAATACTGCAGCTTGTCAGTGCTGGAATACTTAACTATCAAATCTACCAGTTAGCTCTCATCTCCAGAGGATTTTAACTCATGACAGAAGTGAATTGGAAAGGCAGATGTTTTTACAGTGGTTTTCAGAGAGAAACAGATCCCACATCAGAGCACAGGGTTTGAAAATAGCATCCCCTCTCTCCCAGTTACATAAGAACTAAGTGTCTCTATTACGTGTTTACAAACCACACGATCTAACAGGCACAGAGCAATAGGTTTAAATAAACAAAACCAAGGGTTTGTGCAATTTAGTATCAGTGTACACACACATACAAAACAGGTTTGGTTTAGTCTATTACACAAAATAACTGCCTCAGATGCTGTTATGGGCACTCATCTCTGACATGGGACATTTAATTCCCCATCAGAATCAATTAACTCATGGTTGAGACTACAACTGCAGGGAATACTAATTAATAACTATTAATTAGTCAATTAAAGGTTGGGACAGCCTGTCAGCCTCTGTCTCAGGTGAGTGTTATACAATACAAGGCTCACTGGAACAACCAGTTTGAAACTAAGCACATTTTCCTTTTGAGGAAAGTAATTAATCTGCTGCTTGTAATTCTGCTTCAGTTTCTTCATTTAAAGCAGCATTCGTCCCCCTTTGCTGCAGACTGCCCAGCAGATAACCTTCCTCGCTGTGCTCACCTGCATCACAACACCTCAAGATGCACAACTTCAGTCATGGTCCATTATGTCGTCATTAGATCCTTCAACAAGGGGAACTACTGCTTAACCAGCTACCGCAACTAAATGCTGGGCTGTAATGCTGCAGTGCTACCGGAAGCCTAGCTTACACGCTGAGAGGAGGGTATTGCTGTGTGAGGACTGGTTTCTGTGTTTGCTAGCTTGGAAGGGGAATCTCTTCCCCTCCAAGAACCAGCTGCAAAGCAGGAGGTCAAAAAGCTGCAAGTCCCAAGTAGGGCCACCAGCACTTGGAGCTTCTTCTAAAAGTAGAAGCCACTTTCCAGAAAGCTGGAAGGATGATTTCTGCACAACCTTGCTCAGTGAGCTGCTGCACACCTGTGGAGCAACAAGAATGACTCTCTCAACAAGGATATTAAAATAGCTTGTCAGCATCTCACTATAAAGGAAAGCGGTGATTTAAGGACAGAAGCCCAAAGATAGCCAAGGTTTACAAATAACTTGGGGGGGGAGGGGAGTGGAACAAAAATAACCCACAACCCAAGAACATATTCTCCACATTTTTTCCTATATGAGATTCCATTAAAGCAACCTTGAAAATAGCCTGTACAAAATCCAGTTGGAAAATGAATGAATCAAAGCAACTACCATATACTGCTCCTGCAGAAAATGTGTGTATGTAATGTAAAGAACTTAAAGAATAGAAACTCATGAATTCTACTAATTCTTTAAGAGGACATAATCCTAATAAATTCACTGGAGAAAGCCAGGTTGAAAGCAGGCAAAGAGGCTGAAACCCCTGACTCTGGATCAATCCATGTAAATACACATTGCACCACTGCACAGTTACACAATTACAGCACAGAGAAAAAAGCAGATACCAAAAACACTCCAACTGTAGCGGCACTTATGAAGTCTTCCTCCATTACAAAGGCATTTGTGCTGTTCTGCCAAGGAAAACGAGCAAGGGAAAGGCAACATCTACTCTGTTTTTTTCTGTGTGAAGGAGACAAACCAACTTAAAGGTATTTTTTGCTGTGCATTATTTGTCTGCCCAATGTTAACAATACAAAAGGAGAGGAAGGCCAACTCACATATGCTACGCCATTCTCTAGGGTCTTTCCATATACTTCCTCCATGATTCTGATCAACCCTGATGCCTAAGTGAAGAGCACAAGTTCCTTCCTTGTTCAGGTTTGGGACCTTCTGTCAAAATTGTATCAGAGGTTTCTTCCCAGGAGCACATAATCTCCAACTGCACACCCTCATAGCTTCAAAATGCTCACTCCCCATTTAGTCTAATCAAAAATCACACCTCCCCAAAGTTAATAACTTTGAGAATTCCAGACATACATAAGTGTGGGACCCACCAGACTGGGAGCTCTGCAGTTATCTGTCACGGAGAAATGGGTCATGGTTATTTGGATACAAAATTGCTACGACTTCTCAAAATTTCTGGAAGTAATAAAAGAAAAGTCTTTATTTAAAGCACAGAGGCAAAAGAACAAAGAGAAGAGGAAATTAAAGTAAATCTTGCACCACTGAGCTGGCACAGACCAGTAGATCAATGCCAGCACACAGCTCCGCTGTTCGGGAGCTCTGCATTCTGATCACTAGCAGTCTGCATGCAAATGCATCGCTAAAGGAAGAACAAAGAACAAAGAGAGAAAGCAAATACAAATGCATATGCACAATCATTCAATTTGGGTTTATTCATAAAAGGAATTTCATTCCTTGCTTCCTCCTCTGAAAGGTTGTTTCCAACCTTTGGATGGCTCTTTCTGCATTTGCAATATAGCAAATTTCAATGATCCACAATTACACATTCGCATACATGTGGYAAGGATGCTGTATCCACCTTTACTTACAAGCAACAAAAATGAATTTTATTAGTCCAAAGACATCACATTTTTCTCTAAACATGTATTCAAAGAAAACAATTTCTAATAGTAAGCTTTTCTTTTATCAGCATCAGAGTATGCAGAGGTGCCTGGGCTGGGGTGGAGGGGAAGTAGTACATGTTTTTGTGAAATTTCTGGAGTATTGAAGGATTCCTACCTCCATTATCATTAATAGCTGGGCTTTCTGGTATTCCCTAATGTTTGCAAGTCTTTCTCAATCACTTCATCAAAGGCCACAGAGCTTGATTTCTGAACAAGTTGTCAGCTTTTAATACTCTCTCCATAATAGCAATATTTTTTAAATTAATAAGATTAGGGAGCAGATTTTTTAAGGTTTTCCAGCACCAAAAAGAGTAGATAAGCATGCAGTGGCCTTTTCAAAAGCATCAGGGAATCCAGTTCCCATTAATCTCAGACATTGTTTTATATTTCATAAAGATACATAAATGTTACTCATATACTTACAGACAGGAATGAACTGGACCCTAGCCAAAAAGCCAGCAGAAGTACAGTTCATTCACTCCAAAACAATGACCTTCAGGCCTAATCATACCTTTCCATGAGGCTAAAAGTAATGTAGATTACTGGGTAAAGCGCATCCCAGGACTATGCAGTATCTGTGCTCTACTCCAGCTCAGCCACCAACCGGGAAAACAGTTTTGGGACTCTAAGCCACAACGTCCCAGCTTAATGTTTTTTCTTCTGTGTCTACTCCAGGAATACCTTTGCAACAAAACTCTTCCTTGCTACATGGACATAGCACGTGCTAATGGCACAGCATCAGCCCCTCGCGCAGAGGCAATTCATTCAAATCCTTTGGACACAGTGGCAATAATGCAAGGACCTGCAATGCACACTCTGGATAACACATGGGGAATCCCTTTCCATAGGGCTGGAAATGAAACTAACTGAAAGAAACGTTTACTGAGGAATCTTAAAGTCAGTGATTAAAGCCAACTCAAATAATCAGACACATTTTATTGCCTCTAATCATCAAACTACTGTCCAGATTATCCTTGACATGTGAAAAGATTTTATGTTGAGTTTATTAATTTACTTCTTTAATAACTGACTGGGTGATGCCCCATTTGTTATATATTTCTCCCTCACACTGTTGCAAGAGCAAGTACAAGTTTTAATATTGTTTATGTTACTATCATTTGAAAATGAATAGCTTTTCATATGTCTTTTGACTTCCTAGTGGCTACAAGGAAAAAAAATCTTAAATATATTCAAGGCTAAGTGTCATTTAAACTGCCTCTGATATACATGTATTATAGTAAATTACCATAAACATGTTATGCAGTGATGGAGACAAATGTGCAAAGAGAAAACCCATGTAAACAAGATAAGTAAAACTGTCTTATACATATTTAAGGGATCCATAAGTGAGAGCTAGTCATAAACTTGACAAAGGTAATAGAAGATATATGTTAAACTTCATTGCTATAAAATTCAGGTTAAAAAGGTGATATAAATATTTTAGTCTTTTATCTAAGACTCCATCATTAAAGATTTAGTCCCTCTTCAACTGCTTTGGGGAGTTTGGAAGGGGTGAGGGGTTTTTTTTTTTCCTTTTTCACTTTTTTTTTTTAAAACTTCTGCACTTTGTCCGTTGTTTTGAGTTCTGTTTCTTTCTTCCCATGTTTCTTAGAGAGCTTGTTAAAAGTTGATGTTTTATATACAGGTATATATGCCATGCACCCACAGAGTTACTAAAAGATAGCTGCCAGTCCTCTGATTAAAGGGCTTACAAACACAGGGGTCAATTTTCTATTAATTAGAAATCCATGTTGGTGGTATTATAATTGAGACCCACAGGCCACTTATGCAGTGGCAGGGTGATTTCTTCTCAGCCCAGAGGAGGGCTCAGAGCTGTCTTTCACCTGTTGCTTGAGGTCCTGAGCAACCTGCTGTAGCTGACCCTGCTCCGTGCAGGGGCCCTGGACTGAGCTATCTCCAGAGGTGCCGAGCACCTGTAGCTGCTCTCCAATCCCTATTCCAGAGTTCCTCTCCCGCCAGCCAGCACAGACACTGGGCAACCTCCCAGCGCTGCTCCACTCCCAACCCTCCTGAGCATCATATGACCTTCCAGGTTCAGCTGTTTGTTTAAATGTTTTTCAAACATTTGGTCACATCTTCTCCAGCCCTGCCATTCTCCCAGTCTCAGCAACACTAATTTAAAAAAAAAAAAAAACCGCCTACAGGAGGACAGTAGGATCTCTTCTTATACCATAGATTTTGCAATTACAGACATGCAAGACGGCGCGCCCTCCTCCTCACTGTCCCATACCTTCTGCAATGTTGCTGGCTTCAAGAGCAGCTCCTTCTAACCGAGCACAAAGACCACATGATGAGCAATAGTTCTGTTGCCAAAAGACTGTGATTTTATGGCTTTGTGGTATTTGGTATTTTTCTTAAATTCCCAGGTACTCAAATACAYTATTTGCATGGGAATCTCACCACGTTCAATTTCTAGTCCCCAGGGTTGCAACAGAGAGTTAGAAAATGTGGCAGAAAGATAGAAAGGAGGATTCATAAAAGAATCCAAAAATTATTTTTCAAAAAAGGAAAAAAATAAAATAAAAACCCCAAATAAACCACTTTTATTTCTTAAGGTCAACCTCAAAAATTGTGGCATAGCTTCTAACCTTTTATAAGTTAGTCATACCAGCCAGCACTGGATACAAACAGATCCTTCTCATGGGCTTGAAAGCTCAACATCCTGATTCAGAAACACAGCTGCCACTGTTTTATATCAACATCTGCCCCAGCACAATTTAATGACAGATATTTATCCTTATATAAATAAATATATACCCCTGARGTGTGTAACTTCCTTGTGTAACATGGAAATAGCTATTAATGCTCATTACATGTACACTTAATTTAAACATCATGTAGCTGTTGATCTTGGGTTTAGTTACCTGTAGCCACCTTTAAATTTAAAAAAAAAAAATAAAAAACCCACAGTGAAAGGAAAGTGAGGTTGATTTATTGCATCTAAAAGTTTGGGATGGATCTGTATGTTCCACTCATTATCATACAAACAAAATTTCCCTGGAACACTGTGAGAGCACATTGGTATTTAGGGTCCTGCTCTTTTGTTTCATGTCTCAGTGATTTCCTCATCAAGTCAGCTCAATTTTCAAGTGTTTCCCCTCTCACCCCCAACAGCCACTCCTGATAATTGCCTAAGCCTGAAAGCCAAGCAAGGTCTTCTCTAGCTTATATATTAGTAGCAGTAGACTCTGAAATCTGAGGTTGGTTAATAAGCCATCAGGACAGTCTGGACTGTCACTACAACCCTGGCAGAGGTAATAACACTGATTTAACCAGCTAAGTAGCAGAATGTAACTCTGAATATACCCAGATAGCAGAAATCCATAGAGTAAAAAAACCTGCCATTCATGAGCAATTGCTTTTGAGTCAGTAATCACAGGAAAAAACACTAACATTCAAAAATATTCTGAAATATTTTGCCAATAAAGTTAAATTTCTAGTGTTTATTTTAGATCCTATACTTCAGGGGAAGAGAGAAACTTTTTCACCTTTTTTTTTTTTCCTGTTTTGACTTTTTCTTATTTAATTTGAGCAAAGACGGGCCAGAACCAAGGCCCTTGATCCAAATATTCCCACACTTTCTACTCTTCAAAAAAAAAAAGCAAAATCTGTTCATTGTGTCTGTGATCCATCTCTCCCCTCAGTGACTGTCTTGTAGTTTCCTGCATTCCATCTCTAAGCCTGCTTGCCAGTCTGGTTATTTTCTCTTCATCAACTTTTTTGGGAAGAGGCCATTTCATTTCCCATCAAGTCTCTTCTCCCTTCCATTGATTCTTATTCTGTATTTTTCCCTTTTGCCCTCACACAGCACTACACACATTTTCCTCTCCATTAAGTTAACTCACAATTCATCAAGATTGTGCACTCCAGAGCCAAACAGATATGGAGCTGTTTTAGAAGAAAAGGCAGGGATTGCTCCAGCTCGCTAATAAAGGTTATCAATCTTGCTCCCTTTTAAATGAAACATGTTGTAAGCTTCTCTTAGTCACACTAATGAAAGTATTTTGCCAAGTTTATCCCTAGCATGAGTCCCAGATCAAGAAGTGGGGGGAGGGGGGGTACAGCATTGAGAATAATGGACCTATATTTTTAGTTAGTGAGTATTACATATTAGAAGAACTAAGAACCTTTTTGGGCTAGGAATAGGATAATAATGTGCACTTCTGTACTTGAAACAGAGTGCCAAGACCCTCACTCTAAGTGGTATACATAATGGCTCTGCAATGTTTTCATGAGGTCAGCGTAGAAAACAACTCTTATCTGACCACATCTATGAAAGTCTTGGGGAGGAGTTAGGGATTTTGTTCTATTATTGAAAGGGTTTTATATATCCAAAGCCAGGAGACATAGTTAACTCAAATATCCTTCTTCAGAATTTCTCTTGCATTCCCCCAGAGTAACCACTACTGACACTTATCACAAAACACTCGCCTAACTGGATGGTTTTCTAATCTCACATGGCAACTCAAGAAGTGCAGCTTTCACTAAGAACCGTAGATGCTCCCTGTACACATGGGGCAAAAAGGCCTCTGTAAACTGCTTTGGGAGATTAGGGCTTTATTTCCAAGGATGGAAAAGGAGCTGTGTGCACATACCTGAGGTCTGCATTTCTGAAGTCACTTCACTTTCCTGCTAACATCACTTCAGGGACTTAAAATCCATTCCTCCTCCCCCCTCCCCCAGTCAAATTCTACTTTCCCAGTTTCTTCTTTATCTCCTCCCCCCACCAGCACTTAGTGAGCATGGATAGMGTCTAACACCAGCTGTGCAGCCCATGACTTACTCTGCAGTCTCTATATATTCTTTACCTTACATTTCTCAGGACAGGAACCGCAGAAGAGCTTTTCCCCCTTTCCAACTAACTGTCAGGGTTACTCAGCATGGGCCTGCCAAAGCCAACGTGCATCCTTTGCTTCTCCATCACCAAATTCTGTACAAGGCCACACCGGAACCCTGTCAAAGGGCTCAAGAGCAAAGGGAGCAGGCAGAACTGAATTAGCTCCCCACACACCTCATTCTTCTTTTGCATCTATCCAGTACTCAGTTCCCAAGTTACAGATGCATTATTGTAAGCAAGAAAGATGCAACCCCCTCAGCCCTACCTGGTGTCTCCCCCCATCTCCAGCTACCTTCCATACTATTACAATAGTCCCAATTACTGTTTTTAATGCCTTATACTCCCTTATTCCCATGAGAGATCTCATTTGCCTTCATCCTGAAATAACATGACATATTATCACCAGTTATCACAAATTAAATTTCTCTGTCTCTCCTGGGGAGTATATTTTATACCTGCCTCCTTTTCTGCAGCTTAACAGGACAGATCTTTAAGAACGACTGAAAACAGATAAAAGCAGGTCTACTTGAGTCTTTATACTCTAATTTGAAAAAAAAAAACCCAAACAAACAAAAAAGCAGGATGGGAAAAAAGCTAGGCAATCATCAGAAAACAGGATCTTAGCATCCACAAGTTCACAACTGTCAAAAAGATCAACTCATAGGACAATGTAAATAGCACTTCTTACTTTGATAAGCACAAAACATGAGCTGTGATGATGATGTAAGTTGTTGTGGTTTGGTTTTGTTTGTTTGTTTGTTTTAATGATAAATGAACTCCTTGGTTGTTTTCTCTCTTCTCATAGTTTTGAAAGGAGAGACTGTACAATGGCAGGGAATAATTGAATTGTAAAGACAGAGGCACAGATGGATAACAACTCTCTGTCATTTGTTCCTGAAACTTTCTAAATGAAATCCACATCAAAATGTGAAAATCTGTAAAGCATCATTAATTTCAAGGGATCAGAGTAAGATTTTAAGCAGGAACTATGAAATAGTTTCTGTGTGTACTCTTCTGATGTCTTTCCTATTTCATCTAATTAACAATAAAACAGATGTCCCGTGACAAAATCAGCTTTTTCATCCAATAACACTCTGACAATCTAAAAATGCCAGTCCCTTCACATATGTAAGTTAAATGTCACTGGAGACAGTTGATGCAATTTAGAGACAAAAGCAAAGTGAACATTAACATTGGCTAACTAGCTACAGGGGTGCAAAAACCCTATTGTCTGCCCTGCAAAGTTAGAGATTTCTAGTGCMGTGAAGGGTCTGGAGCACAGGTCTTATGAGGAGCGGCTGAGGGAGCTGGGGTTGTTTAGCCTGGAGGAGGCTGAGGGGAGACCTTATCGCTCTCTACAACTACCTGAAAGGAGGCTGTAGCGAGGTGGGTGTTGGTCTCTTCTCCCAAGTTACAAGTGATAGGACAAGAGGAAACAGCCTCAAGTTGCACCAGGGTAGGTTTAGATCGGATATTAAGAAAGATTTCTTCACCAAAAGGGTTGTCAAGCATTGGAACAGGCTGCCCAGGCAGCTGGTGGAGTCACCACCCCAGAGGTATCTAACAGACCTGTAGATGTGGTGCCTGGGGGCATGGTTTAGTGGTGGACTTGGCAGTGGTAGGTTAATGGTTGGACTTGATGATCTTAAAGGTCTTTTCCAACCTAAATAATTCTATGATTCTATTTTTGGACTCTGTTCACAGTTCTTAAAATGTAAGCTTACAACACTCAAAGTTACAAATCTTAATACATATAAATTAAAGTATGCAAAGCTCTTATAATGGCTCATATTCTGATTTGCTGTCACTCATTTTAAGAGCCAGGAATAAAGGAAGATTAAGCTTCAACTCAGAAAAATAAACCAGTAATATAATAGCAAAAAGGACCTCATTTCCTTTACCTGACTACATAAACACAGGAAAATTCACAGTATTGGTATGCATTTACAATATGTGGCTCAAATATTCCAGCACCATGAACATGCATTCTTAATTACTCATTGGCAGTCCATATCTACTGCTAATTTACCACCTGCCCACCTCTAGATGGTGTAAAGGTAGTTCACATGTAGGTTGGCATCAAAGGCAGGCTGTTCTCAGGGCAGCGAATTCTCCATTTGTTTACATTGTTGTTAAGAATTACACATGGAGGAAGGTGATCAAGACTGCTTCAGATGGAGATGCCTATTATAGAAATACTCACAACCTTCAGTTTAAGAATGCCTCCTCCTCATATGTCCCCTCAAAGAAAATGAAGTTATTTCTGATATTCAAAAGATACCTTTTAGTACAATACAATTATTCTGAAGATACTACATCTCTTTATGAAATGTGATATACAGTACTCAGAGTGACTCTGGAGAAGTTAATCATAGCTGCAATCATGTGTCTTTCCCAATTCACGCAGTCGTGTGATTGACAGAAACTCCCAAAGCAGAATTCAATTAAGTATAATTTTGATTCTCATAAGACAAGTCTGCCTTTGTTGTAACACCAAAATCAGTTCTGAAACACAGATAAAACAGATATTAAATAATGTAACCTGCAGTCGCTCAGATAGAATAAATGCCACCAATAATAATGCTGCCACGGTTACCTTCTGCAGACTTCGGAGTCTGTTCTCTCCAAAATTGAAGTATAAATATCTCAAGTTATAGGATACTATGGGGCAGATTTTCAAGGTTTTTAGGTACCTGGAAGTGCAAAGACTCCCAGGGATTTTCAGAAACACCAAGACTCCTACTCCCACTGAATAAACAGAGATTGCAAACTAATCCTCAGAGTATCAGAACTATGAACGTATATTGTGGTGGCGTCACCTCCAGCAGATCATAATGTCTTTGACACATCATCTTCTTCTATATAAAGAAGCTTTGATAATGCACTTCTTTATATAGTGCAAGGGTACAGGGATGATGGTACAGCAATGCACTGGTCTGTGGGAATAATCACCATGATTTATCACTCAAAAAGCTTGAGAACTTTTGTGTAGTTGTAATAGTACTTATTTTAATCAGTTAAATACTGTCCAGGATTTGATCAATTCACCCACTCTAATCTTTCTAGCCACAGCAAAACCCATTTAAGCATGATCCAGTTCCTCCACACAATCCATAATCTGCCGACGCATTTCACCCCCAACTCTCAGCACACTGAGGAATAAGATAAAAAAGCCCCTGAGTTTGTCCCTTGTGAAGTGGTCTCTACAAGACTGGGGTCAGGAACTAATGCCATCTCCCTTTTCAGTGCCCACACCATGCCAAAAACAGGACTGTTTCCTGTTACCTGCCTGTTGTATCTACCTGTTGCCTCTTCTTTAACGGTTGACAGCCATTGTAATCACAGTAATAGCATTTTAGAAGCACAGACAGTTTTGCTCCTTTTAAGCTCTTTCATTCTGCTCTTTTCTGGAGAATATAGTCAACAGAAAGGATAAAAATCCCCAAGGTATCATTACAGACTGGCTCACTACAGGAATGGACTAACCACCACACAAAACATTTCTATTAAAGGGACAAATTTCCTAAATTCAGTTTGGGTTCTGCATCACGAATGCCCCCACAGCATATTTAGATGATGGTCTCCTTCCCTAACATGCTATTTACAGTTAAAACACCAGCCAAGAAAGGTACACTTTCCACTGGACTATACACTTCTGGTGTGTATATCGGGGGAAAACACTATCAGAGAAACCTGATGGCAAGTAAAGCCGGGCATTAATCAAAAGAAAAGGAAAAAATGGGTCTCAAAATAAGACAGCATCCGACAACTGAAGGTTAGACAACACGCAAGTGCGGCTTCATGGAAGACTAGGGACGATCAGTGGTGCGTTTAAACGCAGTCTCTGCTGCTCTCTAGTGGCCTGACACTCACTCAGCTGAGCACAGCGGGTTGCTGCAAAGTGGAAATAACTTTCAGTAGCATCTCAGCCTCAGTTAGGAAGTTATATTATTAAATATTAACAACTCAGAAATGTGTAGGTTACTCTTATTCTATTTCCATGTCCCTCTGAGTTAAGACATCTTGTATCTTTCTTCCTACTTCATACTATTTACCATAAATTGGAGCAATGCTAAAACATTTTTATAGGTCACTAAACTCTCAAAGAAGATTGTTAGTGGACGTTTCCAGCATACATAACATCATGGGCTAACGAGGCTTTTTCAACATTACTGCAATAGAAGTGAATCCACCCCAGTCCCTCCATAAGAAACACACACACACGTGGAACCCAAGAGGTTACATCTGTTTACCCCAAAGCTGATTTTGGTCTTGAAATTTTCCTTCCTGGAATGGTCCAAATTAACCACGGCTTTGCTAATGAGTACAACACAGCAGGATGCAAGTATCACATCACACTGTCTTATGGTACTACAACAAGCAAATCTTAAGTCCACTTGTGCTGTAGTCACAGCAGCAGAATTGAGTCCTGGAGGGTGGTTTTCAATGTGCGAAGTACAGGCTCATTCTTCTCCACCCTTTGGCTTGCATTCCTGGATTAGGATTAGAGGGGAAAAGGCAGAGAGATTCTATGCAAGAAACTTGTGCAAGGTCAGCATGATATTTATTTTATCTTTGTACATACAGACCCACCTTGATTGCAGTATGCCTCAGGCCTGATTTGCCTTCAGTGGGTAACATAACACTTTATTCCTTATACTAAACAACCATGAAATGAGAAATATTACACGGGACGTGACCAAAGCTTTCCTCAGACAAAAAAAAAAAAAAACAAAAAAAAAAAAAAAGGTAACAAAAAAAAGCAGCTAGAAAATGATTCTGTTCACTCACCCACCTATATTCCTCATCACCATGATAAATTAAAAGTATTTCACAAAATCCCATGAAAGTATAACCAGGGTACGAAGTAAACACATTAGCATAGAAGCAGCATGAGTAGCTCAGCACACTCATGAATGGGCAAAAACCCTCTACTAGTTACAACAGACAAGTTTGGCACTGGAAAGGGTTTCTATTTTTAGCCCAGTTTCCAAAGGAAATGTGGTTTATGCAATCATACTACATGCAAATGTTGCATGTCTGTCATCTGCACTAATATCACTACTCTGCCTAAACAGCCAACTTTAACCTAAGTCTCAAAAGTTATGGAAATGCATAGGAACTTGGTTCATATAGCAAGTCTAACAGGAGAGAGAGCGCCTGGAAGTGCTCACACTGACTGCAAAGCTTCCAACTAACATCAAGACCTACACATAAGGCTAGAGGCTTTATTGCTAACTCCTCATTTTCTCTATGTTACAACAACCAAGTATAGTCAGTACAGTTTCCAGCACAGATCTGCAGTTCTCTGCATGCTTCTACAATCCATATTGGTGCAAAATAAATACAAATAATAAAAAAAAAGAGTAAGAATCAAACTTACCAGTTTGTTTAAGGACCCCATTACGCTGTAAATACACAGAGTAAGACACATGCTTTACCTCAAAGCAAGTGGAGAGAGAAAGCAAATGGGTCAGCAAGAGAACAAAATGGGATATGACAAGAAGGGGGTGTAAGAGGCCCAGGTTTGTCAATAGCTGCCCAGCAGCGGGCAGGAATCCCACCTCAGCCTGGGTCTGTGTTAGCCTGGACATTGCACAGACCCACAGAAACGGTCCCTTCCCCAAAGCACTGTGGATTTAGCAACACAGGAAGTGGGAGACAGGAAAGAGAACATGTGACTTGCTGTTGAGTATAAAGCCGAAACTGGATCTGAGGTCATCAGATGATTGCAAGTCAGTTTAACATTTGTGGCATATTTGTTTTTACCTAAATTAAATAAGGACTTTTGAAAACTGCAGAAATAGGCCTTTTTATTTATTTAAATTGCCTTTCGTACTGTGTTAATAAAAGTATTGCATGACATTCTCAGCTGCTGTTCCCTYAGTAGCTGGAATTTTCTCCCTCTGTCAATTTCTAGTGCTGACATTTTACTTTTTTTTTTAATCTTTGGGCTCAAGGCAAAGTTTTTTCACCCTGATTTCCTTACAAATATTTGGGGCTTGCTCCTGCATTCCTTGAAGCCAGTGAAAATCCTGAATGAGGAAGGAATGCAGAACCAAACCACAGGGTAATTTACTTTTTTTTTTTTACTTGCTTTGAAAGTCCCTGAAGACTTATCACTGTTTATTACTTCAATAAAACATTTCTAATTCACTCAAGTGAGTTAGTGACTGAGAAACCTCCTGGATATTACCAAAATGGCAAAATATAAATGATTACCACATTATTTTCTAAAAAGCAAAGCTAATATAAGCTTTTTTTCTTGTTAGGTACACCTGTATTTGATTATTTGTTACAGTGCTTTCCTGCTGAATARCAAAGCTTCTGTAGCATGCCTGAAACCTCAACAATGCACAAGGCTGCAAGAGATCTATAACTTTTCAACCTTAAAAACACAGGAAGAAGCCATCATCTCGCGGTGCGTATGAATTGTGGATATTACCACAACTGAGATTAATGAAATCCCACTAGCAGTCTTCYCTTTTTGCTTATATTTCAAACAGCTCAGTCAACAGCAGCTGTTCATCAAGGCCCTGACTTCAAGCACATGTCTATGAGAAGGTTTATCCTTGCCAGGTCAGTTTTATTTACCTATTACATATGGTCATAGTATCAAATTATGAGCTGACTTAGGGACTGTTTGTTGTTTTTTCCTAGCCTAACACCTACTCAGCACAATGGACCCTTATTGCTGCAGGTGCATCTGGCTGTGCTGCTAACACAAATAAAGAGCCCTTTAATTTCAGTGCAGTTACTTCTCGTTTACAGTGGCATGGAGGCGAATCACATGTAGGATGCAGGACTGTGCTGGCTCCACACAAACCACGGTAAGAAACAGGAATACCTGAAGCACCAGACCGGTTTTGACCACACAGTGGCAGCAGAATCAAGACACTGCTCAAACAAGTCCTGTAACAAACATGTCACAGGAGCAAACTTCCACTAGCTCTTCTTTGGGGAAAGAGGGAAATAGTCCTATAAAAACACATTCGATAAGACGCATAACTGATAGCTGTAGGGAATTTCCCAAAGTTTAAGCCTTCAATTCACCAGTTCCAGCTTGAGACTTGGGGATAACTCATTTTACTGTAATGACCCAACGTATGTTTTGAGCCTGACTGAAAGCTGTGCCAAAGAACAAGCTCTGCCACTGACTGCCTCCTAAGGGCTCCAGAGAAAGGGTGAAGAAAATAAAATGAGGTTCCTTACTTCACAAATTACTGTAAACACATGAGGAGACAAATCCCATCAGCACTATGCTGGAAGCCTTCAAGAAACAKTCTGGAGCAAATGGTTCCAATCCAGTTAGTTGCACTAGGATCTTGCAGTTTTATGGGAGTTTTGCTCAGTAAACAAAAGTAAAATAATTAATMAATTAATAAATAAATAATAACAACAAGCACAAGCAGAGGGCTTGATCTACTTCCCACTTGCATGAGTAATTCAGGAACAACTCTATCAGTGTCCAAATGTTTCTATATATGCCACCCACAGCCAGTGGGACAACAGACTAGCTTGGAATCGCAACCTTGCAAAGTGCAAGGTCAGCCSTGTCTCATTCCTGGCTGCCATCAAAAGGAAGATAGCACAGGACATCCTCCCTACCATCAGATAGATCGTCCTCCACAATGGAGTGATATTCCATGACAGTCTGGGGTMCCTTTGTGCAAGGATCTTAACCCAAGGCAGCAGCACATCTCAGCCATCGTACAACAGCAAAAGTTAACACAGCTTAGAGCCTGCAGACCCCCTATCCAGGCTGTATGTTCCATAYTACACAGGATCCACTTGTCAAAACATCCAGTGCAAGACTCTTACAGTATTCAAATGGAGCAAACAAGAGGCAGCAYGGGAAAACAAACAACAGATGGAATGGAGGAGCAGGGTGGGGAAGAAGAAAAAAGCCCTGTGGTCTGCMGAGTCCACAAAGACTCTTTGAGGAAATGGGCTGAATGGCAGGGGTAGGAGGGAGGGGCAAGATAAGAGATGGGGAATTTTCCCTCTTGTTCCAGAGCCCTGCAGGGACCCTGTTCCAAAGCCAGCACTGCCCATCTCTGCACACCCCTGCTGAGCTGTTCTAACTCCCACCGGGATGGACTTTGGGGCTAACAGCTTGGAGGGATTGGAAGAGCCTGGCCTAGGAAGCTGCCACAGAGCAGGCAACACTGCACACAAGCCAGCAGGGAACAGCACGTCAGCTTCCACAGCAGTTCGGAACTGGAGCTTCACTGCACAAGAGAGCAAAACACTGTAAATTAATTAGCTGCCCTCCTCTAAAGCAAGCACATTGCTGCAGCCAGGTGTGAGGCACAAACGGTGAAGCACTGTCTAAGGGCAAAGTGAATCATCCACAGCATTAAACAAGCTTGTCAGAGGATGAATGCATGCAAACTTCGAGGAGGAGAGCAGCATGTATGCACTACGCACATTTTTCAGTTGGCTGTGACCATTTAACTGAACAGGGAGTCATCTGCCTTAATMATTCCTATTAAATTTATTATTCATTAACCACATAAATTATTTAAATTTAAAACTATGGATCCTGGAARCCAGTGTGAGACACTGGCTGCTTTCAGTTTCTGATAGTTGGCAAGGGCCTGTCTTCTGGTATTGCCAACCTGGACTCCTAAACAACAAGTCAGATCTGGTCTTGGACTGCTTTAAACATAACATTTTAATAGCTATGTTATTCCCTTCATTTTATCAGGCCTTTATGGTTGATTACTTCATTTTTTTTCTTCCTCAACCAGATGGCTAAAAGTTTACTTAAAAGCAAAATCTGACGTTCTCATGGAATACCAGGACTCCAAGAGTCAGATCTTACAAAAATCCTTTCAGTACTACAAGATATTCAGTAAGTCCCTAACCTCGGCCAATAGTCATAGCTCATGTTTGCTAGATGCAGTAATTGTTCTTGTTTCCCTCTTTCAAACTCTAACTAGCTACTGTACATGAGAAAAATTTGGGCTGAGAAGGACACGGTACTTCACCTGAGTCCCAGGTAACCCCCCTTGAGCCCACAGGAGCTCTTTGATAGAATAGGAAGTTTAACCAAAGTCTTCTGAGTTGCAAGCAGGTGCCCAAACCRCAGCACCATTTTCTTCTGCATTTGCTTGCAAGGGGGACACCTCTTAACCTCTGCACTTCCACTACTGACATTTGAACAAGAGCTCAGCAGGCAYGGCAGGCACCTTTAAAGTTTTAGACATGACTGTTAAAACAAAGAGGATTAAGAGAAACTACCACTATTACAAACCCAATCTCCTGCATTCTCCTCATCATCTCTTTCAGTCACTCTCAGGAGAGAGGCTGCTTCCTGAGCCCTTTCAAGCACCCTCCACTACTACTTGGTAACAAAATCTCAGGAAAAAACATGCTGAAGAAACAGTGCCTAGTGAGATTTTTTTCGAAGGGATTTTAATGGCAATTAGGTAGAAGACACTTTGAAAAATATATCACATGCAGTCACAGGAATCTGGTACCTAACCTAGAGAGAAGGGCTGAAGGTTTAAGAGCCAGAGCAAAGGACAGAGTTACTGAAGAGAGTCTGTTAAAGACAGATGTGCCAATTAAAGTACAAACTAGGTGGAGGASAAAATAGTATTGCTATAGAAGGACAAAAAATATATCCTTTCTTTTGGTCAGATTATGAGCTGTTCATTAAAAGCTTTCTGTCCAACACACGGCATGCAGTCTACTGGCTAGAATATTTTCATGACAATGATATTTTAAAAAATACTAAACGCTGGATAATAACAATAATATTAAAAGAAAAAAAAAAAAAGGTCTGAACTATAATGGTCAGATCCAAACTTCTCAAAAATTCTGGGGTTTTGTTTCCCTTGGACCTCACTCCTATAGAACTGTGAAATATCTAAAGAAATTTTAATGGGGGCTTATAAGAAAGATGGGGACAGACTTTAATAGGGCCTGTAGTGATAGGACAAGGGGAAATGACTTTAAACTAAAAGAAGGTAGATTCAGACTAGATATAAGGAAGAAATTTTTTACAATAAGGGTGGTGAAACACTGGCAAAGGTTGCCCAGAGAGGTGGTAGAAGCCCCATCCCTGGGAACATTCAAGGCCAGGTTGGACGGGGCTCTGAGCAACCTGATCTAGTTGAAGATGTCCCTGCCCACGGCAGGGGGGTTGGACTAGATGACCCTTAAAGGTGCCTTCCAATGCAAACTAGTCTATGATTCTATGATTTTTTTTTTTTCTTTAATTTCAGCCTTCCGTTTTAGGTGGTATTTTCTGAGAATGCAGTTTCCTATTTTGGCAGTTCTTTCATAAAGGGAGAAAAAAAGAAAAATATTTGTAAAAACAATCCAGAAAATTACTTTTTAAAACAATAAAATTGTAATGGAAAGATGGAGACAAACATGTGATTTGAGATTACTTTCAACTTTGACTTATTTCRGAATAGATAACTTATAGGTACCAGACATGCCCAATAACTAATTTTTATACTGTTCATGGCCACGTGGCTCTTTCAAGTTATTGGTAGATAACCCTGAGATACATATTACATGGCCTGCCAAAACTTATTTTTCCTCAGTGAGGAATTATTCCCCCTAAATAAGTCAGCTTTGATTTTCACAGAGTTCCAATTAATAAGATGAAATTCAATATGTATATTGTGCATCCCTTTTGCAATTTCTTGTTTATATACTGGGGTACAGCTCTGGAAGGATAAGGAACTCATTGGCTTATACTCTTATAAATCTGCTTGGTCATCAAGAAAGAGCTGGATGAAGGATGCAAGAAAACYGAGAATAGTGACTTTTATTATATGGTTCCCAGGTCTTAACTGAGGTCAGTAAAACAACATAAGATGTCCCAAGAGAACTTAAAAAAAAAAAATAAATAAAACAAATCCCACACTTTCTCAGCTATATTTTTCTTACCTATAATTACTTTCCTCTTGACTAGCAATTCTACTGTGCTGAAATGACTATAGTATCAGT
The DNA here is from genome assembly GCA_030449065.1 of Oceanodroma leucorhoa. Taxonomy (NCBI): domain Eukaryota; kingdom Metazoa; phylum Chordata; class Aves; order Procellariiformes; genus Oceanodroma; species Oceanodroma leucorhoa. The sequence continues at coordinate 305,651 of JASVER010000010.1, read as the reverse complement.
CTTTCCATGTTTAAGCAGCATATTACTATGCTAGTACTCACCTGTTTTTCAACATCAATATGAAACAAATTTCAARCAAAGTGAGTTCTAATGTGTTATTWCTGTATTTTTGRTGAATGCTTGGAGCTGTCCAAGGCACAGCAGTCCTGTATTGTATAGACTGCAAAATCTTCAAAGGTGTGGGAAACGGGTCAGTATGAAAGTCAYTGAGACCATTCACATACATAAAATAACACAGATACGAGTTCACAAGCTCAGGTCTAGCATGCTGCCTTTGGTATTTCAAGTTTAAAGTTGGATGTCAGATACAGAGCCATGTGGTCTCCTACCTGATTTCATATCTTACCTTTGCAGTGTGGATTTCACAGACCTAGTTCACGTGTAGATTTTGGTCTTAATGTCACATTCTAATCTCTCATATGTATCATCATCTTTCTAATCTACACAAAACAAACTTCATCACAAAACATCCATTTCTCATTGATCTCCTGAGAATAAGTTTGCCATAATCAGCACCCCTGGTAAATTATCCTCAACCTTAAATCAGCACATGGTCAGCATGCGTGACAAGACGGCAGAGTGAACTGCTGTGTTAGAAAATTTAATTGATAAAGAAACTACAAATGGTAAATGAATTCACAAGGGTAAGATAGATATATAGAAATATGTGCATAYACTGACATATATATGTATGTATACATACATGCACAGAGAGACTACTGTCACTTAATTCAGCCAGGACTATTCACACATGGTTGCAAGTATCTGTGAATTTACCATTTGGTTASAGAGTCTCTCAAAAATATATTGCATAAAGAAATGGGCAATATCCCATACTGGTTCCAGCAGTTTTCACAATAACACGAAAATTAAAATAAAAATTAGCAATGTAATTTAACATGGTAAGAGTCAGTGCCTGTTACCAGGCTTGTCTTATCTCAGATTCAATAGRTGTGCCTGACAGTGCTTAAAAGTATTAAGTCAACAGTATGCCAATGGCATCCCAAAACCTCAGGTAAAAAGGTCCTCGCACCTTGTTTTCACCAGCTCTTCTGTGTCTGGTCCAGGCAACGCCCGCTGCCGTGAAACACCCCCAGTGTGCTTCTACAACACTGTGAAGAAATCACRCATGTGTTTAACTGAAATCACTTAACAGAAGCTAGAAGTGAAGCAACACACATGAACATAAATCAGACACTCGTGAGGGGAGGGAGTGGGTTCTTCAGGCTGCAAAGGCTAATTTAATCCAGGTGGAAATTTCTCTTTGGGGTAAGAGGCCCTGAGGGAGCAAGGAGGCCCAGGGCCTCCTCACCGCCATCTTGTTTCACTCAGGACATGGGGAGAGGCCAAATGAAACCTCTACCTTGGCCATGGCGCTGCAGTCAGTCYTTCAAGAGGCTGAGAAGGGGGTATGGGTGTAGCTCAGCCTTGGGACCAGGGGATGAATTGCTGGATCAGGAAGAAGGCATGGGGACACTGCTGGAAGACCTATGGCTGCCCCTCATCCAAAGGGGACACCGGTCAGATGCAGCCAAGCTGGTCGTTACTGCGAGCAGTCAAGGCAGGGAGGAGAAATGGGCACCATTCAGCAAGAAAAACTCCCTCAGAGACAAATGGAGACAAACCTGTCATCCACGTGTTTGAAGGGTCCTGCCGTGAGGGCTGCTGGCTGCRCCCGGCCCCATGGCTGCCCCCCCTGCCCCTCAGCGCGCTGAGGGGAGGCAGGAGCCCGCCCAGTGCCCCACAGCGCCGCCCGACGCAGCCGCCTGCCGAGGCCATAGCTACAGCCCTGCTCACGGGTTGGCTTTGCCCCCAGTTCTCACAGGGAGTGCCATGGGATTTTTAAAGGCTGGCAGGGGTGCAAGACTTGGCCTTCATCTTGTCCAAAAAACACAGCACCTCCCAAGAGCCACACTGACCGCCCACCCACCACCGCCCCACGTATCCACCTCTCAGTGTGCAGGTGCAAATGGGCCCCKGACCTGGCTGGGCCAAGCTGGGTCCTCTGGTGAGGCAAGTGTCTGCAGAGGGGCTGTCCATGTCCCAGATCACACACACCCCCCGGTGAACGACCTGCCGCCATTTTCCCTTTTCCCTCCAGGCCTTTCTCTTCTTCAGAACTAGGCACTCCAGCTTAAGCAAGCTGCTGCTGCTGCACCTCARCTTCACGCTTCTCCTGCCTCATATTTGTGCTTCACATTTCCTTTTTGTTCCAGCGAGATGATTAAACAACACCACAAAACTCAATGGTGAGAAACTCAGAACGGAGGAATGATGGCAGTCTGACAAACAAAAAGAAGCCAGTGAAGTATTTTAAGCATTGAGAAGTGATTGAGTCAAATTTACCATCAGTATTTCATGTAAAGGAAAAAAAAATACTGATGATAAGAAAGTGTCTAGACCTGATATTATTAGACTTGTAGAAGAACACATTCTTCTTCTGTAACATATGTGCATTTAATAGTGCTTTCCTTTTCCAGAGGACACTCGTTGTTCCCTACCTGTAGGTAAGCTTTTTGGTGAGTGATTTCATTACATGATAACACAGCCATAGAATAACCGCGGTGCTGAGAAGCCAAACTGGCAGGCCAGAAGGAATCCAAAAGTGAATTTCTTTAGAGAGAAAGCAAAAGTCTATAATGATAAAGCAACAGTCATGTGGGCTATTCAAAAAAAATCAAATGCATGGGGTTTTTTGCTATCCTCTAAAGTAGCCTGTACTTCACAAGCAATTCAATGCAGGTAAGAAATACTGTGTTGAAGTTTTCCCTTTAGTTATATCAGTCTCAATCCAGGGAAAGASAATTGCAGCCTTTCCCCTCCTTCCTCCCCAATGTTTAGGAATATAGCATAAAACTCTACAAAATAGCCACCAGGCTATAAGCACCGGTGGTCTCCTAAGAGTAACATGTCAAAGCGCTTCCAGACGTTTCACTGGGCCATCAAGTGTTCAAGCGTTACATTAGGTGGCATGGAGAAATTTGTAATACTTGAAAGACTAGTGCTAGGCTTAAATTTAGGACCCTGTTCCCATTAAAAAAAAAAAAAGGGGGGGGGGTAAAATGCTTGTTAATTTAATTGTACAGGATGTACCTGAAATTATTGGACATTGTATTTTCATCTTACAGTTGGCATTCACATAATTGCTATTTTTTTTTTTTCTCCATGTTTCATCATGGGGGGTTGTTTGTTTGTTTTTGTTTTTATCTTCAGTCAGGTCTCTCTCTCACTTTCACCTTCTCATAAAATATTGAGCCATCACAGATACTTTTCCCCCTACTGTCATGCACAGGATTATTTGGATGAGACAGCAATTGCTCTACGTTCTCTTGCCACAGACCAAACTCYACCTTCGTTTTTTAACTCGCATTCCTACTTAATTCTACTTAATTTTTAAGTAGAAAAATCCTACTTAAACATCAGTGGCACATGATGGCCCCATATCCTGATTTTCTTACTTGTGTTTTGTGATCRTTTTGTAGTGTTGCCAGCACCAGAGTGATGTTTTAACAGTGAATCTCATGTTCCCACATTCTTTGAGTACTGTCTCATTTCCTTCAGACTACAGAACCAAGATAGGTAGGTTTGCTGGACTGCCAATAGGATTTTCCCCCTTCCAACAACGTGAATGTCTTTATTGTTCATTAAATGCTGTTCTGCAAATACTGGCCAAAGGTATTTCTGTAGCATTAACGTTAGAAGCCTGAGGATTCTGCAGATTATGTAAAAAAAAAGGTATTTTGTATTTTTGTACTCCACTACTCCATCCTGTTAAGCCTATTGATTTAATAAAACAAGCCACCTAAAATTATTTATTGTTTTTAATCACAGTGAGGTATGCCAGTAGGAATAGCCATTTTCACTGCAAGTTCTCTAGGCAGAGAAGAACTCATAATYCATTGTCTGTCTAAGGGCATCTCTAAGGAGAAGATTTTTACTTCTTCATCTTGTTTGCTCTGCTGGTTGATTGGCATGTATCTCTGTATATAACTATATCTATGGCACAATGTTATAATAGCAAGGAAAACAAAATTATTACCTCTGCCTGACATTTCATCAGCAGTACTTGGGAAATATTGTCCCTGAAAAACACAGAACAGGGGGTTACAATTAACAYTAAGAAGTGTTAATTAGACAGAGCTGGAATGACTTATTATAAAGCAGAGGGTATTTTACTTTTCCATGTCTCACAACAGTATAGCTTCCTGAGTGAAGTCAGGGGCTCTGCTTGTGTAGCTGGAAGTGAGGAAATACATAACCCCTTGTTGCTATACTTCATCACTGAAAAAGTACTTATTAACAAGCATATTCTTTGGCACATGTTAGTATATATTCAGGACATAGGGTCTCTTTTGCCATTGTTAGAGCTCTGCTCTAAACTCTGAGGAATTTGACACATTTTAATGAATGAAGACAGAGTCCAGGAGAGCTTTCCTGCAACAGAGATTGCACGCTTAATTAGGACCCTTATTAAAAATAAATACTCAAGTAGTACAAAGGTCTGCAATTCAAGCCTTATGTGTCTCATACTGAAACTGCAACCAGTCAATATTAGTAGTCACTTAAAAAAAAAAAATATATAAATTGTTTTTAGTAGCTCAAGGTCACAGGGTGTTGGTAAATCAGCAGCAGAATTTAGTACACAAACCAAATCTTCTGAGACCCATGTGCAGTTTTCACTACAAAACCTCACAGCTTCCTTCATTTACAAGGTCCCAGTGCTCCTCTGCAACAGCAATATCTCATTCTTATTCCATGAGAATAAGCCAGTGAAAGTTAAACAAACCAACCTGCAAAGATAAGGGATAATTGTACCTTTCAAAAGACTTGATATAAGAAGTTAATATGCTTTAAGTGTACCACACTCAGCTGAAGCATGAGTTACACCTATTTCAAGAATCCTTTCATTTTCAGATTAATCTCAAAACAGATCAGGAGCTCACACCCACTGAGCACCAGCAGCATGTTGCTATCACAGGAAACACTTTGGTGCTGTGCATCCTGCTTCAAGACAATGTTCTGTGCTTGGGTCTATGAAGAAACAAAGGCGGCTCTTGCCCAGGTGAGTCCAGAATATACAAGTGTAACATCCGAGAGCCTGACTTACACCAGAAACTAAACTGAGAGGAAAAGAGACTGTCATTGCCATTTGTAGCAAAATAAAACCCAATTACCACCAACCAGGGTGATATACACTAACAAAATATTTTAATTGTTATTGTTGCTCATAAAGCCTTCAAAAGCTTTAAGAAAAATATCTAAAACCTATTCTTTCCAAAAATGAGGAGCAATACTCAGAAACCAAAGAACAAAACAGTCAAATAAGTCATCTGTATGCAGAATTTAAAAAAAAATAAAATTAAAAAGTACAACAGTAGTCTGGGGGGTTAAAATTGCAAATATTTCAAATTTAACATATGATCTGAGGATCTGCCTAAAAAAAAAAAAAAAAAAATGCTTTTAAGGATAAAAATTTCATACAAATTTCATTTCTGTTATAACAAAGTTAATCCTTGGATTGGGGGAGCATGAGTTTCAATTAAGGTTGAAAAAAAAATTCATGATACCATAGACATCTGCAAAACAATAAGAGACAGTCAACAAAGATGGCTCTGTGCAAAACATTTACTGAAAATCACCAACAGGATCCTTTTTGCTGTTGCATTTTGGATGCCAGATGGCTGGAGGGAGTTCCAGCAGGCAATTTGTTAATGAGMGCGCCTCTGCCCAATATCATCGACATCCATCAGATGCAGCATCTACCCTGCTGAGGCATCCAGGAAAACCAGACATTTTACCAATGACTTCACCAGGTCGGTCTTAGCTTTTTACAGTTTATGGAACATCATCTGCTGTTGTTCAGTTCAGCCCGTCTAATCAGGACTAACTTTCCTCAGGCATTTCAGTGACGAGGAATAAAATAACACAGGAGATAAGGCTCCTAGGATAGCCTTAGCTCCCCGGTTGGCCCTGCTTTTAAGAGCACACCTATCACTCATCGCCTCCATTGCCACAGACTTCTAGCTTAAYAGAGCCATTTCCCACTCGAGAACCAGGTAGACCATTTTGCCAGCCCTGCTCTACAGTTAGAAACAATCCTGCTAGCCAAGCACATTGACATCCTCGTCTCACACAGGTTCCAAGCCCTTTCCACATCAAAGATGTAGGTATCCTTGCCTGCCAAGATAAAGCAAGTTCTTCTTTCAGTGACCAAGGTAGTAGACACTGAAAAATAGCTGAGTCCTCTCCTGGGAGGGAAATTARGAAACCAAAGTGAAAGATGCACAGGATGCCAGTGGGCCAGTTAACATACATTTCAGCCGYGCATCAGAATCCATAGGGACTTTCATGTAACACTTAAGAAATAAYGCAATAACAGTGAAACATATCATAATGCCTTTGTCAGCTTCTCCAAGTGTCTGCCATGGGTGTGAGGTACATCCTGAATATTTTGATACCATTACACTCCCAGTAAATTAGAGTTGGGTTTACTCATTCATCTGGCGTACTTTGGGCAACAGATTACGCTTGTAAAACAAGCAATGGATGAATTTTCCCCCAAATCCAGCAAGTCTTATACTACTACTGATACTTATGTTCTAAGATATTTTCCAATGGATCTGAAAAAATAAATTCAACTAGTGGTTTGGGATCCTTTTCACCCGTTGAACAGGAACAAGGCTATAAGATAATTCTTGTAGAGAAGAGACCCTGAATCTAATCCCTACTGGTCAARGGAAAGCTTTCAGGAAGAAGGGTACAGATTTTAGTGAGGGGCTGGAGCCATGTTTCGCCTGCCAAATCTACTGGAGCRTTTTCCCACTCTTGGCCCCACTGCATTAGGATTATTTTCTCTGTGTCAAAGCAAAGCTTCATAATGTGGATTAAAAAAATGATTAGAGAAATTAAACATAATTCATCCCTCTAAGCAGGAAAAAGCCAGACATCTTGTAACTTCATTCTAGTACACTGGACTGAGCACTGAAATTTTAGTCTATCTTCTGTGTATCTGATCATTTGCCATTTACTCCTATTGAACAGGTCCTTAATTAGATTCCCCTAAACAGTATAAAATATCTGACTCTCCCCTCACAAAGCAAAGGCTCTTTAAATTATAATCTCCACTATTTGCCCCGTTCATTTGGTTGTAAATAACTATGGTTAACCTTTCAAGCAGGAGATTTAGAAAACTGAGGAAATCCATAGGTTCTACYCAAGGTAAACTACGGGCTTCCCCAAGCCATGTGAGGAAATCAATATCCGATATCCCACTTACAAGAAAGTGAGGTAGCATTTTGATACCTTTGTTCCCTATAAAGCTGTTTCATCGGTAAGTTAGTCCCTGCTGCACAAATCTGAGCTTGTTCTGACAATGTCTTCTCATGCTGCTGTTGCTACTCTTGGTTAGAAGCTGACTGTCCCTGGATCCAGCTCCCTTTAGCAGGGGTCATACCCTCCTCCCTCCCCTGACTCCAGGTCCTGCTGACCTTTAAGCCCTTTTCTGGACCTGCTGAATGGTTTATAGGGGCCCTCCCTTGCTGGCCCTACTCCTGTCTTGTTGAATCTCTGTGAACCTTTCCTATATTCTGGTCCAGGGCTAGTACCCCATTTCACTTCCAAACATCTGATTTTAGTAATGACCTCAGCATTTTAAGGCCAGCCAGTCTTGTTAAATCTCTCTGTAAACATAAACCCCAAGCAGATCTTTTTAAAAGCCTTTGTAATTCATGCTTTCCATCTGCTTGTCAGACCACACGAAAAGATCCACTCTCTGTTTCTGGTTTCTTTTCCATTTCCCTCTTCTCCGCAGGATCCTGCCCTGCTGTCACAAACCTACTCAAATTTTCAGAGATCCTGCCCATCTATTATATTTGCCTAGTTAAATGGTCAACTACTTTCTGAAGATATGCATAGCAGATTTGTAATTATTGATGGGCAGTGAGACTTCGGGTAATTTGTTTTCAATGGATTTCTATATCTTCTTCTGAAAGTCATCTATGCTTTTTCCCAGTCATTTTTCATGCATTCATATATTGGAAAAAAAAATAACCATGGAGAAACAACTCTCAGCATAACTCTTAAAAGCTTTACAGCACATTAATAAGATCCAAAACAAGAAAGGAAGGAACGTAGGATAGAAAAAAACTCTCCGAATCCATACCAGCTACAAGTATACATATACTGAGAACATGCCAAAGGATCCATCCTTACTCCCCACAGATCTGCATTAGAGTTCATTTAGGCAGAGCTTCTGTGTGAAGTCATGAATCAGAATGTAGTCCACATATCACCATCTCTTACAGAAAATTAATCCACAAATCAGTATATGACAAGATTTTGCTCTTCCAGATCATCAAAACAGGGTTGTCAGGAAGCAATGTTTTTCCCCCTGTAGTTTAGAGTTTGCAAGGAGTTAAGATAAAATCTCAGATAAGACTTTTGCTCCCACACACAGGTAAATCCAATACTGCACAAAACAACATTCCAAACAGAATTATCCCCCAGGCGGGTGTCTCATCATGCCCTTGTCCACATCTGCCAAATTCACACCTGGGGTGAAGATGAACACAAGTTTACTCTAGCATTTGGATAGAGCAGGCCTCAGACTTTGTTATGGTTAGAACTGGTTAGCAAATAGCCTGTTGCAGTTAGAACTATTAGTAATGTCTTCTTGTCTTTAAGCATTTTCACCTCTTTTGATGTACTTGCTTCCACATGAACAATCAATGAGTCACTGCAAAAACACYCATCACCATTTTGCACCGATGGCCACTGGCTCAGTCCTTGGCCTGTATTATGAACRTGCATGTAATTGAATCTCCTGACCTCTGTAGAGCACCCGATRCTACTATATATGAAATTAAGAGTTTTTCGTAGTTTCCTTAAAAATGTAARTCCTGCCACATAGTACCACCTTACTCAGCCTGTGCAGAGTATAATCAAGTCTTAAAGGCTCCCTCAGGAAAGGCATGTTATAATAGACTTTTAATACAGTCCAGGGAGCTGCCTTACACTTTTCATGAATATGGCTGTCCTTCAAACTCAACACCCAGCAAGTGACGCAATGTTTTCATTGCACTCTTGTAATACAGGCACCAAGATCTTATTTTAGTGATTCCTAAGTATTTCCACAGCCCTTCCTTACAACTGCATCTGAGTTGTCCGTTAGCTGTCATGAACCTAAGACCCTGTCAGCCTCTTGCCCTGCTCTTCTAGCGCTGGAATTCACCCCTTCCCTCCTCTCCCCACTTCTTTCACCTTCAGCATTATCCAACACTAGACTTCCTTGCAGACCTATCTTCTCCAGCTATATCACCCTGCACTCGTGTTAGCCAGGGTAAGCCAGCTCATTCCCCCACCCTTTAACCTCTTCCCACCCCTGGCCACGTCCCTCGCATTAACACCACCTCCCCCGCATCAACACCACACCCTCCTGTCCCGCCGCCCTCAATCGTTTCCACCAAATCCAGCAACCAGCCGCACAATTTAACGGTGAATTCAAGGCCACGGCGGGTTGCCCAGCTCCCGGGGCTCCGCTGGCCGAGCCCCGGCCGCTCCCGGGGCACGGCGGTGGCAGGTCGCAGTGGGCATCCTCCGCCGCCCGGCAGCGCACTCGGCATCTTGGGTCAGCAGCATCTCTTCCACTGATTATTAGATTCCCTAATAACATAGGAATTATGAGTATTGGCTGAAAGGGGATAGTTTTTAGATTAAAACGTCCATTAAAATTAATTTTCTCTTTTTTGGKWTTTTTTTTTTTKKTTKKYTTKKTKGGKTTTTTTTCTGGAACGAGAAGCTCGTTTTGGAGATGAAAGCGAAAAAGCATTGTGCAATTTTAGTTTTTTTTCCTGGGTTTTATTTCTGTTTTTCGAATTTACGCGGAAGAGCGGGTTTTTTCTTTTTTTTTCCCCCCTAATAAAATGGAGGAGAAAAATAAAGAGGAAAGGAACAGTAACAGGGCAAAAATAATTTTGGCAACAGTTTTAGTATTTCTATTGAAACACAGGTGAAACGGGGAGATGGAAATCGGAATTAATTCTCCCGCGCCTTAATTGATGCCAAAAGCAGCAGAAAACAGTGAAACASCCCGTTCCGCTCCCCTTGTAACTATTTATACTCCGCTCGGTTCCATCTGCTGAGCTCTACAAGCGCCGCTGTTCCCCCGGGTGGGCGGGAGCCCCGGAGGCAGCGGGAGCCCCGGGCCGCCGGGCCGGTAGCGGGGCCGCCGGGTTTCCCAGGCAGCGGCTGCCCGCAGCCGCGCTTTGCCGCCTCGTCCGATGGAGCCGGTCCTCCTCGTTTTTTTCCACCTRCTTAATCACATTTAAATATATTAAATACTTTCCTATTGTTGTTCTGGCATAGAAGTAATTGCTGCAGTTGCCATGGGGATGTTATGACAACAGAGGGGGGATGCCCGCATGGTCGGAGGAGGCAGAGGTGTCCCCTCGCCTGGAGGACGTGGGAAGTTCGTGTGCCTGACACAAGCGCCCTGGGAACGCCTGGCCCGGCGCTGCGCTCCCACCGATTAAATCATCTCGGGAGCGGGAGATACCTGGGCTCGCATCGGGCGCCGGGGACAACGAAGGAGAGATGTCAGGGGGCGAGGGGAGGGCGGTGGGACGGGTAAAAGCCGCTTTCCACCGCGGGCCCGGCTGCACCGGCGGCAGCTGTGTTTGCTCAGCGCCGGCACCGGCACAAAGGCCGCTCCGCCCCGGTGAGGGGCACCCGGGGCCGCCCCGCCGCGCTCCGGCCCGTCCCTTCCCTCCTCTCGGAGGCAGCGCCGGGCTGCGGGGCGGTTTCCAGGCCGGGAAACGGGGCACCGAGTCCCGGGACAGCCGCGGCGGTGGGGCCCGAAGCCCCCTCGGGTCTGCGGGAGAGCCGGAGCGGGAGGTCGGGACTGGCCCCTCGGCCTCCAGGCAAAACAAACCATCGCTGCCCCCGCTGGAGGGGGCCTGGGGACAGGCTGCCTGGGGGGCAGCGTGGAAGTGGAACCGCCACCCTCCCCAGCCGCGGGTCTCCTCCCCCGGCCGGGCGGAGGGGCTGTGCGGGGGCTCCGGCAGCCAGCGGGGCGCACGCCGGGGGCTGCTGCGGAGCAAAAGGCAGGGCCGGAGCCGGAGGGGAAACGACCTCGCTCCGAGCCTCCTTTATCCCCAGGGCCTCGGCAGCAAAGCGGGTTTGCGGGGGGCGCAGCGAGGCCGGAGCGGGGGGAGAGAGGCGGCTCTGAAAAAGAGTGGGAGGGTAGCGGAGCCTCCCCCGTCGGACTTAAAAATAAAACAACCAGCCTGTAAAAGCGACCCCCCCCCTCCCCTTAACGGCCTCGCTCAGCCCGGTGGGCTGCGGCGGCCGGCCCCGGCCCTGGAAGCCAGCCCAGCGCCGGCATGCCTTGCCGGGCTGCGCAGGAGCCGCGCAGCGAGCAGGGCGCGGAGAGGTTCATTTTAGGTGAAGGAATGTCATTTCGCTACTAAATGGTTAGTCTAATTTGATCTTTATTATGCTGTGGATTAGGGCTGATTCATATTAAACACTAGTGCAGTTAATATCACTCCGGAACGTGTCCCCKTGTATGTACAGCAGCCGCTGTTACAGCCCCGCCGCTGCCTGCGACCCATGGATTAAGATTTAATTAACAGGGAAGTTTGCTAGCGCTCGCCCGCAGCCTCTCCGCTTTACAAATAATTTATACTCGGTTCCGCGGATTTTTATTCAAGTGACAGCATTTTATTTTACTCTGAAAGGGACCTGAATATTTTATGTTCTGCCAGAGGCTTCTGTATACGAACCTCTCCAAGGCAGCTTCAAACCCAAGGGATGTTGTGKTTTTTTTTTTTTTAATCTACGGGAATTACCTCAATAGGGACAATGTATCAGACTSACTTACCCCCTCCTCCTACTCCCCCCAATTTAACAGCCTAAACTATCCATATGAAAGTTAATCGTCGTGATCCCCATTGTCGGTTGTATAAATCCAAGCTCAAGCCAACCTCCAAGACACGGCGACAATTCTGATAAATTGTCCTGCTCGGCTAACTACACAAGAATGGCTTTTATAATTAAAAGGGGAGCTGAGTTAAATCAACAGCTCCTAAGCCCTTCTCAACAGGGCTAGAATGAGAGAAATGTGGCGACCTGATTTCTTTAAGTAGCAGCCCTTTGTAGCCCATTCATTATCCTAGATATGGAAACCCATCCTGCCCAAAGTCAGCTGCCGACCAAGGAAAAAAAAAAAAAAAAAAAAAGAAAAAGACAAAAAGGAAAAAAAGTTTATTCAGATGCTCAAAGTCCATCTTTTTTTTCCAATCTAACATAACCCTGGCACTATATAACCAAACAGACAACTCCTTTTCCAATTAAAGTGGAATTAGGAAACTCAATCAAATTAGCTCACTATTAAAGCCCTTCTTTATTAAACCGTTTTATTGTAGTAATATTAAGTTTCACCCGCTCTTGGAACACGAGACTTTAAAAAGTTTCCCTTGTGATATTGATTTGGCTGCTCCCAGGATGGATCAGRGTCAAAAGTATTTACCTAGGTGTAATCTATAATATTTACTTTTTTTTTTTTTTAAGAAAATCTTAAAATTGTATCCAGCTTGATCAATTGCGCGAGGGAAGGAAGAATTGCATTTTACTTGCTACCGTCCTTTGATTTTACCCCGGGGCTTCCTTCAATAGCTACAGCGGGACGCGTCTCCTCCCAGACCCACCAGTATATTGACTGGTTGGTAGGAGCCGCGCTGTCAGCTCCGCGCCAATGTTTACACAGTTATATTTGAAGTGAGAAAGTAAACAGTCCAGCTGTGCCACGGAGCGGTTCGGTGGGATTAGGTTTCCATACCAACCAACTTTAGGAGCTTTTACAGTCTTAATTCAACCATGCACTGAACTTGTTCTTTGTGGGTAATAGTTTTCCTGGGCCAGAGGCTCCCAGGACTGATAAGAAAGTCGCGCTCCGGCCCTCGGAAGAATGGATGCRACGGAGGGCACGCCCGCTGCCCCTCCGCCTCATCGCAATAAATAAATAAACAGAGAGAGGAACGCCTTTCTCACTTTTTGGTCTTGAAGAATAGTCGGATACCATTGCCAGAAAAAGAGAGAGAGAAATAAAAAAAAGAAAGAAAAAGAGAAAGAAAAAGAGAAAGAAAAAGAAAATAAACAAAAAAAAAAACAACCAAACAAAAAAAAATCAACCCACGCGTGTAGCCTTTACTCTTGAAAAGAGGGGGGAGAGTTGGAAGGACACACAGCTCCAAAAGTAAACCAGCGAAATCCTTCCTGCGCGTACCCCCCGCACTGAACTTGTGGTCTCTTAACTCATTCATGCCTGTCGCAAACACGTTCTTACGTTCCGAAAAACCGTCATTATTAATATATTCCTTTGCTTATCTTGATATAGAAACAATTAAACGCACATTCAACTTTCAGATACGAGGGAAAAGCACCTCTCCGCTGCCACAGAACCCGCGGTCGGCAAGGTAGGCATCTGTTTTAACCGTGCTTTTCTTCTCTGTGACAATGCCAGATTTCCTAAATATGACAAAAATCGGCGAGAAGGAAAAAATCCTGCTTAAATTTACACCTCTGATTTTTTTTTTTCCTGGCGTAAATAATAAAAAGACCAGAACCACAAATAAACGTATTTGACAATTTCGGTTGGTAAGGAAATTGCTCTGGTTTGTACGCTTCGTTTTTATTTATAAATTTTCCGAAGAATATCTGGTTTAACCATGATAAAAATGTAGTAAACATGTTTGTACTAATTGCATAAACTYCTTTAAATATTGACTGTACTCGTCAAATGAATTTCCCAAACCACACTTCCACCTTCTCATAAAATACCACTTGCAATTTATAAGACCGATTATTTTTTTTTTAATAGAAAATAACATTTATTTCTATGAAATGGAAACACAGAATTACCTGTTAGAAACAGCAAGAAGTTTGCTACATCGGAACAAGAAAGCAATTTTCTTGCAGATCACAAATGAAGGAGGCTTATTAAACCATCATACACCATTGGCGCCGGGGTCCTACGGACAGTTACAAATATATCTACTTTCCAATGTTATATACAGATCGTAACATTTCTGGGGGCGGGAAGGAAAAGGCTTTCAATTTGACAATATGTTTAATCTATATGCCTGGTAAGTATTACAACGAGCTGTCTAACCTTTAGCTTAACGTTAATACCAAGTTCACCTACGCGTTACATTAATAACTTAGATTTCCATTTTATAACATTATACACTTGCTAGTATACATATATATATGTATGTGTGTGGGAAAGAGTGTGTGTCTGCGTGTGTGTGTACACACCCCACGACGCACCAAGGATATCCATGCTTATGGCCATAAGCAACAAAGAGTGACTCATGTCTGGACAATGAAAGTGCACCTTTATCACCGTTTTAATACACCTACGTCTGTCCGCGCCRGGCTCTGCACGCAATCACCGCCTGTAACGGGGGAGAGGGGAGAGAAAGCCACCTGTGTCCGTCCACCCGTGCCCTACCTAGCTACCTCTACCCAGACRAGCTTTAGGAAGCCGCCCCCGCTATTGCTTCTCGGGGGTGTTGTTGACCATGGGCCCGTAGAGCCCGCCGGAGTAGACCTGCTCCTTGTGCACGGCGGAGCGGTCCCGCATGAGGTCGCTGAAGGCGTAGTCCACGGGCGGCCGGAACCCGAGGGTGGGCATCAGCCCGGCCGTGGAGTAGGGGGTCATGAAGGCCAGTCCCCGGCTGTGCGCCGAGTAGGCGAGGCGCAGGGGGTTGAGTCCCAGGTGGGTGCCCAGCGGGTAGGCGCCGGCCTCGGCCCCGAAGTGCGTGGCGTTGGGCTGCAGGGGGGAGAAGGCGGAGCGGCTGCCCAGCGTGCCGATGGCGGGGGCCATGGCGCCGGCTACCAAGGGCCGGTGGTGGGCGGCGGCGGCGGCGGGGGTGGGCGGAAGGCCTTGCAAGGCGCCGTCCCGAGCCCAGCCCTCCTCGGGGCCCTTCTCCGGGCCGCGGTTGTTGAGGATCTGCTCGATGGCCTGAACCACGTCCCCGCCGCAGCCCTGCAGCACCAGCTCCAGCACGCTGCGCTTGTGCGCCGGGAAGACGCGCGTCAGGATGTCGATGGGAGTCCGCTGCCGGCCGCCGGCCGAGGGCGACGGGTCCTGCTCGTCCTTGTCCGCCTCCGAGCCCGAGTCCGAGCCCAGCGGGCTGATGGAGCCCGGGCTCTCCTCCCCCTCCTTCGGGCCCTTGGAGACGGGCGAGCTCAGGAAGGACTCGCCGTCCCCGTTCTCCGAGCCCGAGCCGTGGCGAGCTTCTGGGGAGGAGGTGCCGGGCACGGACTCGCCGTCCGGGGAGAGGGGCTTCCCGCCCGCCTGCTGCGGGGTGACGGCGCGGCTCGGCAGCAGCGTCTTGGGGAACAGCTCGAACTTCTGCATCTTGGACTCTGCGGGGCGGGGGGGGGGGGGGGGAGAAGGAGAGAGACCGTCAGTGCGGCTGCCCGAGGCGGGCCCCGCGGAGCGCCCTGGCTGGCGGCGAGGCCACCCGCCCGCCCCGCCGGGGGATGCCGCCTGCAGGTCCGCGCCCCCCCCTCCCCGCCGCCGCCTCTCCCGGCTCCTTCTCCCTCCCCCCCCGCCGGTCCCGGGCTCCCTCCGCGGCCTTACCTGAGGCGCCGGCGCCTCCCTCGCCGCCGCCCCCGGCGCAGACGGAGCCGAAGACCTCGTACGCGGGCCGGGGCGGGATGATGCCGTTGGCGGCCGCCAGGGCCAGCCCCTCGGCGGTGCCGTAGAGCAGCTGGAGCTCGCGGGCCTCGTTCTCCTCCTGCGCCTGCTGGCGGCGCAGCGCCACCTGGGCCGCCATGACGCGCTGGCGCTCGGCGATGAGGGTGCACTTGGCGCACATGCAGTCCTTCCAGCGGCAGTACCGCTTGTGGCCCTTCAGCGCCGACACCACCCCGTGGTTGCGGCAACGGGCGCACTTGGGCGTCCGCGGGTACTTCTCGGCCGCCCGCAGCAGCAGCGGCGGCGCCCGCAGCAAGCTCCCGGCTACGCTCACCGGCAGCGTGGCCGCCGCTGCCGCCGCCGCCGCCGCCACCGAGCTGGGGGGTACCGGGGGGGGCGCGGCGGGCACGCTGGGCAGCTCCGACCGCAGCTCCATCCTGGCGAGCCCGCCCCGAAAGAGCGACCCTCCCTCCCTGGCCTCCCGCAAAGCGACGCGGGGCGGGGGAGCCCCCGCGGCGCACCCGCGCCCGGACGCGGAGAAGGTCCCGGCGCCTTCAGGCGCGATCACGGGTGGGGGGCACACGGAGCCCCGGGTGCGGGCATGCAAAGCCCAGCGCCTCTCCCCTCGCCTCGCTCGCCGGCCCTGTCCCCCTGCACCGGCACACGGCTCCGCAATGGGGTTCAAGTGAGGAGGGGGCCGACGGGAGTCTTTCCGCGCCCTCCTCCCCTCCCCTCCGCTCCCGAAAAGCGAATCTAAGACAAGCAAATCCAAGAAAACTTAGATCTCTCTCGCTTCCTTGCTCTCCGTGCGCATCTGGCAGGGCAGCACCAAGTCCATCGCGCCGGGCTCAAAGCCGAGCTCTCCCGTCCGCGCTCGCGGGATGGCCGCTCCCCGCGGTGCCCCGCTGGAAACCCGAGCTGCTCCCTAAGCTCAGCTCCCCCTTCCCCCTTTGACTACGGTCACAGGTTAAACGTGTCCYTTCAAAGAGCAATCCGGCACCTTCAACGACAGGATCCCTCGCCACAAGCCGCGGAGGCTAAAATCCAGGAGAAAATAAATTAAAAAACAAACAAAAAAAATCACCCCGTCCTCCGAGCAGCAGCACGGCAGCCGGGCGGAGGGGCCGGCAGCCCGCGGTCAGGGGAGCCGGAGGCTGAGTCCCCGCCCCCGGCCGCCGCGGCGAGCCCCGAGCAGGCGGCCGGCGTCGGAGCGGGCAGAGCCGCCGGCGGTGCCGGAGCGGACGGTGCCGGAGCGGGCAGGGCCGGAGCGCCGCAGCCCCCGCGCCCCCCGGGACACGCCGCCGCCCCGCGCCGCCTGGCGCGTGCGGCCCGCGCGGCCGGAGCTGCAGGCAGAGCGCGCTGGCCGCCGCGCCGCCCGCCGCCACTCGCGCTATTGTTGCGCCCCGCGTTGCCATTAGGCAACATTTGACAACAATGTGGCGCCTGCTATTGGCCAGGGGCGGGAAGCGCCGCTCTGATTGGCCGCCCGCCGGTCCACCGCGTCCGCCCGGCGGCTGCCCGAGCGCGCCGCGCCCGCGGAGGGCCGGGAGGGTCCGGGGGGGACCCGCGGGGAGAGCGGGGCCGGCCGCCTCCGCGCCTGTGCGTGTGCTCTGCCGCGTGTGCGTGCAGAAATCTGTCCGAGAGTTGGGCTTTTGGGTTCTTTTAATCCGGTGGAAACGGTATTTGCCTTGCCAACTGTTTGACTTCTCTTTTCCTGGGTGTCACTTGTCAAAAGGGGGGGGGGGAAAATATACTGTGGAAGGTGACAATTCAATTTATGGTGTCCCCCCTCCCGTTGGAGATTTTGTTTTATAATAGTACGTAACGATGCCTCTCTCCTTCCCTTTTCCTTCCTTCCTTCCATTTTCCTTCCTTCCTTCCTTCCTTCCTTCCCTTTTCCTTCCTTCCATTTTCCTTCCTTCCCTCCTCCTTCCTTCCTTCCTTCCTTCCCTCCCTCCTTCCTTCCCTCCTTCCTTCTCTTGCTCGCTCCCCTCTTCTCGTTCTCTTTCCCCCCTTCCCCTCTCTCTCTCGCTCCACAACTGCAGGTGAATTTTACAAGTGCTGCTGCAATAGGAGAAGCTCGAGGTGAGTATGATTTTCCATATTTTCATTGCGCTGTGGTCTGGGAGAGCCCTGCCCGCCCTTCGCTCCCCAGAAAGTGAAGTTCGTTCTTTCTCCTGCCAGCTGTTTGCGTGACTACATGTTCAACAGGCGCCTTCCTCGCGGGGACAATAAACCCGAGGGGCTGATTTTTTGAGGAGGCGGCTGTCGGGCTGGTAACTGTATATTAACCTCGAAGCTTTTGTTTTAGCATTAACCACCCGGGTTTGACGTCACCTTCGCTGGTAACGGGGAGGAGGTAGCACCTCGGTGGGAAATAACGCTGACTCCTTTCCCCAAGGCTCTCCCCTGCTTCCCACGAGGGATCTCCATCCTCCTCGGCACTTTTTAAAGTTC
The DNA here is from genome assembly GCA_030449065.1 of Oceanodroma leucorhoa. NCBI lineage: Eukaryota > Metazoa > Chordata > Aves > Procellariiformes > Oceanodroma > Oceanodroma leucorhoa. The sequence continues at coordinate 287,491 of JASVER010000010.1, read as the reverse complement.
TTTGTTACACGTGTCCGTAACTCCTTCCCCGTAGCGGGAACCGTCTGCCGATGGCTGGTCGCTAAGGACCTCCTCTGCCGCCTCAGCATCCCCACCTGCGCGGTCACACGCTGCGAGATCTTCCCCCGCGTGGGCTGCGGGGGGCTGCCCCCGGACGAGCTGCCTGCCCTCGCGGCTCTCGGGCACCCGAGCCGGGAGGAGAGAAAGCCCAGACTTTTGCTCTAAACGTGCCGGACCTGCCCGCCGCTCCCTCCGCGGCCGGGGAAGCGCGCACGGCCGCGGTGTGCCGCGGAGGGCCGCGGGGCAGCCCCGCCGCAGGGCAAGCAGCGCTCGCTGTGGCTCCGCTGCCCCTTCCCTKGTGTCACACTCCTCCCGTGGTTGCGAGAAGCACAACTGCAAGGYAGCAGAGCCCTCAAACTTTTAAATATTTTTATTGCACTTACATCGTTCTTCCTCTTTCTTTTTATTTTTTATTTTGCGAAATGAACGCTTTCCCACCCGACTTTCTGTGTGTGCAGCTGCCACCCGCTCCTCGTGATTTAGGTGTTATAACACCTTTATTTAATACAGCCGCGAAGTCAAAATATCCGATTTAATTTTATTCGCAACCACTAATTTTACTCTCCGGGGACAATTACTCAGATCATCTGATTTAATTGGTAATTCGTAGAACTAGATCGGACTGAATGAGAAACATTTAAAGTATTGCTTTATGATGGCTTACCATGGAGAAAATGTTCTCCCTTCTTCCTGGCAGTTTTGTTTGGTTTTGCGGTGGTTTTGTTGGGKTTTTTTTYCTTCAAATACCTTCCTCTTTCCCCCCGAGGCAGCCTGCCATCACCAACAACACAGGACACGGGTTACGCTGATTTCCCCGGTTCCCTTTTCTTTCAGCTTTGATTTAAATTAAAGGGCTGGGCTATCTTTTCCGTTTATGGCGGTTTTAAACGATCTATTTTGGAAACAGCCGTGGCAAAAAAAAAAAGGRAAAAAAAAAAAAAAACAACAACAACCAACAATGGGTCATTAACCAGCCAGTGAAATGCCGTGATTTCTGTTCAGAGCCTCATGCCGYTAGTAACATTGCAAACGGCGGTGTAGAAGTTTGAACACATAGTGTGTAGCATCTCTATCCTAAGGCGTTGCATATAGTTTCCGTAGGCTCGTGCAGCACGTCCCCCAGTGACTGTATAGAAAGAGTTAGGACGCAATGTCCTAGCGCCATGCACATAAACACCCAATGCCTTTTCCTGATGTTTATCCCAAGTCAGCACTACAGACACCCCCTCACCCAAAACACTTAACCATATATCGCTTTTTAAGTATAGCGCTCGCCATCAATCCAACATCGCAATAGCCGGGTTTTACTCAACAAATGTTTATTGCAAGAATACGTAACGCAGCCCCAGGATTCAGCAAGTACTGAGGGCATTTGTCAAAAGGCCCCCGGATACATCCCGAGCGTTTCACGGTTTCCCACCCTCTTCTCCTTCCCCACCACCCCGCGAGGGCCGGCGGCAGCCCCCGCGCAGGCGGGTGAGCGCCCGGAGGTGGCGGGGGCCGGAGGCGAAGCCGCCCCCGCGCCCGCGGCCCCGCCGCTCCCGGGAAAGCGCCGCTCTCTGCCGGGGTCACTCCCGACCCCAGAGCCGAGGCCRCCTCTCCGGACTCGGCATGCTGCTCCGGGCTGAGTGAGACTCCGCTCTTCCCTCTTTCCAGCTCCCGTCGCACTTTCGAACGGGATCTCACTATTTTTTGGTTGTTGTTTTCCTACAAAGTGCCTTTAGAAAAGGAGAGCCCGGAGCCCGCAGTCTCACTTTTCACTGATTTGATATTTTAATAATAATAATAATTTCTCCCTCCTCCTTATTTTCCTTTGGAAGCTTTCACTGCGAACCTAGACAAACAGTGCGCACGTTTCACAGATTTTATTCAAACAAAACACAACTTGGCTGGGAGTTAGCCCGGATCAGCAAAGCCGCGGCCAGGGCTTGCCATGGGGTAAGGGCTTTCTCCAGCTTTGTCCCGGCCTGCCAGAGCCCCGTGTCTGTGTGAGAGCGTACGGGAGGCAGCGGGGGACCTGCTGTTGCTGGCCCCCCCCTTCCCCCCTTCTCTCCTACTGCAATTCATTTCTGTTTGACGAGGCACAATAAAATCTTCATGTACAACCCTGCTCTTGTGTCTTTCTTGGAGGGGGGGGATGTTTGTTTTAGGAACCCACAGAGTAGCCGTGCTCCCGCTGCACGGGCGGGTGTGCTGGGGTAACGGGAGCGGGACGCCGCGAGGTTACGAGGAAAGAGAAATTCATTCCTCCAAACCCAGCGAAATGCAACTTTAAAGCCCCCGAGACTTGTCCCGCTCCCAGCTTGGCTCTGGGAGCTCCTTCCACCACCGTCAAAGCCGCGGCGTGGACCCAGCTCCTTGCTTCCCGCACGCAGGGGCTCGCCGGGCCCCGGAGGAGCAGCCCAGGTTTGGCACAGGGCGCTTGGGCCAACTCCAGGGCCCGGGGCGAGCGGGTGACCCCACGGCGAGAGCCCTGCCCGGGCCGGGCCCCCGCGGCTGCCGGCCCCGCGGACCCCCCCCGGGGTGGGGGGGTCAGGGCGAGAGACTGCGGGGCACAGCGCCGGGCCCGCTTTGGGCAGCCTGCGCCCTCCCGGCGCCTGAGAAGCGACGTTACTTCCTCACAGGAGTGAAGAGAAACGCCGCGTTTCGTTGCGTGGTGCCCCGATTGCTGCTTAATTATCCCCGTTACGTGTTTGACTCCGGCAGCCTCCAGAAACGCACGAAGCCGGCGCCCCCRACTCATCTGGGTCAGCTCGATAAAACACGAGRCGATTTTTGGTGGTGGGTTTGTTGKTTTTTTTWAAAAGAAGACCCAATCTTCCCGGTGTTTATTTCTGTCCTCACTCCCACTTGGTTCACCTAAAGGCTTCCCATGTATCGCTGCTCCCGTGCAAAAGTTTGAGAGGGCTGCATGCAACGGTGCTGCTGCATCTTCCCCCAATTACAGTAGTAAAATCTTAATTAAAAAGAGCCCGTCTATTGGCTGCCATGTAGAGGAAGGCAGACACGCACGCCCGGAGGCAGCGCAGCGCCCGGAAGCATCCCAGAGAAATATAGTTCTTGATTAGTGTATTTTCATCTCGTTCTTAGCGGAAGACAGTTTGTAAGTACCTGCTAATGTTAGTGCTCTTTAAGGTTTCAATTGTTCTAGGGGGTTTGCCATTGACTTTTTCATTATTTACCTACTGAATCAAAGTAAGCAAATGCCATCTGTTTCCCTGCTGCTATCATCTTCACTTTTAATTATCCGCCCAGCAGCCTAATAGAGATGATATTAAACTAAATCTTTTTGACATTAAAAGTAATTATCCCCAAACCAATATTACAAGAATGAAAATTACCCTCCCCCCCCACCAAGAAAAAGGCACATTCCTCCTAGTCCAGGCAACMTCTTCAGATCCTGGAGCGGGGACAGGTAGTTGGAGCTCCGGTTAGCCCGGACTTCTCAAGTATTTGAAACATTATTAACTCCATTTCCCTGCTCCCAGTGGGGGAGGAAAAAGCGACAAGGGAGAGAGATTTGTGGAAGGAAATAAGGGAAAATCGGAGCTCCACATATTCCTGCGTGGGCTCCTTCCCGCCCCGCAGCCCAGCGGCTGCACCGCAGGGACCGGCCCGGCTCCGCACCCGGGGCGGGCGGCGGGGGCTGCCTGGACCCCACCGGGGCACCGCCGGCCCCGGCACAGCTCCCAGCACCGGCTTTTAGAAAATAGCGTGTCGTAAATACGCACACATGCAGTCTTTCGAAGTGCTTTGCACCATCCAACGGCACTGGTCGTGTGTAATGCTTTGGCGCTGAGGGGACGGTCATTATAGAGACATTAGGAACGGGTTCGTAATTAAGGGGAGGACGGCGGGCCCTCTAACAGATGGTCGCTTGCTGAATTACCTCGACAGAGTCATTTCACTTAGACTCAAACTTCTCCGCCATTTCTCCTCCGACTCGCTTTAATATGAGCCGGAGCCGCGTCCCCCATTTCCTTTAATATGTGCTAAACTGAGCTAATTTTAATTGCATGTTTCAACTTTGCTAATTAAATAGAGTGGTCTAATTAAAAGTGACTAGGGAACAGTTTTAATTCAACCCTCTACTTTTTTAACAATCCATTATGCAACAAATCCAGGGTAAGCCCTCCCTTTAAAAAAGCTACAGATGATTGAGTTTTTACACCTTTTTACACGCTCACAATGGGGAGACTTGACCCAACATATGTAGCGGCGGGGCTGGGCCCCCCCGGCTCCCCGGTGGGGTATTGGAAGCGGGCTGTCTCGCTGCTGCTGCCCTGCCTGAGCGCTGCTGGACCCGGTTGCCTCCCGGGGCCTCCCCGCTGGAAGTGCTGAGACTATTAGCCCAGCAGAGGTTAGAGTAGCACATCCCCAAGACAGCAGCCTAGGATTTGGGAAAATCGGGCTCTTTACACGCTTCATCTCTTCACCAAGTGCTCATTAGGTTGTTAACCTCTGGTTCACATGAAAGGGGCATGTGATGAATCCCCTCCCGAACAAATGGGCGCATCTCCCTTCAGGCACTGAACAAAGCCCTTAAAATAACTGCACAAGAAAGCCTTTAGTTGTTACTCTAAAATTTCTTTTCTCTGAGAGCTTGTGCCCATCCACACACACGCACACAGACACACAGAAAGAGGGGGGGGGGAAAGCGCACACACACAAAAACCCTCCTCAGCCCCCCACCACCCCCCACCACCCCGTGCGCTGGAGCTAAAAATTAAAAATCCGGGTTCCGTTCCCCGGGCCTTCGGCGCTGGCTGATGTCCCCCGGGTTTGGCTGAGACTCCGGCTGGGGCTTCCCAAGGGAGGGGAAAGAAATCTTAATCGCTTTAGCGGAGCGGGCGGGGGGAGGCAGCCTGTCCCTCCCCGCCGAGGGGGAAAGCCAGGCGCCCCCGGCCGGGGGGTAGCCCTCTGCGCGGGGGGGGACACACACAGCCGACTGCTCTCCCCTTCTCCCACCCGCCCCCGAGAGACAAGCTGAGCGGATTCACAGATGAGGAGGACGCGGGCGGGAATTTCCCTTTCCCGCGGGGGGAGCCCGGCGCCCCCCGACCMCACGGCGGGGCCGCCCGGGGGGGCTGCCCCGCTCCCCGCGGGAAGCAAGGGCGGCGGAGCGGATCGTCCTCTTCACGAAGCCGGCTCACCTCCCACGGCAGCGCTGCCGCGCACTCCCCTGCGCAGGGCGCGTATGGCTAATTGAGGGGTGGCCGGGAGAGCAAGCGAGAGCAGAGCCTGGCTCCCGCATTCCCACAGCTCTTGCACGGATTTTAGGCTCTTTAAGACCTTTCCTTTTTTTTTTTTTTTTTTTTTCTCTCTCTCTCCCTCCTTCCCCCTCTCCCTTTTTATTTCCCAGCCCCTCGGGCATGGATTAAAGTGACAGACAATTTTCCCTTCGCACCTTATTGATGGTTAAATGCACTTTGAGATAATGCGCGGAGGGCAGCGGGGGGGGGGCGGGGGTTCCCGGGAGCGCGGAGCGTTTGGGAGCGCTGCAAACCTCCGCGGGACGGCGGAGAGGGCCCCGGGCAGGCAGCCGCGGGGCGGGGGGGCTCGGCACAGGCTGCCCCCCGCTCCCCTCCTCTCCCCGTCACCTTGCAGGTGGCTGCGGGGCAGCGAAGGCTCCGCTGGGAGCCGGCGTGTCAGCGGCGCTTGCCGTGGCACGGGAAAACACGCGTGTGCCGCAGCCTCTCCTGCAGCCGTGGGCCTGCGGCGTGGAAACACACGCTCACACTCACACACACGCACGCAGGTAAAGAGGAGGCAGCAGTTCAGAGCCAGAATGACTCGGGAAAGCTCCGCTCTGTTAATTTACTATAGGGCGCTCCGAGAGGTTCATTAAAAAGGCTCTTGTCAGCTCCCTAACGACCCGAGAGCTTTTTAATTATATTTTATATTCCTCTACCCGTCTCCTAACTTCAAACACATGGTAAAAAGGATTTGCTGTTTTGTTTCAGGTAAAACCTAATAATTAAAATTCAGACCCCGTCCCATGCATCTGCTTCGCCTTTGCCAAATGAATTGAAGGGAGAGAGAAAAGCGATTTCATTGAGATCACAGATGGGGTGCAGGTTTTTGGAAGAAATTTGAGAAACACCATTGTCCAGAATCAAAACTCTATGTCTTGCCCCACAAAGGGGGCTGCTTTAAGCCCCTCAACTTCTATGGGGCTTGTTTTTTAAACTTTAAGTGTTCCGCACAATAAGCTGCCACCAAAATGTCACAACCACTCTGATTCCAAGTGTGTCTCGCTGCAAAGGGTGCAGAAAAATGAAGGGAGCAAAGGAAAGGAGTGTAATTAAAAACCCTCGAGCTCCCTCATGCCTGCTGGGGCACGGCGGCCCTTTCGGGGCGGGGGCGGCCGGGGAAGAGCCCCCGCCCGTGACAGCGGGACAGACGCCCCGAGGTGCGGGATAGACACCCCGAGGTGCGGGACAGCCGCCCCGAGGTGCGGGGCAGCTCCCGTCCTGCGCGGCTCCCGCATCTGCCCTGCCCCAGCCCTGCTCAGCACATCGGAGCGCTGCCATATTTCGGAGGCTAAATTGTTTCATTAGCCGAAAGCAGAAGATTAAGCCTTTTATTTTTATTCATGATCATGACAGCCCCGGTCGGATTTGCCGGAGGATTCCCCCCCTCCATGTTTGTTGCCCTAGGAGCTCAGGAGCTTAACAGTCCTGCCGGAATGCGATAGATAATACCACCTATATCGTTAAAGAGACATATTGAGAGTGTTTGCGGAAGGGCGGGAGAAGACAGCCGGTTTAATAGCATCATCAAAAACCACACGCACTTAGGGAAAAAAATCATTCTCGCATTCTTTTTACAGTTAACATACGCTATTTAATGGGGCCCTTATGCAAACACAGACTTCTCTTAAGTTAATGATGGACCATCCGCAATCTACCACGGCACTCTTCAGCCCCGTCCCTGTGCCGCACCGGTCGCCATCAGCCCTGCGGGACCGGCCCCCGCTGGGGCAACGCCAGGGCTTTCGTATCCATGTGTTGGGTGGGTTTTCTTTTCCTTCGGTAATTCCCATTTTTTTTCGTGCGCGCCCCCTCGCAGGGCTGAGCGRCCCCATCGCCGCCCACGCCCGTGGGGAAGGGCACACGCCGCCGCGCCGGCCCCACGCTCGCCAAAGGCACGGCAACGAGCGGCCTCCCTCCGGCTGAGTTTTTTTCCCCCGTTTTGATCCTTCTTTTATTAATTTTCACTATTGTTTTGGCAGGGGCGGACGGGCACTTTCCGCCGCGCCTGTGCGGGCAGAGCCGGCCCGGCGTGCGGAGCCAGCTCCGCGCTGGCAGCGCAGCCAGGGCGGCCGCGGAGGATCCGCGCAGAGTGGGAAGGCAAAGGAGACCCCGGGGAGCGGCTTCGCACCGCTGCCCCGGCCGCGGGGGCACGCTGATGGGTGCGCGGCTCCACCCCTGCCCGCCCCGCGGCCCTGTGCCTGGGCGAGCGGCGGTAGCGCGCCCGCCCGCCCGCCCGCCGCCGCTCCGGTGCGCGGTGGGGATTTTTCGGTCGACGGCTTCTCCCCAGCCCGGGAGGGTCTGAGGGGCGGCTGCTGGGCGCGGCGGCTCCCCGAGGGCACGGCACCTGCTCGGGCGTGGGAGGCGTTTTCTCTCCCCACCCTGTTCTTTCGCGCCGACGTTTTCACGGGGGAGCCGCCGGCCCCGAGGTGCGAAGGCGGGGTTTACCTGGCCTGGCGCTGCGGGTCGATCCCGGCCTGTGCCGGGAGAGTGAGGGGGCTGTCCCGAGGGCATATCCCTCGGGAGGAGCGGGCAGGGCAGGCGGTGAGGGGGCCCCGCTGCGGGACACCGGGCGSGCCGTTTCCGCGGTCGCCGAGTCTACGCCCTTCCCCGTCAGAGACCCCGGAGCGGGCCCGTCCCTCGAGGAAGCAAAGTGGCCAGTGCCAAGGCGGCCAGTGCCGCCTGCGGGCGGGCGGGAGGAGCGTGGGGGTGCCTGTCACGACGGCGGCGGGTGCCCGCCGAGGGGACACGGCTGCCCGGGAGGGGGCCGGGAGCCGTTAGCGGGGCCGGTTCTTTTCCCCGCGCCGTCCCGGCGCCCTTCACGCACAGGCGGGTCCCAGCGCAGCTCCTGCCCTGCTCGGGTCGCTGCCGCCTTCCCGCCTCCCTGCCCCGCAGGAGCCCCCCGCAGCCGTCGAGCCCTGAGCGGGAGCCCCTCCTCGCACCCACCGACGGCGGGAAGGCCTCGATGGCGGCTCCTCCCGCCATTAGCCGCGCCCGCCTGCGGTAGCCGGGGGGACACCGGCGGACAAACTGCCGGCCCCGGTCGCTGACAGAGAAGCCAGCGGCTCTTCTCCCGCTCTTTTGGGGCATCTCTCTGTGAAGTTAACGCCCCAGCGGGGCAGCAAGGCTGAGGTGGCCCTTGGCTCCCTCAGGGGCGGCCCGTCGGCCGCTGCTCCTCAGCTGCGGCCTGCGCCCGGCGCTTCTGGGCAACTCCCGGCAGAGCTGGTGTCAGCCCCCCAAAAACAGGGAGGAGGAAAAGTCCTGACCTGGTTGTGAAGCACAGGCTTGGTTGTGAGGCTTTGAGAGAAGCGATGGGGAAGGTGCCAGGGCAAGTGACAGGGATTGCTGGGCATGGTTCTGCCAACTGCAACCGGAGCGGAGCTTGCGAGGGGAAGAGAAAGGCAGCTGGGTTCTGCGGGTGAGGAAGGAGGGGAAAGGTGGTGTTAAAACCATGGGATGAGAAGACAGGGAATGGTTAGTTCTCAGGTACAAGCTATGCTCTCCCATTAAGCATGCTATGGTTACTCAAAAAGGTTGAATTTATGGGACACTGAACAGTATTATCACCACGGGGGATGGCGGGGGAGAGGGGGGAGTGAGCTTGAAGGAGCCATGCAAACTTTTTTTCCTTTATTTTCTTTTGGGTGAAGAACTGTTGTGCTTCTTCCTCCCAGCGCTGGAGGTTTTCATTACTTCAGAGGGGACAAACTGGTTGCTAAGAAATCCTCCATCAAAAGGACTCCTCCATCTTTTTTGATGGTTAGTGTTGCAGTAGAGACTTTCTTCCCTTGAGACAGTATGCTAAGAATCTGTCATTGGTTTTGAGACTAATATTACAGTGGGTCTGTGTTTAAGTGTATTTTTCTCATGTAATTCCAAGTCTGGATAGGATAATATGTTCTTCTAAGAACAGGGCCTCTTTTTCATTATTAATAACATTTTTTCCTCTGTAAAATAATTTATTTCCTCTTTAGTGGGGAGGAGGCAATATTTTTCTGCAGTGCTTAAGCGATGATATATACTATTACGTTGTACCGAGTGTATAAAGTTTTCAGCCTTATTCTGTGCTTAAAACTCATATGAAGCCTACCTACTTTATTAATAATTATTAGTCCTTCTTTATAGTGGTGCATAAATAACCTGAAAATCCATTTTCTGTTTGAGATAAGTGGATTGCCTGTAATTAAAAATACCTGTGATTATGGTAACTGAAAGATTTTTTAAAAATCCACATTACACTTTGAGGGCAATCAATTCCACTTTCTCTTGGAAGATAAATTCCTTGCTATAAGAGTCTCATAAGCAAGTAATTATAAAAAAGTAAATTTTTATAATGTTTTTAAAATAATGGGAGTAACAATTTCTTGGAAGAAGGAATCCCATTAGAAGCTGAAATTTTAAATACGAAGATCAAACCTAAGTTAATATTTCTGTAATGACACTTTAACAGCTTTTTTAACAGTATAATTTCCATGGTTCTTCTTTCATACTACTCTGCTTCGGCTGCTCTTCATTTATGAGCTTGATTCTTATCCTGCTGTGACCAGCCCCTTTTCACCAACCCAGTAGTGCATAACTGCCATAAAGTTAGTTTAATTGGTCTCCCAAGGATTCAGTCTGCTTATGGGAAATTATTTTACTGCAGGATGGTATAAAGGCAACATGGTGACTCTTAAATACTATTGCCTCTTTCAGCACAGAGGGCATGACTTGTGTGTAGTGCAATTGGTTGTGTGGTGCCATTTCTTAAGAACCGTAGTAGCTAAGAACATCTCACAGTATTTTTTATTTGACCTCAATGAATCTTAAAGCAGGCATCAAGCAGCCACTAGTTTATGGAATCCAGTGGAATTAATCTAACACTTATTTGCTTAATTATTTCTGTTATTAGCAGCATTTTTGTTTCAATGAAAAGTAGAGTTACCAAATCACCACTTTGATTCATTTTGGAAAACTATGATAATTTCACAAGGAATTGGTTTGATTGCAGACTATGATGGCAGCTGGATAAATGCTAATAAAACTAGGAGGGTGTTTGTAAAGCAAAATTAAGAATTCTCAAAGGATTAGCTGGTTAGAATGTGTACTGTTGAATCTGGCATTTTTGATTGATACGAAATACTGCTCATGCATAGTGATTCCTTGATGACAAGAAGGCAAATATGATAATAAGCATTATCTGAAGGAAAAAATACACTTGAAAACAGCTAAAATACAGGAAATGATGAAAGAATGCTATAGCTGCCAGAATGTAATTGTCAAAGGAGTAAGCTGCACATTTGCCTTGAAATTGCTTATAAAATGAAAGGAATGTTTTGTATCTACCAAGACTTCCCAGYTGAGAGTACTTTAATGCTTTTAATACATGTGCATAAAACCACTTCATATGACTAGGGAAGACTGGTAAACTAAAAGTTAAAATAGATTGAACAAACTTTACAAGGAATTGTAATCTTGAAAGCTTCAGTTAATTTTTTTTTTCTACGTTGGAGGATACYGCAACAGTCACAAAATGTCTTATTCACCTTCGTCCAAACCTTGAAAAAGTAGATGTATTTGCAGGTTATACTTAAGTTCTAAAAAAAACCCTAGATTTTTTCAGTTAGATCCACAAAAGAATTTATTAAGTTCCTCCGTAGATGTGAGTTTATAATTGTCATTAAAAAAAAATCCCTTCTCAGTTGCCACCACATTTTGGAAATGCTTGCTTTTCCTTACACAACAGAAGTCCTAATTAATCAGGRCATATAAAACAGGCAAATAGACCTAGACAAAATGAAAAATATTTCTATGTACATATTAGAATAATTTTTAAACTTCTAAAATGGCTGAGACAGAATGGGAGGTTTCAAATGACAACAAATTAGGTATCTCAGTACATTTCAAAARGTCAAGATCATGAATAGGGTGCTGTAGTTACAAGGTATAAAATACCTATGAATGACAGTAACTCATGATAATGGAGACTGTGACAATAGGTTAAATAAAGCTAGAGGAAAATAAAATGATAGAAAACACATTTTGAGGTAAATGAAAACATACTTATATTCACTATTTTACTAAAAAAAAAAAAAAATCACCAGAGTAGCATTTCTCTTTAAGAAGAAAACTGCATAAAGAGGAAGATAATAAAGGGAAATTAAGTCACAGGTGAAAGACTAAGATTRTAATCAAAACTGTTTGAAGACACTGTCTTAGATCCTCAGAGTGCACATACACTTTACTTAAAAGGACCCCAGAAGGCCCACCAGAAGTAGTTGAGCCATATTAGCCAGCACATTAAAGGATGCAATTGAAAGACAGACTCAGGTGTGGAGAACAGAAAAGAACACGAAAGTGTGGAAAGTTACCTTTTGGAAGACACAAACCCAAAACTAAACAACTGACAGACCTYGAGGAACAATCGCCAAAGATGTAAAAGATCATTAAAAATACCAGAAACAGGAAGCCTGCCAGAAAGATAATTGGACTAATATATTTTCAGGGTGCAAAAGGAGTAGCTAATGAAAGTAGGGCAATTGCAGGAAAACTAAGCTAGTCATTTGCAGTGATGTTTACTACAGTGGAAACATCTTTTCTTGAGAAAAAAAGGGAGTATTACTCAGAGATTGATAGCTGGAAGCAGTAAGCAACAGTTTTCACAGTGAGAAAGGATACCAGCAATGTCCCCAAGGATCTGTGTGGGAACCTGTGTTATTCAAGGTACTCATACACTGTCTGGAAAAAGCTATCAGGAGTGAGGTGATGATACTAATGAATGATACAAACTCATTCAAGATGACTGGATCGAAAGTGAGTAGCAACGAACTGTGGAAGACTGTCACAACACGGAGTTGGGAAAATAGTAAATGAAACTCAGTGATACTAAGTACAAAATAATGATCGTGTTAACCAGTAGTTTTGTGAGCACAGGAACTAATGAAGCCTACTTCTATAACCAGCAGTTGAGTGACATTTTAATTGAATTATATTAAGGCTGCAGTGTGACTTCAGTCTTCATTACACATAAAAGAATCCACAGAGAAAAGCCCCGACTAAGGAGCAAATTCTCTGGTATCTAATGAGACATTAAATCCCGTTGAAACTTTTTTCCTGCAGGTAGGGTACTCGGGCTGCTCTCTCAGGTCTGTAGTAAGAGTTAGATCTAGAGTGAGCCTTGCCCTCACTGCACTCACTCACGGTACCTCCTGTCTGGCTTCCTATTGCTTCAGTTCTGGGCTGCCAGCTTTCACAAAACTTACGGAAACTTCAGAGAGCAAAACTTGTTTAATACCACTTGTTTCATTTGCCTGAAATTCAAAAGTGAATGCAAAATTTAAAGGTAATAACAAGGTGTTCAAAAAAATACTTCAAGAACCATGACCAATATAATCCCACATAAATCAGCACTGCTGTCAGAAGGAGCAGCCCTGCCTTCCTCTCCCTCTCATCTTCACTTACTCACCCCCTGCATGCTCCACCTTCTCCTGCTTTTTGTCGGTGCTGGTGTACATACAGGCACTCAGCAAGCTGGATCAGTCTGAACACTGCTCCAGGAAAAAAATGGTTAGTTTTTAAGTAGAGTAGTTTGCCTAGTCCCAGTACAAGATAGGGGCAGAGGTGGCTCTTCTGGCAGCACCGCAGATCTATACCAGATTGAGCATAAAACTGTCCGGATCCTGACAAGTTTAGTGCTAAATCTGGTATTCCTCCATCTCTGTCATCTGTGAGGAAATTGTTTCAGGTAGTGAACAATGGGTCACACTGTGTACAATATATAGTAATTTCTGCTTTCTTTCATGACCTGTCCAGAAAAAAAATAATTAAGGCTACTGCTGTTGCCTTCTCTTTTATACAAGTAGAATAAGAAAATTTAACTGGGGTGCAGAATCAACGTTCAGTCTCTCCTCCTAGGGCATTTGTCTGAAAAGACCAATGGCTGCAATGAGCAGTGACTGGAAAGGGCTGGATAGCTCACCCCAGGCAGGCACCCCATCGGCCAGCCTGAAGACTGACACTCCTGCTTGCACCTTCCCTCTCAACAAGCTTGAAGAATTCAGTACTTTGGCAGTTGAACAGCTTTGACAGCAGAGAGTGAGTACATTAATAGTAGCCTGTACTATGGTGGTGTTGAAGTAGTCTTCTGAAATGTCTCACACRGGGGCTTGTTTCTCCTCAGGCCCATATGACTCACAATAGGGGAAAACTTCAGTGTAAAGTAAAATTCAGTGAAAACTGCAGGGGAGACCCAGGAGAAGGCCACCATCACTGTTTCGAAATAAAAATGTATCCTGTGCTTTGTCAAATGTTGGAAGAAAGGACTTGGTGCTTACCTTGATGTATGGTCTCGGTGCTGTGAACCCTGCGTGGACGGAGGCRCCCTGGGCCCGCAGAGCGTAGGAAGCCTTAGCTCGGTGAGGAATGGCATACACATCTTCTTCTGTAGCATTTCCTACTGACCGCTCTAACCAGTTTCTGGTTCTGCCTGGTAGTGACTCTTCACATGTGGGTTTTTTGCTTTGTTTTGTTTGGAGACTTACTTGTGTATTTTTTGCTTGTCGTGGACCCCATTTTAAGGCACCTAAATCTTCCTGTGCATTGTTTAGGGAGTCTGGACATGAGGCTTGGATAATGAAGTGCTTCAGTCCTTCTGTGAATCTGGGTCATGGCGATTTTGTTTTTCCCCACATACGGAAGAGTGAAATCATGTAACTTTTTAGTAGAAATATTACTGTAATTGAAAATTTATTTTAAGTTTCTAATGTCACTGAGTAGGTACAGTTTACGAAAGCCAAAGTCCTTTTCTGCTACATTAAAAAGAATAAACAAAACCCCCAACATAGCTCCATTAGAAACACCCTCAGCACTCTCACTGAATTTAAGAGTGCGTATGCAGAGAATACAGAGCAAACACTTGTGTTCTGCATATTCTCCAGTAATGATTTGAAACACCAATGTCAATAGGCAGGAAGTTTCTTCAAAAGCCAGAGCGCGCCCCACCTTCACCGTAATGCTCTGAAGGCCAATAATGAAAGCCGACACATTGTACAGGATTCCATTCATTAACAGTAATTCCTTAAGACTTAAAACTAATGCATTAATCACGTTAATGATAATCCATTARTGTGAAGAACCTGAAGATAAAAAGGTAGAATCAGGGATATGCTCTGTAGCAAGTGTTACAGTTTTAGGGTAATACTGAATTACAAAATTAGTCTGTAGATTGACTGGAGGATTAACCATGCCAGGAGAGCATATGAAGGGAATACCATGGTTTAGGAGAGCAGAAAATGATGGCATAGAATATTCATGTTTCTACACAGGGATTGGTTTGCATTGAGGGTGTAATTTGGAAAGGTGACTCTAGATGGTTGCTTCTTGAAATCAGGCCCAAAGTATTTAAGGACCAAAATAATAAATGTTTTATTTAAAGAGTGATACACTTGTTTACGTTGTGGCAGAATGATCCCTATATCCTGATCCTGATATCTTTATATCAGAGGGCAGTAATGCCACCACTTTGAACACTTCCAGTTAATTATTACTAGAACATTTTGATAATGACAGTGTATTTTGCAATATGAACAAAATGGGGGAAAAAAAAAATAATAAGAGTTTAGAAAAAAAGGCCAAACAAACCCTGGGAGCACTGACTTCAACAAGTTCAACAAATATTCAAGCCACATTTAATAACTTTATGAAACTAGTATCAAAGTAAAGAATATATAGGCAAAATACAGAAATAAAGTTGAGTGAGAGGAAACAGCCTGATGAGATCAAACAAAAGTTAAACAGAACAGATTAATATAAACAAGTTAGCTGAAAGGTTGCTTTGCTTTATGTAGCACTATTTCAGCAATTCCTTTCCTCAACAGTCAGCTTAGAAGGAAGAGCTAATCTGAAAAAAAAAAAGATATGCATCACTTTAAAATCCTGCTCTAYGTGTTACTTGTGATTGATTGTAGAAACAGCATCACCCCAATTTGCAACCTATGTTAATTTCTTATTTAATAAACATAGTGGATTTTTTTTGGTAAGAAAACAAAAATTCAGAATGAAGTGTCTGCATTCAGCTTTCCATTACACATACATTTATCTTTCTATTGGCTATGAATTCTTTTATTTGTGAACTGCAAATGATTAGAATTTGCTTACACTTCCAAACCTTTTGTTTGTCATAGATGCTTCACTTCTAAAAGTGCCTGATGTAGCACTCACTAATTACAGAATTACAAAAGGTAGAATAAGGCTTTCCCCGCTCAGAAATTTGCATTTTTGGTAAAGGTAACAATATATCGGCTTCACTAATACCCTAATAATAGGCATACATTTAATTTTCTATCACCATCCTTCCAAAGAAAAAAGAAAGACTAAAAGATGTGTGCAATTGTTTTTTGCTTAGTATAAAATTTTCAAATCAGAACTCATTTTGCTACGATAAACACTTATGAATCACATATAAACATAGGTGGAAAACAATGTGCCAGGCTTTAAAAAAAAAAGTTTGATTAGCAGATGACGATTCTGTAGTGCTATTGTGCACTATCCTGTAAGCCCAGAGATTAAAAAAAAAAAAAAAAGGCAAAAAAAAATTAACCAAACCAGTTTTGATGCAGGTTTGGCATCAAGTGTACGTTATGATCTTAGACTCAGTATGCTCATTCTATGGTTGAGAAATTTAAAGTACCAGATTTTTCCACATCAGATAGCAGGTAGTTGGTGCATACATTTCAGACAAGAGAACTAGGATTTCTTTAATTTGAGACGGGATCAGTAATCTATTGTTAAAATGTCCAAAGTGTGCAATAATAAGGCAGATTTCTTATTACACCGCCTCTTAAGATACTCATTGTTTGATGAAACAAACAAGGTGCTTTAAAACAGCAGAGTAATAGGATACAAACAAGTGCCAGAATGAAGGAAAACTGCTAAAATGGGAACTGCCCTTTCTTTCACAATGAGAAATAAAGAACTTTTGTATCTGGTATTTGAAAGGTTTTTAACAGCTGATATTAAATATCAGCTGATTCCTGAAGTGTTGGCAAGATACCAGGTTTCTGGTACTGGCCATTTCTAATGTTATTTAAATATTCACATCATGCAATAAGCAGTTTCACACACTGCAATGTAATGGAAAATACTTCCTAAACTGAATCAGAACTGAGACCCAAAGCAGAACCAGTAAATAAATATCTCGCATATATGTCAAACTATATTCTTCAAACAAAACCTTACATCTTATCAAAGAAGTCAGAAAGTACTAACAAAAATTATATGCTTTCTACTATAATACTGTTAAATTTCCATGGCTGAGAATGTCCCGTTAATTTTTTCTGCCTTTTTAAATTAGTTGACAAAGTAGAAATTCAAACACAGAAATAAAATGCATATATATGAGAGCACTGGCTCAGCGAGATATCAAATATACAGCATTCTAGTGTCAAAAGTACAGGCAGAAATGTCCAAGATTTCTTGGTGAAAAAGGGGCATTTGAGGAGTAAAAATTCTACTTAACAATCACTCACATTTTAACAGTGCATTAATTATAACAAAAGCTGGATGATAAGTGAGCAACAGAGTCATAATGTTCAGTGTTCATAGCAGAATTTTATCCTCTGCTCATTTAAATGAGGTTGGAAACATATACTCATGTATGTGAAACTTTAAGTAGCTATGTTTTTTCAATTTTTCAGGATTCTTGCAAGAGGCAAAGTTGTGACATTGAATTGAGTTGGATGATAGTACAAGGTGGCGTTGATAGAAGTCTTCCTTTCGATGCTGTGCCTCTGGCTCGTCAAAGGATGATTAGTCCTACAGTCGTGTTTGAGCTATTCTTTTGCCTCTAGGAAAAGGGTTTCTTGAGGATACAGTTTTACCTCCAGTAATGATTTATTTGGATCCAGCTGGGTCACCTGTAAAGATAAGAACAAGAAGATATGTGTAAGTAGACTTTTTTGAACTGTTTATCTTCACAGGGCAGATTTTCACTGGGGAGATTTTTGAGTCCCTCTGTCAGTGATAACTGAAGTTGTGAGTATAAATTCCCAGGATGCAGATTAAGAAATATATATTGTATTTTGTGTGTTATTATTATTTTGTAATAGCAATAAAAAGAATAATAATAAACAGAACCCACGACATTAATTCCAAGAAGGTCTGGTTTTCTACCATAAACCAATGTGTGAATATATCTGTTTTTGTCAAAATAACGATCTTCTGGAAGAATTACTAGAACACATGAGTTAAGATGAAAAATAAAACTGTAGTCCCAGATAAGTATCCTAAAATTTCAATCAAACTGATGGTGCAGGCAGCAAGGCCAATCCAACATGATCTCCCCACTGAAAGGGGAAACTTATTCTGCCTTTATTTTCCTACTCCGTTTCTTGCTCCAAGTCACATGGTGAAGCACCTAACTTTCACTCATTTTGATGCTTATCAGCCATCTCAGCGAAACTAGGCTGGGAGAAAACTGTCCACTTTTATTTGTTTGGTTGTTTTTCTGTCATGCTAGTGAGTTTAACCGGTGAACACACAAGTCCAGCCAACACCAAACCCAGTGCAAGGTAAGTAGCAAAAGCACTAAGCAGTAAGTAGAAGGGAGGAAGCAGGGCCCTCCTCCTTTCRTTGGGAGGGAGATGCTGAATCAGCTCACCATATGGTGAAACTGCATCTCAACCCAACTGTTGAAGTGTATACTTATTATACATGTGTATATATAGATATGCATTATAAGTACTATGTGTCTGTATATCATTTATGTAGACACTTCCATGAGTACATTTGTATTATAGGATTGTTCCCTGGAATCCTGACTCCTTGTTGGATATGTGAAGGTATTTGGGCAATCACTTGTGCAGGTGGGCATACAGGAGAATTCCAGTGAGAGTTAAATGCCATGCAATTTGGAAAATAACGATACAGGCACTGTCTGCACCATTATTGCCAAAATTCTTCAGCATTTGGATCTCAGCACCAAACCCTGCAAGCTGCTCAACATCCTGACTATCCCATTACCGACTTTCACTTAAGGCACATAAGCAATTCTCAGTTTATAGTCAGCAGGACACTTGTGTTGAGGATTCTATTTAGAAGCTAGATGGCTGCCTATAGGATAAATCTCTTTTATAAAATAAAATTTAATGGTAAATATTACATAATATAATTATTTATATAGACAAAATAATGACGACAAGGGACCTGGTGTCCTTCAGACATTCAGGTTTACATGCCGATGCTGTGACATCCTTCAGAAGACTACTGCARAGCTTCATATAGAAAGATGAACACTATTTCTTCTAATCTTACCATCTACTGAAATATTTCACCTCCACTTTTAAGCTTATTTTCCCTGGTAATTCTGTTTTAGTTTATTTTGCTGTGTGAGCACACTAGTTATCAGAAGTTTGCTTGTGAATAATATATTATTAGTCTTATGCTATAGGTATAAATGCAAACGCATACCGGTAAACATTTTTTCCAAAGTTTCGTCTATGATCATATCATGCCACCGCTTTCTAACATCATTTTTTGAAAACATTAAGTGTCAAGCACACCAAATACTATGAATTAATAAGAAACGCTAAATGTATTTTTTTCTTAAAAGCATAACTTACTAATCCTGTTACCAATTAACAAAACCAGTATTGCCCCTCCTTCTCCCCCCCCCAACTAAATCAGGCAAACTTAAAATATATTTGTATTTCCATTGTTTTATTGGACAATTACAGAAAATTTATTATTTAAACAAATATTAAAAGCTTATCACGTCCTAAGTCCATTGAAATCAATGTAATTTCACCTCTCTGACTGCAACAGAACTAAAAAAAAATAACAATTAAAAAAAAACCCCAAACAGATGCATTCTTTTGATTCCCAAAGCAGGAACATATTTTCTTAAACTTCATGTACCATGGTGAGCTATTGCTAAATGTCTGAAGAGAAAAATAATTTCTAAAAACCAGACTCAATTTTAGATTCCTATTATCTACAGTCCAATTATGCATTCCTGCACAGATGCTGCTTAAATTATTGAAAGGTTATTATCTTAGAAAGCAAACCTGTTATGTAAAAAACAGCCAAAGTAGTGCATTTAAGTTTGTGATTACAGAAGTATGCTAATTAAGTATCTTGTTGCATTTTTTAATGTTTTGGTATTCTGCTACAGTCCATTATTGCACATAGGCACAGAAAGCGAGGTAAATAGGGGTCTCTGCAATTCACAGCACATGAGGTATTGTGCACCTGAGAAGCAATTTTCCTTCTTTTCAGTTCAAGCCAGTATCTAATTAGACCTCTCTATTTTGTAATCCTGCAACCTTTTTTTTGCAAGAAAACCTAGGAAAGACAGAACAAGTCTCTTCTACATTTGGGAAAAAAAAAAAAAATCTGAAAAGCAAGCCTAGGCGATGAACACAACCTTCCAGACTGTAACCATATGGAAACCTATTATTCACTTGAGTGTAATTCAAGATATCCTAGTCTAAACTCTAAGGTTTGCAAACTTCAAGTACCTTAAATAACAACAACGCATGATGTCCCTTCCTCAATGTCTTCGTACTTAGAAGGTTAGCTAAAAGCATTGTGGAGTACCTGCAGCAAACGGACTGTGCAGCTTTTCACCATCATTTCAGTGTGCTGCTTAAYGCACTGAGGGAGAGCAGAGTTTGCAAATGTTTACACCATTACCCAATTAACTAACAATATGGCTCCTACATCTGTCAACAAACAAAGCTGTTGTTGCTTTGTTTTAGCTCCTTGGCATTTTCTGTTCATATGGGTCGCCATTGTACTTAATTATCACACCATAACCCTTCTGCAGCTTCTACTTTGTTATTTGTGGTTTGTAAATATGTTGTTTACTATGAAGAATAGAAGCCTTATTAGTGAACACACCTCCTACCAAAAGAAATGGTTTCTCTTATAAATGTATGAAATATAAGACCTAAGATGCTTTGTAACTTAAAATATTTTTTAAAACAGAATTAGAAACCAAAATATAACAGAGATCAAAGGACCCTGGAAGAGCTGCAGCCCACAAAGGTGTGTCCAATGTAGTGTTTTAATTAATTTTATTCACTTAAATAAATGTACGTGGATTATTTCATAATGCAAAGTATTAAAATACCTTCATATTTAAATCTGTGTACCTTGTTTCATTACCATTAGGATAAATTCTGGAGTCCACTTCAGTGCTGACAACCCTGTGCTSTGATGTCATTGCATGGCGCTCTTTTCAAAACAGCCCTGCACATTATGTAAGTTACATTGTCCAAAAGCCCTACACCTTTATTATTTAAAGATTTTTTGTATGTTGTTGGCAATTACACAGGAAATCATTTAAGCATGTGTTTATATACTGAATCTGATTTGATCCTGTTGAACTCAATGAGATTACATAGGTACCCATGTGGTGAAATCAATGCTTTCTTGATTAAGGTTGCAAAATTCACAAAATGAAGCATTCAGCATTTGTTAAAGGCCTAAACAAATGCTAAAAGCATAGTGTTTCTCTATATTTTCAAGTCCTACAATATCTGACTTTCTACCAGTCACATGCATGCATTCTAAGAGTCCACTCACACATCACATGGTGATACCAGCTGATGAGGTGAATGTATTTTTAAAATATATTTTGTGGTTTTGCTAAGGTAAGTACTTTATAATGAAATGTAAACTAAATCCCCTTAAAAAGAGGCCCTAAGCTGTTCCAAATTTACATAGTGAGGAGGGTGGCAGAGGAAGGACACAATGTTCAGATGCTAAGAGAGTATAACTCAAGTTGACAGCAAAATTACTAGTATTCAAGCTCACAGAATTTTGTAGAATAACATGCATGCACATTCAGGGCTGTCCCAAAGCCAAAGCAGATAGTGCCCCGCGAGTTTTCATCTTCAGGCAAATGACTTTCTATGCAAACGTTAACACTCCCCCTCTCTTCAGGGGAAACTCTTTCTAGCAACACGGCCAGAGGGTGGTAACAGGACCTTATTTCTATCAGTGGGAGATCTTGCCTTGAGCTGTGAAATGTTTCACTTTCACTGAAATAGGTGTAAGTTGGTAAAACAGTACTTTTCTTCCAACTATGGATACACTTTTACAGGACCTTACGCTTTGGCGCACTGGAGCCAAGACTTCATCTTTTAACGTAAAGAGCTTCGTTATATAACTGACATTGGTTTGGTGCACAGGAAATTTATTTTAACAGGCATTTGTTTAAATGAACTCTGTGGTAATTATTTCAACTAAGCACTAGCTAGCTGGTTTGAAGTACTTCTGCAGCACTTTGAATGATTTAAGATGCGCAAAACCAAAAATAGTAATGTTAACTATTGTAATTCTCCTGTAAGAATGTAGTAGCTACTTACACTTTATCCTGAATAAATTCCTGGGGTTTTTTAATGACCAAATAATGAAAATTAATACTAGTTTAAACAACATTTTAATACATTTTTGTAGCAAAGTATTTTTCCTTCTAGAACATTTTTTGTATTATTTCTATCTTCACCTTTGCTGACCTGTCTGTTCTATTACACATTCACACCCTGAACAGCTGTACTTTTACCATTTCAAAGGTGTGGTTCCTTACCCTCCCTAACTCTGCAGGGAAAAGATAAATACAAAAAAATGGCTTAATGCCCAGGAAGGTCATTTAAAAGTAAAGAATCGAATACACAATTATTATGACACTTACACAAGCAGTAAATATCACACCCTTCACCTTTCTCTACACCCTAGGACAAGGATCTGATTCCTGAGTAGCACAGCCTCTATACCACTTACACACGCATGAATACATTTAATGAATCTAACGGACAAAGAGTTCTTTTACTCTCTTTCCTAATCCTCCTAAAGTATAAATGCAATAGAAATTACTTAAAGGCACACCTGGTAAAGTACCAGATCTGTTTAAAAAACTATATTTTCAGAATGACACACAAACAAATACAGTGAATCCTTTCGACCTATTGAAATATCTATGGGTTATACAGATAATATGCTCAACTTGAGCAACAAACAAAAGTAGGGTTACTTTATAGAAATATATGCAATTAGATCTGGTTTAGTTGAATAAACTTGGAGATAATTTACATCTGAATTGAAGAAAGCCGTCACAAATACGGAAAAATATGTCATAGTAAAAGACTTCTAGTCTCATTCTAAGTACAAAGCTTTAATCCAGATATGTCACGCTCTTATTATTTATCTGAAGAGATTTTCTCCAAACAGTATTTTAGATTAAGCATATTTTAAAAATACATTTACTAAGCAAAGTAACAGATGTTGATAAAACAGAAAATTGTGATGTTATATGCTCTACTTTGAGCACGCTTTCCACCTTCTTAGAAAAGCCGTGCAGCTCTCTGAGATACCCGAGATGCCACCAATCTTTACACAGTGTAAATTTTTGTTGACTTAACATAATTTATATCAGAAAAGAATCTGCTGCATAGATTTTAATCAGTGAAGGCTTATAAACCTGACTTGCATTACTTGTCTTTTTAGACAGTAAATTAAGATAGCAACTGTGTTCTCCTCTGTTTTATAAAGTACTAAGCATAATGGCAGGACAGTGTAAGTAATAAGGATAAGCCCAAACCCAGTGTTGCTATATTTGTATAGTGACACCTGGACTATCTGGTGCTTTTTAAAAGTCCAACATTATGAATTCACGATTCTACATGAAAATTCAATTTTTTAAATTGGGAAAATACTTCATGTTTGTGGAACAAAGCTTAAAAAACCACAAACACTAATCATTCTTGCACCAAAACTAAATACAATCCCAGGTGTTAATTATGTTTAAAAAAATATCAGATTTTTACCCAAATCCTATGACTTTTTAACAGTAGCATGTAGAAGAAATATATAAATAGAGTTTATCTACCTTCCAATAAAAGACGTTAGGGAATGCTGTGTACAGCAGTTCCACTTGGGTAGCTCTGAGGTAGTTCTGTGCTTCTTTTTAGCTCAAGATCAGAAATTTTGTTTAGTGGTCAGTACTCCCCCAAAATATGGCCAAAATACATACAGTTACTAACATGACTGAATGTCTGTTTAGTATTTATTTCTAAGAATTAATCTCACTGAAAAATCACTACAAAAAGGCTGCATCTTCCTCTAGCCTTTCAAACAGCTCATTTTCAATGACGAGATAACAAATACGTTTTTTCATCTTGGCAGGAGAAGTGAAAACACAAAAGTATTTCAATTAATTAGAGTCTCTTTCAATAATATGACTTTTGTTGATGTGGTATTGATGGCATTAAAGTATTACACAAGTTGCCTTATACACTGACAGCAAGAAGTCGAAGTTCATGTCAGTCAGAGGAGTTATCTGCAGGTACTGCACAAGACGATGCTGGTCTCCACAGTGCCAATGACTCCGAGACTGGAGAACTTCAGATTTTGAGGGAAGAGGAAGGTGCTGTAAAGCTCTCCTCAGATTTTCGGCTTTCCTCCCCTCCTTCTTTCTGGTTTGAAATCTTTGATCTATTTAGGAATTCTTTGTGTGGTTTCTTGGAAAAAGAGAAGCCGACAGAATACCCGGGAACGTGTCTTTTCCTGACAAAGGACCTGCGGGCTGAAAAGCTCCATCACCCGCTCCTTCACACTATTTACTTTCAGTTTTCTTGCTGAGTAGAGAAAAGGTTTAAGTACTGGCATTTTCAGATGAGAGCATTTGTATGTTAAGCATCCTTTCTGCTGTGCCAGGGAGCAAAACCGTCCGTTCCTCGTGGGCACTGCTGCCAGTGTGCTTATATCGAACTAACAAGTACTCATGTATTTAATTATTTTAAAATGTGCTAGCTACAGAGAAGAAAGATCATGTCCCCAGAAATACTATAGCTTTCACCGTGGATATTGATGAAGAGCTGAAAGGAAGCAAACAGCTACATCTTCTGGAAGTTTGAAAACCTATAAATACATTTAGTGCTCCAAATGGACTGCAAGAACTTTGCTTTGCATAGATCCCAAAGGGGAATGGATGTGAACACAGTCACTCACAGGAGAATGACCCAGGATTGGATTCATGTGCACTTAATTATAACTGCATGGAAAAACAATCCAAAAGGATTTTTATCACAAGTTCAAAGGATTAAGATGTTCAGATACCACAATGATATCTACAGTATAACATTGTGATTGGTAGATAGGTAAATAGAATAAAAAGCGCGCCTAAGACTGCTTTGGTGATTTAGTCTGATGTATTACTTATGCAATTACCAAAACAGCAGGAGGTCATTAAATTTTCTGGTAACCAGACACAGCCTTCTTAGTATCATACTATTACAAAGGCTCTTTATTGGTATTTTATCATTACATTTTCTTCTTACGAGGGGGAAAAAACCACACAAAATTGACATTAAGCATGAATTCTGGGGAAAAAGTACAAAATATCTTGAGCCCAGTTTACGCTGGATAATGCCATATGCAACAGCAAAGCTCTGCGGCTTAACTAAGGCATCTTCCTGTGAACAATAACGCGCCTCCCCTGAAATAAATGTTTTGTAAAATGGGGCAGTGCTGAATAAAAGAACACTTTTGGTCAGAGGGATGTGCTTGGGTGGAATATATTAATCACATGGTTGGCATTAGTCATTGGGTTAACTAATGAGGATGACTCAACTGAGAGTTCACATACCGCATTGAGTATTCAGTGTTGTGGTGAATGCTTGCTTACTTTAGCGATTCTTAAGTAAAATAGCTCATCTGAAATGCACACCTATTTCCTGAAATTGGTTAAACATTCCCCATATTCAAACAGAGTTGTTGTAAGAGATCAGAAACTATATTGACCTACAGAATGTAATTCTATTTCTTTTTAGAATAAGCTTACATCTACGAGATGAGGAAGACATTCCTTCCATCTCCTTTCAGTGACTTGATACATGAGGGGCTTTAATCTTTCTCTTTGGATATCATAGTTACTTACGCAAAGACACCAGGTCTGAAAAGGCAGATCAAGTCTGTCTTTCTTGGAAGAAAACATTACAAAAAATCTTGCTGTGATACTTACAGAATTTTTGACTACCTATATGGAAATTATATTTCCACAAAAGTAAACACATTTCAAGAAGCAAAATCTACTCAGTATTCTCTAAAGTACTGCCATTGACTTCAGTAGGGCAAGAATATCACCTCCTCCCTTTGTAGGTGCTGACGGAAAGACTGTGATACTATTCTTTGTGAGCAACAAACTTGTTAAAAGCAGTAAAACCTAGGGGTTGCAAATGCTTCAGCGTTGTGGCTGCAGTGATACGTGGTCCCTTCCTSTTGCACTCAACGTTAATTAGTCCAATCGTTCTACTGTTAAAAGTCATCAGGAAGAATGATCAGAAATGATGCTTCTGAAAGAGGCATGGGAATATGCTAGTCTGGTATGGTCAATTGGCTTAGACAACTTCTCAGTGTCTTAACTAAACTAAACATAACTGTTTGAATAAATAAAATAACAACATATCCTGAAAGGAGAGGAAAGACAAGGGCAGGTAGTATTGACTTAAGGACAGTTGTAAATGACAAGAGGAGGGACATCTACCTTTGTAGGTGGCTGTGGCCTTGTGTAAACTAGATCAGAGCTGATAAACACTTGCCACCATCAGATCTATATTGACCTGAAAAACTTTAAATTATGTGAATTAAACCAGATGAGTACTATTTTATGTAGTAGGAAATATAAATATCAGTAACTGAAATGACTGGAAAAATTACATGGATTACATGTTAAATTTTCCCTGAACTTACAAAAAGATTCTCAAATTTTTTGAACATATCAGAAAAATATTTCATTCATCTGAATGAAATCTCCTTTGCCATAAGACAGATATTCGAGCTACTTTCCTGATTTATGTGAAGTTACTAAAAGTGCTATTGGGTATATTCATGACACTGCATGAATCCTTTCTCACGATAACATCTTTCTTCCATCTTTCTATCAAGATGATGATTAGGGGAAAGAATGTTAAAAGCCAGAGGTAGTCCTGGACATACAACTCTCTCGTSAACTATTTAAAGAGTTTAAACACCACCTAATGAGATTAAAAGTGGGTTATTTGAAGGAAGTAGTTTGCACTGGGTGAAATGCAGAATAATCCTTACAAAGAACAGCTTCTAGAACTGATATACAAAATTGCCAAACTACCTGGCATAGCAATATGGGGATCATGCTCTAACATTACCTTTCCGAGAACATCAGAGGATAGTTACCTGCTCAGATAACTATGTGTGCTGAGTGCTGCAGCTAAACTTACTACCCTGTGGTGTTGTTTTCACCACTGTGGGTGTCAAAGAGGATTACTCCTACCAGAGCACAGGAATGAATGATCACATTTGGGTTTGGAGGAATATCTTACTCTATACTCTCATATAATATAAAGAATTGTCTGGCCCTAAATTTACTGAAATCCTGATCATGCCTAATTTAAATTGACATGCAATTTGAGTTAAATTTATTTTCTGCCCTTTCAARGGAGACAGATTTTTTTGGTTTCTGTTTATTTAAACTGCCGTTGAAATTGGTTAATTAAAAGGATTTAAAAAATCTTAATACTCTAAACAGAGCAAACTGGTTCTGAATTATTAAGCAACATTTTAGATGCATTTAAATAACCTTAAGTGACTTAACTGCCACCTGATCCTAAGCTGTGGCTCAGGAAAATAAAATGTGAAATACTGTAGAAGTCTTGGCTTACCAGGGCTTCCAGATACAGTAAATAAAGAGCTTAAGTCTCTAATACCATGTCTGCAAAAGGCACACTCTCAAACACATAACTAATGCTCCACCTTAAGGAGAAATGAGCAGAAGAAATTGCAGATTGCAATTATGATTTTTCAGGAGAAATTAATAAATTCAGTCTTTCAAAACTAGTCTTTCAAAAGAGAGAGCATGCCAGGACCTCCCTTTCTGACAGATACCATAAAACGTTCACAAACATATCATTAACCCTAGTAGGGTGGCTGAAGCCCAGTCTGGGTAAATTTGTTCTGCACGTTCCTCCTATAGTTTCAGCTAGACATGGTACACCTTCAGCTTCTTGCCTGAAGTGTGGTGAAATGCCCAGTCCATAAAGATGTTAAAGAGTTTTAGAAGACTTCTGCAGATCTCCAGCACAGAAGGAAGTGAGGAACTGATCATCCGGGAAGTCTCCAGGGTACTGGGAGAAGGTGGATCTTGCAGCTGGCAGACTGAGAGGACTACTGAAATTAGTGTTTGGGAAGGCTTTTAAGAGAAAGGGGCTTAGAAGAAATACTGAACGAGAAGGTTGACTGAGCATGCTAATATGCTTAGGGTAAGCTCTTTTTGTTATAGTTAAATGCATTTTGAAGATTAGAGCAATTCTTGGAAGAAAAGGAACTATAATTCTAAAATCAGCACATACACTTAAGTAGCGCATCCACATTTGCTTCCATAAAGCCTTTGCAGGTGCGTTTAAGAATAATGCAAAGAACTTATAATACAGCTTTTCACTCCGAAAGATGTGCTTGCCAAACGTTTTCAAAGTTAGAGGTACAAGTTACCTGCTGACCCGGGTTCACCCGTGTGATACACACTTGTCGGTACGGTATGTAGTGCTGCCTTGGTTAAGGTACTGAGAGAGGAGGTGGTTAATATCTAATTTCAGCGCTAGTAGAAAGAACAACACAGTCGGTGACAAAAGACCCAATAACAAGTCACTGCATGTGCTTAACTGCTTTGGAATGTCACTGCTGCTTTAAAATCTACAAGTAGTGTCTGGAAAAGGTTAATCTGTGTATTTACTCATGTGTAGAAGTTTGTATTTACAGTAGGGTTATGATACCAACTTTAAGTCAGCTAAGGATATCTGTGTAAGCAACTGGAACATAGAACTAAGAACTAATGAATTTTTATTTACCGAAGAAGTAAAATACTTCAACAACACTGTATCAGGACTGATGGCTTTGAAAAGCAGGTAAAAATGCTCTAACAAGTTTATTACAAGAGAATGCTGATTTGGTTGAAGATAATCCCCTCATTTCGGTAAGACAGAAGCACTTTTGGGGGTGTGTATATTATTGTAATACAGATTAGGTTAGAAGAAAAAAATACTAACTTGAGAAGACATGTTTTGAGATGTCTTTGAGAAGACGACCTTGCAGCAAAAACTCCAGCAAAGTAATTCTGATACTTTCAAACATATTTTTTCAAAAATGTTATGTATAGTTTAAAACCAGACATTTTAAATGCTATTGTTTTCTGGAGCACAAGCATCCCAAGTGCTCTGTTCTTGTTGCACAGATTTCAGTGGATGTTTGTGATACATATCTTACAGCAGAAGGGTCTTGACAACTTACAGTGTATTTTTAAGAGACTATATACCACGAAGCCTAAGGCAATGAATATATACTTTTACCGTACTTCCAACGAGTTCATCAATGACTTTTTTTTTTTTTTTTTTTYTTAAATCTGTCTATGGAGTTGCACACTTCCAGCTTTCCAAACCTGGGGAACATGGCAGATGTCATTTATAGTTCTCAGTGGTTAGCAAACCCCTGGGGATTATTTTTTGTCTGTTGTAGCTCTGGCGGTGGTCACAATGGCAACCGGATTCATACACAGCCACTGAGTCAATCGGCATGAATCATTTATGTGACTCCTCATACATGGCATTATTAGGCTGGAATCATAGAAAAAAAGATGACAGGGTCTTTGCTTCCCACGCAACAGACCAACAGCTCTGTATCCTGCCATTAAATTCTCTTTTCTTTGCCTTAGTGTTTTCTCCCTGGCAGTTTCACAAATGTACTGAAAATACCAGCCTGTTCTAATTTAGTGGTCTTTTTTCTTTTCTACTCCTTTTTWAATTTGTTCTTATGTGAGTCATCTGATCAATTTTTGAGTTTGTTACAGAGGACTAAAATTAATAATGATGATGATGTGATTAAGTACAGAAACAGCCARTCTAAAGTGCAAAACAAATGTAAAAAGTTAAGAGTAATATACTTGTAGTTTATTTTATATTAAATATGTACTAAGACATAAATATGTTACAGGTAGGGGGGTATGACTTGCAGAATATTTAAAATGCACAAAAACATTGTTTAGACTGTAAAAGATGTTTTTCTTCTGTCAAGTAAACTGAACAATCAGTAATCCTGGAAATATAGATGACTTCTAGTCTTTGGTTCCACTGGAAATGATATTACATGCTTAAGGAGTAAAGTTAATTAGTGATTAATGAGATTCCTTAAATGCTGCTTTTCAGCCTGAGTGATTAGGATTCTTAATATAAGACAAGGTGGAAGAAAAGCTGTAAGTACTACAATSCTGTTCACAGAGTTATGCCAAAAATTGGTCAGAAACCACATCCACTCTCAGGGTTGTATGCTTGCTAAGGACATTATTTTCTTTCCCTTTGGAGTACTTGTGACCTTTTGGAGCACTTACAAATAAGATGATAAAGCAAGAGGTATCTGTTACAAAACAGTACTGTAAACACGCTAATCAGAGCCTTATTCCTAGTGAACTTCCTCCAGGGGCAGTGATGGGAAACAAAATGGAAAAGCAACCCAAGTTACTGAGCTCCTTCAATGAAAAATGGCTTAACCAGTCACCTGAAGATGCCCCCAGCAAACAAAACCCCGGCTGATCCAGAGCTGCCCCGACTCGTTTGCAGTACTGAGGCAGTATGGCCAAAAAGCTGCTTGGCTCTGTACTGTTATCTCTGTAGTGCCTGTTACCTTCGCCTTTTATGCAGGGCCCCAGGTAATTGCTGCTGACTTTTACCTTTGCTGTAACAATGGCTAAATAAGAAATGAAGATTAATTTGTAATGGAGCTGAAAACATACAGATGTATTTTCAAAGAAACTTAGGAACCAGGACATAAATATCTGTTGATAAATCAACAGAATTTAATTGGCTTTTGTAAGCAGTATTGATTTTGAAAAATCGGTCACAGTAGGTACATCATTAGAACGTAGGTAGGAAATATACCTACAGATAGGAAATAGAAATTATTATTTACTGGTATTATGTAACAGGTGGATGAATAATTTATTAGAATGTACTGATTAGCTCATAACTGTATACTATCTGACACTGAGCCTTCCTTGCTCATAACATAAAATTTCATCAGAACAGCAAAACCAGGAAGATCAAAGGTACCAGCCCATAACAGACCTATACAGCGTACCAATATCTATGCGGCTTCCTTCAAAACAGGACGTGAGCAATGCTGGCTCAGCGTATTCGGGCAGTTTTCATTGCATATGGTCCACAACTTGTTTGTTTCAGAAACGGAGGATTTTTTACAAAGTCACTGGAAACAGATTTCGCAACGCAATTTTGTATGTAACATATGATAGCATTGGTAGGTTAGCACCTGGCTTGCTTACAGATCTTGGCAGCACTCAAAAATAAGCCTGAATATGTTAACCTTTTATACTGTAACATACTTGTCATCTAGCATACAGGAGTAAGAAGTAGTGGTTTTTATTCCTGAAAGGTACATTTACTTACATCTCTCCTCGGAAAGGTGCCCAGCAGCTTGTACTCTTCCCAAGGATATCCCTTGGAAGCTACAAAATCAAAGACAACCTGCAGCTTGCTGCTGGCCAGGAAACGTCGCTCAAAGAATTCTCCGCTGGGTGTCCGAATACGCAGTTTACTGACGGACTCGGTGCTCTCCTCTTTCGGTTCGGGAGGCAAAGATTGCTCAAGAGAGAGCCTGATAGCCTGAGGAAGGAAAAATAACCATTTAGGTTGCAATGCTAGCAACAGAAGAAAAGGAGAGAAAGCTTGTCTTTTTATTTCTTCTAGAACTTCAAGATGTGCCACAGTGCTCCAGAGCCATAGCTGTGCTTTATATCTCAATGACAAAATCATTTTTATTCATTCCTTAATAACAACCCACCAGACAACTAATTAAAATAAATCCTTCCTTATAACACATATTATTAGGTCTACAGTTAATGCACGATGGGGATAAGTAATTTAATCATTTGGCAGGAAGCCTTGGAAAAAATTTGAATGAGAGAATAATTGTCAAGTGGCCAATTGCTTCCTTAAAGGGTATAAATTAAAAGGCAGTAAAAGTATTTCTTTAAATGCACTTATCAAATTGCCTTCCTCTTGCACAGAGTAATTGACCATTTGCAGCAAAGGCAAGACCCTTAGTGGCAGTTCAGAGTAAAAAGAAATATATGCAGGAGATTTACTATAAATAAACTAAAACACTGTTAAAAGACATAACTAAAAATATCATAAAGGTACACGAGATACTTAGAGTACATATAGAAGTAGGAATGGTCAAAGGAGAAAACTGGGAGGACAGAAACGGGAGTTTTAAGATTTAAAGCAAGTAATTATTATTATTATTTGCAGGAAGATGGTTCTGAGCACAGGTGTGCACATTTTCTGCAACAACTTGCATGAAATCAGCTCCAAAATTGCAATGACGTTACACGTCTGAAACTGCGTATGATTGTCTTCCTGCTAGCACTGCGCGTACTGCTGTTGTCAAGATTTTAAGGGCAGGAGCCAAGTCCGTGTTCTCTGTCCCCTGCCTCCAGGAGCTACTACAACACTAATACTTCGATCAGAAGTTTTTTWAAAAAATTGATGCCTAATATTAGACTGCTGACCGAGGTGGGCTTGATTTTCGAGGGTACCGAGCGCTGTCGGTACTCATGGACAGGCATTGGCATCTGTTAAAAATCGGATCTTACTTAGAAAGCAGCCGTGTTACAGCATCACCTCACTTGAGGCAGCAGCTAATGAGAATGTCAATGAATGGAGGAAGCAGCATGATCACACTGCCTCCCCCAAAATACGCCTAAAAGACAATTTTCCAAAGGGAAGAGGCAGTCAGGCATGGATTTACCCAGATCTTCAAGGAACTTTCAAGACACACAGTTGCTGTTTGTGCCTTTGAAAACCTCCCCAAGGTCATTTAGTAACAGAAACTGATGGAGGATGATTACATTAAAGAGAAAGGACTGGGCAGAAGCAAGATTATGAAGGCTTTTAAATAGTCTACTTCTTACACACGAACCTCTGAGCAAATTATATCTCAGTATAAATATTTATACATAGAACTTGAGTTCATTTTTGCTCATCTACTATGAGATTATATTTTAAATAGATTCTCTTTTAATTTTCTCTCTCTCCATTCTCAACCACCTGCTTACTATCTTTCTGTTTTGACATTTTCCCACACATTATAACAACAGATGCTACATTATTTACTGAACCCAATCAATTATATTATAGAAAAATAAACAACAGTAGCTCATTAGAGCTCTTTTCTTTGTGCAAAGAGTGCGTCGCTCCCCAAAGTAACTAGTCTCCAAGGCTTCAACATAAAATGGCAATTTACAACGGATATTCTGTACCAGCAAACCAAGTCAGAAAACAAGGATGTGATGGATCACATTAATAACTCTTGGACCTGAACAAGCAATTTCAGTCTGTTGATAAAAAGATGTTCAGTATGTGAATAGCCCAATAGTCAGATTTTAAACATACGAACTGAACATAAAGCCACTTCTGTAAGTAAACACTGTTGCAGAACAATTCAGTATAAGTAATCTGTATACTTGAAAATGGGGAGTGTTAGTAAACATTATTGTTAAAGTCCCTTTTGTTCTACTAAGCAAACAGATCCTATTATTTTCATTACTGCACTCTACATTAGAACAGGGAAGCCCAGGTATAAGAAAACGATTTCCAAAAGGCCAAGTATCAGAAAAGGTTCAGGAGCAGATATAATAAAGCAGACTTAATTATTGTTTCTATGCGTGCAAAATTACTTAAAAAAAGAAAAACATACTTCTTTCTTGAATCTGCGTGTGAACTGATTGCTCAACAGTCTATTAACCTCACAGGATTGCCGTCTTACAATTACTCTKGACACAATTCTCACAGTCCAGTTTTGTGCACTGCTCCTTCAGTTGTGTTTTAGCTTCCATTCTTGGCTTATGTTAACAACAGGAGCTAAATAAGTCATCAGATACTGTAGGATAATAAGGAAGAAGTGGACTGCATCTTTCCTAAACCATTGAATACTACTGTTTGGACTGAATTTAGTATTTACAGCACAGTACTGTTTAAAAGGTTCTTGAATGCTTAAATGGTTCATTTTTTTTAATGCAATTATCTTGGTCAAAAAATATATATGCAAATGCATCGCTCATGCAGTTTGTTTATTGGGTTTATCTCTGGGAATAATAAATGTGTTCATAGCCAACTTTTTTGCACTTGTATAATGCAATTTTTTCATACATCAGCAAAGTACACAAGACTGAAATGTCAAGTATACATTTAAGTCACGTGTAAGGGGGGGAATAAGCAAGGCTGTGATTTATCAGGTTTCCATGAGTTCCAAGGACTTTAACTAAGTGGAGAATTAAATGGGAATATAATTCCAAATTTCAAATCTCCATAATCCATGACAGTCAAAGCAAAGAAGTTATATTAAGTCCACCAAAAATACTGGAACTCTGATATTTTATATAAATGAATAAATATTTTWAATATTTATATTTTATTTATAATTTATATAATTTGGAAACATACTCAGGAAATATATATTCAATAGGGATGCTGATATAGCTTTGTATTCATTAGCAACTTGCTCACAGAATCTTATATGCCTAGAAGTCAAAGGACAATCCCCAATCAACTGTGATTTCAGTCATTTATATGTGAATATCACTTTCATTTTGAAAATTTTATGCAAGGGTTTCAAAGTCCTTTTCAAGTATCAGCTGTTTCACAGCAGTTCTGTAAGGACTTATATTTCAAGAACTTCGCAGAACAGATGGAAATATTTTAATGACTAGTCTATTTTACCTATCCTTTGAAATGTGGGACTTCAGGGCAAGAAACATGGCTGTACCCCAGCCTTTTCACYATATTTTGTATTTGCCAGGAGGTGAAAAAGAGGAAGTCATTAATATAAGTAAATTCATGTACATGATGCTTTATGTAAATACCTACATAGACACACAGCTAGGACAGGAGCTAGCCTAGATGCTGAAAGAGGCTGCAGGAGCCATCTCTGACAGGCACCCTCAGAATCTACAAAATTAAGAGAATCTACAAAACAACAGAGTTTGAGGAACAGTACTCTTCACAGCACATGGTTTCTATTTTCTTATATAGGCCTAGAGATGTAAAGTGTTCGTTTAAACACAATTTTCATTCTAAGGAAGATTCTGTAGAAGACTGTTCAGAAATTTAAAAATATACCATAAATCCAATTTTCTAGATTTTGGATTTTTTTCCTTAAAATTTTTTTAAAAAGTGTTTTGTCTCCCAAAYTAAATTGGCAACTTGTTTGATCAGAATTGCAGCTAGGCTTTGTGCTGCTTCCTGGAAGAAAGGAAAGGGCTCCATGGTACTATAATTTTAAAAGGAGTRCCTACAGAAACAAGGTTAGAGGTTCCCAAAGATTTCACCATTTATGGAGCTCATTTCATGGATCTCCTGTTAGCYGGCCTAATATCTGTCTGTAATTCAGACCCAGATGATGTAATTGTGACCCAGATGATAGAACAGAAAAGCTATTAACAGTGGATGAAAGTGTTTTTTATATTACATGGTAAGAAATTAATTTTTAAAAAATTGATGTTCACATAAAAAGTATACTTTGAATTAAAGTTGCAATGTGTGTTGAATGAAAGTTGCAATGCCCATAAGCTTCATGAATCCAAAAAGTTGTCAGAAAAGGTAAAACGTCCCACCTCGCGTTCTTCCTCCTGTTCTTTCCGAATCTGTTCCAAGCGAAACTGCTCTGCCATTTCTCTCTCTTGCGCTTCCCTCTAATAAACACAAACAGCAATCACACATGTATCACCTCGCTTTCCACAGCTGTGTTTAATGATGTGCATTAGCTATATGAAAACAAAGAAACTTCTCAACTTTTCTGTAGAAATTAATATAAGAAATAGGATATTTATTAAGTGATCTTTTCCTGTCATTCCTTTCCCAACTTCTATTATTAAGTGGGGCCAGGATGGCTTTAGCGAAAAGACATAGTCAAGTCTACTCTTAGTGACTGTATCTAGTGCCGTTTTATAACCACTGAGTGCAGTAACGGCTCCTACAGCAACCGTCTTAAGAGCAGAACTGAAGGCGGGCAGTCGTCCGCACCAGAGACGTTTCACYCGCTATGGAGAGATTCCCATCCCGACGTTCATGCGATCACTTCACCCTGCACACACCTTCGCTCTGTCAGCCTCCAGTGATATGCGGTACGCTTCATCCTGCTCTCTTTTCACATTTTCTCTGGCTTCACGTTCGTCCTGAAGAAAGAAAAGAAAAGAAAAAATATCAGCAAACAGTGGACCAATATGACATGTATCTTTGTGTTCACCAGCACTCTTTAGCCCCAATGACTTCAAAATATTTGACTGCCTTACTCATCTAACCACTGCTAGCAGAAATGATTTCAGAAATGCCTCAAGGGCGACCTTGGCTTTAAAAATATGACTTTTACCTAAAGCTACGTTTCAATTGCCATGTAACGGGTTGGTACGTCCAAGCCCCGGCCCGGGGCCGGAGCTGGCAGCAAGGCTCTTTGCCCCGCCACCTTTATGGCGGCACGGCCGGCGCAGCCTCCTCCCGCGCCAGCCGCGCGGGGAGGGGTCTGGGGGGGCTGGTGCTGGGGAGGATCTCRCACGGATCTCACTCCTGCAGCCGACAATTTGGACGGTCTTGTAATAGGGAAGGACAGACCGAGGTTTAAAGGATGAAGCTGGATTTTAATTTGCTCTCCTGATCGGTCTGACAGCAGTCAATGGCTTGTCCTGCGAGAGAAGGCCTGCTCCCAGGTCATTCCTTGGTAAAAACACCCTCAGTAGGATCCATCCAGGGTCACGACTATTAAACATCATCCAGAGGCCACAGTTCACGTGGTGCTGAATGTTATACAAAGAGGGGAAAGTAGCAAGTCCTCTCTGAAGTGTCTCAAATACACAGATGCAGGCAGACAAGAAACATGAGGTTAGCATGCCAACTTCAAACCAGCAAACCTAGCAAAGTATCTTATTAACGATCACAGCATAAAAAAATAAGGGTTTACTAAAAATACGTGAATGACAAAGCGAGGCATCACCCATACGGTGGAGGATCAAGAAGTGGGTATCTCCGAAAGCTGGAATAACTGCACTGGGGTGATGTCTGACAAAGCAAAGTGCACAATCAATAGCTTCACGCTCTGCCTCTGGAGCCAGAGACAGCGGCTGCTCCCCTGCACTCGCTCCTCTTACATCTTAGAATCCTCCCAGAGCCCTGCAGAGGCTCCACTGGTCCCTACAAAAATCAGTGAGGTTTAGCTGTGAGACTGCTGGTGGGCTCGGCACCGTCACCTCTAGTTACTGGTAACACAGCACTTGCACCGGGGTGATCTGTCCCCTGTATTTCATGGAAATTAAAGTCTACTACCTACTGCTTTTTGAAGAATTATGTTAATTTTTTCATTCACCAGCAAGGTTTATTGCAAAATGATGCCTTTATGTGGAAAGTGATCAATTTTCTCTCCAAAACTTCACTACTTGGCAAAAACTCAATTCTAAATGGGAGGAGCACGTTAGCTGTTACTATGATGTAATGCAAACATGCCAAGATGTTCCTCAAACAAAACTCTAATGCATTAGTGGTTAAAAAGCTCTAAAGTAGCATGCGACCACAAGAGGAAAGGACAAATTGCAGGAAAAGGTATACAACCTCCAGTTGGAAAGTAACAAGATCTTTTTAGAGGAAACTCTTCTCCCTTATAGAAACAGGACCCAAGATTATTCTACAATCAGTGTGTCCTAAATTTCATTCGCAGAAGATAGAAAAACCATCACTTTGTTCAGCAAAGCTAAGAYATGAGTAGAAGTAATTCTTGCAAAATGTAAAAAGGACAATAACCACCAAATAACCCATTCCCCTCCTGGCTTCTCTGGACCTTGATAAGCTTTTATGTGCTATGTTCATGGAATACCTTCAAAAATTAACTCAAACCTGATAGCAGAAACTACCCTACATTAATATTCCATTTCTGAGAMGAGGGGATGTTGAAATAATTGAACAGCTCCGATTTTTATGTTATCCAAAAATGAGGAAAGCTTCTTGAATACACAGAGGTTTTCCCAACTCTTCTCATAGATGGAGTATAACAGTGAAGGAAAAATATTTGCACTATCTATACTGAGACTTTCCATATGCATACCATAAATTAAATCTTAAAACTATCTTCCCAAACCAACCTACTAAAAGCAGATGACTTCAGGCAATCTGCAAGAGGACAAGCATTTAAAAAAATATTAAGAATTGTTTCAGAGAGAACCTATTTAACTGTCATGTTTTGCAACTTCATATATCACACACTAACTGAATTTCAAAGGTCATACAAGTCCAGTAATGCCCAAGAGAAAACTGAAAGGTCAGATGCAACTACAGGCTCTTTCCTTCATCAAAGATAGCTAGCAATTAACATATAGTTACTTTAGTTTACCAAAAAACCCCCCAAACAAACCAAAACCRAAACCAATCCTCAAAAAGTAAAAACTTATAAAAATTGTTAAAAACTCAGTCGAAAAATATATACTAATCAGAGTTACAAGAAATTGAGTACTGGCTTTTATTTTACATTTTACAAACTGTATAGAAAACTCAAGGAAGTTATTAGACGTTACTTGTGATGAGCACAGGATTCATTTACCTACAGAGAGATTTACTGAATAATTTTTGAAATTGGTTTAATTTATATAATCCGGATGATAACTGCAAAAAATACTGACATTATAGATTCTACAACAAGAATCTAAACATGAATTCCAGGCATTTAAAAAAAAAAAAGATTTCTTTCCTCCCTACTCAACACAATTATCATCGTCCTAAAAGTGGATTATGAAAAAGATGTCAGGAATGTGAAGAATTACTACGCATGATTGCCTGGTCCTCACAGAAATGTGTGAGCCACATCTAAAAGTAAATGACCGTGCCACCGAGCTTTACACTGCATTGAAACAATACTGTTCTTACTGAAACAGATCTTAAAAACAAATCTGGAATCCAGATTTCTTTAGGTAAGAAGCAGATGTAATCCTATGAAMTGTCTCTTTGTACCTACTTCTGTGTTTTGTTAATACTGCTCACGCTCTACAGGAACCACCTCCTCTACGGAGATTGTGGCAAAATTATAATATTCTCTGGTTCAGGGTTACACCTTAGACAAATTTTAAACATTAGATACTGCAGTTCTCCTTTTTGTAATGCAGTTTGTTATTTTAGTCATCTCTTCCTCCAGAGAAACCATACAAAGTATGAGGATGACTCAAGTTTACCAAAAGCAACAAAAGAAAATTCATAATGGTGACAGAAAAAGCAGAAGAAAATGTTTTGCAGAGAATCTTTCACTGCACTAAGAAAGAACACATGTAGAAAAAAAGAACAGTCATACCACTAATAATTAATTAAAAAAATGTTGTAAGTATTACCCATTAGCAAAATGAGGTAGCTGACAGCTTTCCTGTTAAACCCTACATAAATTGCAGCATCGAYTGAACATCAATCAATGCATCTCCACAATACTTTTGCAATGAAGGTAAAATTGCCATCTTCCTTTTTAAACCAAGGTGTGAACAGACAACGGCTTATCGCAGGTCACTTAAAAAGCCTTCATCAGAAACAGGGGTTACACTCAGCATTTCTGAATTCCACAGCAGCAACCAAAGGCTGGTGTAAATGTAGACCATCCACATCCCCGGGGGTTTTGGGCATGAGATGAGGAGACAACTCTCCTTTGCTCCTTAAAGGAAAAAAGTCACAGATCTCTGCTTTCCCATTTTGACAATGCAACAATAAGGGGCACATTCATTCAATGAAAGTTGATACTTTAAAAAACCCCTGCATTTATCCACAAAATATATTCTTCAGCTACGAATCTTCTTTACTATCATACATATTACAAAGTCATAACAAAAATAGTAAACACTTATACTCATGAGATAGTTACAATGGACCAGATAAAACCTTCTCTTGAGTAATAGCCAGAGCTACAAGACTAAGAAGAACTTACAGATAAGGTTAAGAAAAAAATTAGGATAACTCTTTCCAATAATTATTCCCTAAACCATTTCTTGACATTACCCCTGAAGCACCTAATAGCAGGCATTTTCAGATGCAGGATGATGGAAATGGGGGATTCCCGATTGCATTTAGGACAGCAATGCCCCCTTTTCCTGCAGAYTACACAGGCAAAAAAATACACAATACATTTGGCTTTTTGGATGGGTTATTTTGCTGGAAAAGTCAGCATTGGACCTTTTAGGCTTTTTWAAATTTATTGTTGTTGTTTCTGAAGATAGGATTTAATGATTTAACTCCAGGAATCAGCTTTGCACCTGATTTGTCTCAGGGAGATGTGTTATACTTTATTCCCCACTGCCCTTTGGGATCAGTTTTACTGTGAAGTAAAACCAGAYGAGACAGAACTTGAGAAGATAACCATGAGCAGAAGACATTTCTCAGAGCATCAGTGAGTAAATGGCTGTTACAAGAAAGACAAAAAAAGAGAATGTATTTACAAATGCTGAATGCTTATCTGAAAGACAGTTCATTTCACTGAACCACTCCTGAAATTAAAATCTGCAAGTGCTCAAGGCTATTCATGGGAGCGTTAAAGAGAAACACCCCTTTGTCCAAATAAACCAGTGCAATAAAGGCTGATTCACTAAGATGACAGACTTGCACACTGTATAACTTAAACATACATGATGGGGAATATATAGAAGGAAAAGTGTACACAGAATGTGTTAGGCATATGAGAACGATGAAGACAAAGCAAACGAAYGTTTCTGCGGTGGCAGAACCTCAGGTGGGGAGGCAGGACGGGGCAGGGCGAGGGGGCAGAACAACGCAGAACTGCTGGAGGATCSTGCCTGCCTGTATCAAAGGCTGAAAACCCAGTTCCAGATACTGATTTTTGGGAATTATCTCAAGTGACAAGAAAAAAAACAAACCCAAAACCTTCAAGCAGCAGTACTGCAGTGACTTTCCACGGGAAACGAGCCAGCCAGTCCTGCTACAACATCTACCCACCTGGGCTGTATAGCAGGGAAAGCTGCTGTTTATTAAGAGAAACTAAGCTAATATTCAGTGACGACAGCCATCAACATGTACAGCCGAAAAGCCACCCGAACTAAAGATATTTTCATTTTATCTTCTTTCTTTCCTCTGTCGTTACCTTGCATTTTGTCAAAGTTCAAAATAGGCCATTATTTCAATGGCCTATTTGTCAAAGTTCAATAAACTCTCGAAGGCGGCACTCTTATCTGCTGGTGCGTCAGTGCAGTGAAGTG
This sequence comes from Oceanodroma leucorhoa, assembly GCA_030449065.1. NCBI lineage: Eukaryota > Metazoa > Chordata > Aves > Procellariiformes > Oceanodroma > Oceanodroma leucorhoa. Next base: position 246,886 of record JASVER010000010.1, on the reverse strand, counting down.
CACAATGGGGAACCGATCGTTTGGGGTGCTATCATATTACAAATACAAAATTGGAAAATTTAATRAAATAAATTTTGATTACTGTAGTTTAATTAGTTATAACTAGTAATAATTAGTAAATGTGCTAATTGGATTTTTTGAGGGGTTAAATCACAATCTTCGTTAGATGGCTGTCATCACCATAATGCTTTTGCGCTTTGGAATTTAATGAATTTCATGTGTTTATTCTCATAACCTCCTGTTGTGCAAATACTATACACCATGATACACATGACAGTGTTAGATGGAACACAGATTATCAAAGGTATTCAGATGCCTAATTTCTACTGATTTTAACGTRAGCTTCGGTGCCTAAACAGAAATTGCAGGGGTCTCCTGCACAGCTGATGGAAGCTCTTGGGCCATCCTCTAACTGGAGAACACAACTGCAGGTAAGGAGGGGAGAAAACCAACMGATCTAAAGGAGGAAAAGACAAACAGGCCACAGATTAGGAGAAAATGCACTAGGACTGATACTCTTTAGCTTCCTTTGTGGCTGTGAGATATATCTTTGGAAGAAGAAAGAGAAAAGATGTGGAAGCTAAAACTGTTAAATTATCATATAAAAAAAAAAAAGAAGGAAATCCCTCACATTTGACAGCAGCGAGGCAGAAGAGGAGGAAGACGTGGTGATACCAGGCTTCTTACTGCAAAGTTATTAAAATAACACTTGGCCAGTAAAGCCCCRTCTAACACAAGAGAGTGCTGGGATGGACACGCAAGCATACTTTACAAAGAGCTGTGGCAGGGAAAAGGAGGTGAATTTGTGTTGCTGTTCTGGAGTTTTTGTCTTCTTTTACATATTTTTTTAAATCCCCATTCAGATATTGGTCAGGAAGGACCTACGTTTTCCTCACGCTGTAGCAGTATCTAGGAAGAAGGGATGTCACCTAAGATCAGAGAGCAAAGATGGTGGCTCCGCAGGTCTACATTTTTCTACAGCTTATCTTCAGTCAATCCGTTTACAACAGTTTTTCCAGTTTAAAAATTCTTAAGTATCYCTCTTTTACACTAAAGAAAACAGTGTGTCAGCAGACATAGTTTAAAGTGAATTGAAGGTTTTAATTGGTATTTGTAAAAATAAGAAGGTTTTTGGAGCAACTGTGGGTATTACAATTCCACCTTGAAGTCTAATCCGAGAGCAGGAGTGCTAGTGTTGCGTAACGACAAAAATAAACACGACGAGAGACCTACTGTTACTGAAATGTGGACAAGTTGGACCAGCTGTGTAACAGTCAATGCTTCTACAGTAATAAATGTTGACAGCAAAAATAAAAAGAATGCATTACTGAGACATCATCAAATGAGCCCTGTCATTACATGGAAACTCCACCCTGTATAAGCTTGTCAAAAAGTGTTACTGTAATCCTTTGAGAAGCCTCCTCCTCAGGCAATGGAGAAAAAATKTTCAGGATCGGCCCAGAACAGGTGTGTTGCGCTGTAATGCCAGGACTTAATCATGTATCTCTTCACATTAATCTCACAAAGCAACTAACTCGGATCTATTTGGGCCCATCATACCGTGCTGAGATGATTATTTAACTATCCAATTAAAGTAAGCAAGCTAGCAGGGTGTTTACAAATGGACATTCCGGGGTGTACAATATTGTACAATTATTATTTGTTTTCCTAAGTCCAGCACCAGCCACTGACACTTAAGAGGAACTGATACTACGTGCTCTTTTCAAAGTCAGTCCCCGAAAAATCTCAGTTCACACCTTGATCAACAGTGGCAGAGGGCGGTTGTCCCTGCTCTGAGATACCCTCTTTCGCTTACAGGAGAAACTCCTTACTGGTGTTTATTTCCTCTTTGCAAAAATCCCCAACCCCGCTGCCTGCACAGTAGCTGAGGTATCAACATCTGTAGCGTGGGCCAGAGGAGCAAACACGGTTAGAAAAGGAAAATATGTCCATCAGATGTATGAAATCATTAGTGTAGCCTCAGAGTAATTCTGCATACACAGCCTGAGRTTGGACTTCAGCCCCTAGACCTGACTGCACTGACAAGGGTGGGACGGTATCCTGGCCAGCTGGCCTGGCTGCTGCTGATGCCACGGAACCCACCATTTAATTATCCATTGGCCGCTTCTTATCAGAAGTGCCACGTGAGCACGTCAGTACGCTGCTGATCATGTTTTACTATGATCAGCATASTAACATTGCTTGTTACTATGGCAATTTAAGTAGCAAACGTATAAAAACAGACAGCACAACAGCCAGACCACGTATCTCCAATGGCACGTCAACAGTGCGGTCCAAAAGAGGCAGGAGGTTTCCAAAACATCGTCTGGTCAACACAGCTGACAGGCAGCAAGCAACAGGCCCAATGGTTCATGACTGACCCAGAAGCCTTGGAGGGGCAGGGAGAAGAATGGTCCCATTCTTCAGGGACCATTAAAGGGAGGCAGATTGACCTCCCTTTAAGAAAGCTTGGGAGAGAAAATGGGTGCCTAAATTACACACCACCGTACCTCAAGACAGGTATGTTGGATTACTATGAGTACACATATGCATCTCAATGTTTTTAAGGTATTTCTTTGGAGATTATGTAAGAAAAAGCTTAATCAAACACAGTATACAAATCTAAAAATTAAATCCAATTGCTGGTTAAATGATGGTATTTTAGCACTYGACATTATAGAAATATGCCCCAAATTTGCCCGATTAAAGTTTTATGAGGCTACACCAGTAAATTTTACTAATACATGGACACAAAAGCACAGGATTTAGCTAACCATACTATTACCACCAGCTGACGAAGTGACTCACTTCGCTCAGGTGAGACAAGTCGGTGATGCTGTTCTGAGCATCCTGCCTACACCATCAGTCGACGACCAGTGCCAGGGAACTGACTGGAAAGCGATGCCTGAACAGCTACAGCCAGCGTCACGGCGAGCACCTGTACCATTAGCTGGCAGTGGTAATAGTCATCCTGCTCCGAAATAACCATCAGAGGGCACTGCAAAACATGCTGTGCTACACAGAATTACGCAATAGCCGTGTTGGAAGCTTTCATGTGCATGCAAGTTAAAAATCCAAAGTGGAGAAGTTCAGCTGCATAAACTGACTCATTAATTATTTCATGCTGTTATTTACAAGTGTTTCCAGTTCTGTTTCTCTCTCACACACACTTCTGTTTACAGCAAAGCTATAGAGATGACTTCTTTTTTTTAAAACACAAAAGAATTTTCTGCTTATCTTCTTGTGGTTTTATGATGACTTACAGTTGCTATTAAGAAAACAGTAACAGAAACCGGACTCTGTATCCTGTTTGCTATTGTAATATTTGGGAAAAAATTGCACCAACTGCAATAAGATCTTAAAAAAGAAAAGGTGTTGATGTTTGAACACTTGAAGTTGTCAAGTACAAGACTTACAAGAAAGCTACATGTTATGTAGCAAACCACAAAAAGACAATATTTTTTTTCAGGCTAAAGCCCTCTATTGAGTACAGACTGCTTGTCAAATACTCCCTTCTCTGGAATAGTAATTTCATAAAGCGAGGTTATTTTTTTGTTTTTAAACTTCCTGCTTCAAAGGCAAAAGTGCCTGAGATCACCTTTTTGGTGTGCTTGTAACAAGTGGAGCCAAGGTATCAGTAAATATCCTATTTGTGTATAGAACCCATAGCATCTGGAAACCTGCCCCCAAAGTTTATGAAATTTTCCATTAGTTTTCTGAATGTCAAAGTGTGTTAGAAAAAAGCTCCCATTGGGGAAGAAATGTCACTGGTGCTCTCAGTGACAGAAAAACAAAGGAAATGTGAGAAAAGACTACARAAGACTTGGACAAAGGTACATTTTAGAGGAATGTATAAAAATCAGTTTTCCATTCTCCCTACACACTCAGAGTAAGTAGAGCACCTACAGTAAGAGTTCAGAAGACATCTGTATCCCCACTGCGGGGACGTACGTTACTGGACTGTCACTGTTCTTGGCCGCCCAGGGAAGGACCCACAGCAGCTCAGGGTGCAGAAGCCAGTTCCCAGTTCTGCGATCATGGCCTCAAGGCTACCGAGTCTTCTCTTTCTTTAAGCTTGGTCTCCCTTAYGCTCAGATTTTTCTCAGTTGCAAACCCACCTGGTTTTATCCTCCTAGGACAGGTTTATCACCATCTGACCTGCCCCCACCTTCTTCTCTCCTAAACACTGATCTCCCCCGCTCTGGACAACTGTTCCGGTCTCCTGTTTCTCCCTCTATTCCACTTTCTATAATGCCTACTTCTAGTTCCTTCTCCTATSCTTTATTTGCTCTTATCTCTCTGCTCTTATATACTTTTCTTCCCTTCTGTTTTCTTCATTTCTATCAGCTTTTATAGTTTCCAGTTCTGAACRCTTCTTGGAACTCATCTGTGATGTGAATTTTACTTTCTTATTAAAGCATTAAAAAAATCCATACCCGACATATTCCTGTTAAAATGCAATAAAAAATTCAATTATATTGTGTCTTGGATTTTTGTTGTAATCCTCATATTAAAATTTGTGCTCAGTATTAACAACATCAAAGTCAATTTCTTTACCAGTGAATTGCAGGTAGCATAAATAAAGAAGAAAAAATGAACTACAGATACTGTGCAGATACCGTGCCTTCATATTATTATAACCATAATCGGTAAATCTCATACTAATGAGATACAAGATTTAAATGTGAAGAATGTGTTTAGTCAATTATTGTCAATCAATGTCTATACAACAGGATAAGAATAATCTTGAATGGCAACACACCTATTATTATAAATTCCTAACTAAGTACTTCATTACTTCAAAATGTCACTCTCAATTTATAGAGTAACAGATAAACATCTCTCAGCTGTATACCTCACTGTGTCTACTTCTATGTAATTGAAACACTGTCTTTGAAAAGTCTTGTCATCACTTACCTATTCTGCGTTGTTCTGAATGGTGATTCAGTACGGGCCCAGTTCTAGTTAAGGTTGCTTTTCAATCCCCTTTTAAACGTATACATTTAAGATATATGAAACTAATCTATTTTTRGTTTCTACCTATGACTTGAAGCTGGTCATTGGGAAAAAACCTGCTTGTCGTTTCCTTGTATGAGCATATTARGCTCTATAATACCACTGCAATTGTAAACGGTTACTGATGACTAATATACAGAAAAAGGAAACAAACTGAAAATTACAGTGAACCAATAAGGAGGAGTTTTTTTGAGAGACTCCAATAAATACACAAAGGACACTTAAAATTTTTCATCTCTGATGATGGAAGAGACACTAAAACACATCATACCCAACTTGATTGGCTAAAGAAACATCTGGTTAATTTTGCATCCCCAGTGATTTGTGGAAGCCAGTAGGCATCTGCAGTAACTTTTAACACTCACCTCATCCTTTATGTCTTCCTGCTGCTGGGCACTGAAGATCTCCATTGCAGCCATCAGCCTCATCATTAGCTCATCCACTGTTGTGTTACCTAGCAACAAAGGAAGATAGCTGAACTTCGTATCATTAAAGTTATTAAACAAAAAAGAAGTCATTTTAGAATTAATCCATAAGAAATAGCCAGATTTAAAAAAAAAAAAAAAAGACAGAGTAGAAAAAAGTATCTCAACAGAATGCTTTTAGTTTGCCTTTTTACTGAAAATTTGAAATTGTTTTTACAAACAAATGTTGATCGTAGGCTAAAATTTTAGGTGGTTCAAATCTGAACAATTGCTTTTGTGCTTGCATGGAATAACTCTATTTTTTCTTTTAATCACTGATATTAGAGGAAAGGTTTATAACTTTTCCTATATCTGGGGTTCCCTGAGATGAAACTGATTTTATAGTTTTAGAATTCCCAGGTATAATCAGGGAAACTGAAGCAATTGCTTAGTCAGATAACAAGAGGTAGGATGTTGGCAGCAGCATCCAAGTGGATTGGTTTAAAAAAACAGAAAAAAACCAGAATACAGTGATCGAATGGATGTGTGCGCATGCATTTTTATTCCGGTATAAGTAGTAGTAAAACTTCAAATATTAGAATATATTCTCTCCAGTGTATTTACATCTGATAAAACTTGTAAAGCTAGTAATAGCAGAAAAGTCAGTCATCTGTGTATATATATCAAGAAATACTTAGGAAAATAGATACCTCCTCACATTTTTCTCCCAGCACGCCTCCAGTCTTCAGTAAGACTGAAAGATTAGYTTAATTTCCTACTAAGATGCACTCAGTCTTTGTTTTCTCTTCTTAAACTGAAAACTAGACTTACCCATTAGAGCCACTTGCCATAGTAGTTAAAAGGTCTTAGAGCATGAGAAATGATCTAACACTATAAATTCTTAACACTTGCCAACATAAACAGTCTTTGGACTTTCGCAGAACAATACCAACAAGAGCTAGATTTATATTGGTGGTGCTGGTCAAAATTTTAAAAGGAATAAACTAACTAGAAACCACAGTACCACTAAAGAAAACAAAACTGTCCCCATAGTTTCCAAGCCCAGGAAAAAATAAAAATCGAAAGCAAGCTTAGACAGTCTGCATTTGAATAAACGCCACTGGGACTTAAGTTTCTATATTGTTGTATCTCTTCTGTAAATATGCCTTCTCACCCAGCCCTGAAAAGCCCTCATTGTTCCTATTTCTAGCATTTGCTACCTTAGCAGAAAATGTTATCCCGCATGCTACAACACGCATGACTTCAGAGGCTACCATTCATTTGAGGGCATATTGTTAAAAGATACCAGCGCCCCAATTCATGGGAAAATAACAAGCACAGCACGTCTGATTTGTTAAAAGATAAATTTAAGTAAGGCTTAGATGATGATAGATGATCAGTTTAGTTTAGTTCAAAAGATTGTTCGCAGAAAACCTGAAAAATCATTAAAACTTAATGAATGCAATGAAATAATTTGGATTATTTTATAATATAAAGCTGCATTATATTATGACTTTGAGTCACCAAGTTGCTAAAACAGTTAAGTAATTTAAGCCAGTAAGCACCACTGGCTTCAGTGGGATAACACCAGTGCTTAAAGTTATACACGTGCTGCACTATGCTGCAGAGTTATACAAACAAGAAAATCTATTTATAAGGTTATTTGTATGAAATAAGTTTTCTAAGTGACGGAAGTACCATGAATTCATGTTGTGCTGTACCTTGCACTAAGGAGACAAAATCCATGCAAAATTCACAATTTTGGCCATAGGAAGGAGAAAATTATTAATCCCATATGCAGAAAGAAACAGTAATGCTGTCTGCAAAAGGCAGTATTTCCTGAGGCTGAATTTCCTCAGGAAAATAAGGATGTTAGAATAAAGATTGCTAGATATAAGCAATAAATAAATGAGGACACAGTGTCATGAAGGCAAGCTTGTGGAGAAAGCAGAAGAAACGAGAGGCAGCCATTCTTTGATGTATTTTAATTTGAAGAGTTACTGAGAACAGCAGTCAAAGGGCATCACTCCACATCTAAGTCATCTTGCTGTCAGTGCAATCAGAGGAATGGTTATACCAGAAAGAACCGCTCACGTAAGCCAGAAAGCTTCCTTTATGTRAGATTATATTAGCAACTTAAAAATCTGGTCTGATTTGGGGTCTCAACACTGCAGGCAGGTCTGAAAAAGCAACTCAAGTTCATATATATTAGCCCACTACATGCAACAGGAGTCCACACGTTAACAAGGAACTCCACACAGAGAACTAAATGCATTCCTGCACAAAAAGTGCGGTCAAAATCTTTTGGAAATCAGTAATTTATATGGATATAAATTTGGAAAACTAAGTGCAGCTCCTTGTTCAGGAGATTTGACTTCTACTTCAAAAAACTGATAATCTTAAACTATGATCCTACTACAGTCATGGCAACTTCAATCTCTAATACTAYGTTAATTAACACATTTATGAACAGTAGCTATTTATACCATGGCAACTGAAAGTGTCTTGTGTGAAATAAATTCATATTCTGAATATCTTAAAAAAGAAACAGTTAGCAAAGATGTCTTCTAACAGTTTCAGTACTCACATAAGAACTACTTCTAATATAAAGCGAGAAGTGTACCTTGTATTACATTCAATACTTCATTAGATGATCGTTTTCCCATAATAATAAGGAAAAGTGGAAACTGGTCTGTCTTCTGAGTTCGAATTGTTTGGGCTACAACACTCCCGAAGTGTCTAGTGCACATCGTCAGAAACCTATGTGGGGAAAAAAAAGTTAACATTGTAGGGGTGTTTTTGAAGACAGTTTAAAAAAAAAAAATTATGCTAAATTCAGCAGTTTAACTGAGTGTTATCTACTGTTTAACATTGAGGCTTCTGCATTCAATTCTAGAGCTCCTTTCCCCTTTTTATGATTAAATTATGAGAATATTTACAAATATGATAGATCCCACATTGTCTAAATTAAAACAATTAATAACTGGTTGAGACAGTGATTTATTTGAYGGAGAATTCCATTTCCTGTTACACTATTCTGCAGGCTATAATTCAAAACTAACCCCCCCTAAATAATAATGCTAACTCAATTGTTAAAAACTTCTAAAGAGAAACTAAGTAGAGCCATAATCTAGTAAACATGACGAAGTATAAAAATAGCATAATTTCATACGAAAGCATAATTTAATAATGAAAGATCAAGAAATTGTTTTTATCGGTCATAGAAGTAAAACTTAGTACTTCAGAATTGTATTTTCTTTTGTACTAGTGCCCTGACAGTGACATACTTAGCAGTGTGGCCTAAAAACAATAATTCTAAGCTTTTGACCAAAAAAAGCTCTCGGATATTAGCATACAGAAGTCTAGCATTAGTATTCTTAACACGATCTTGAATAAATGAAAAAACTGATAAAGCTTTTCTCTTCCATTAGAGGACTGTTTGAAATTAGCATTTCTTTCAAGAGAAAAGGGTAGCTTATGATATGTTTTCAGATCTGATGGTAAAAAGTAAATGTCATAATAATAATGAATTATGAAAGACCAAATGCAAATATAGAATGCTTTAATAAGATCCAATTTAATAAAGTCTGTAAAAATAATGGACTTTTAATAACACGGGTCACAAAAGGCAAAACAGTGGAAATTCTGAGGACTAGCCACTGGTACAGGCTTATTAATTCTTAATTATGTTCATGAAAGGCAACTTAAATCGTGTGTTTTCTTATGCCTTATGATAATATTTTAGGTAACAACTACTCTGAAATGTATGCTCTAACTGAAGAGCAAAGTCCTGTTGTCACATGCATTAGAAGCCAAATCTATTTGAAAAGACAAACTGCATTAAAATGTCAAATGCTCCAAGTCATTCTTTCTCAAAGATACTGAAAAGATCCAAAATTGTAATTTTTTTAATCAATATATATTGTATATCTAATAAAATGGCTAAAAATTGATAAGTCTGATGAGTACAACATTGGGCTTGTTCAAGGCACCTGAAGTATAAAAAAAAACCCTCCTCAGAGACAATTTGTAGCATAACTATGGCCACAGCTGGATGGAAGGCAATGAGCAGGGGTAGCTAGCGAGTATTTCAAAGCCATAACCATTACTGGCAAATACCCTTCCTTGCCTCCTTGATACTCTGTCTTGTGCAATTCAGAACTATCACACAGAAAGACAATGTCAAAACTGCCAAACAGGGACTGCTATAGCAGAAATAGCTATGCAGAGATATACCATCTGGTAAAGATAAAATAAAGTGTCCATAAAGTCTGGACATATAAACTCTTAAGCTAAATAATGTTTTCTTTTATTTTTGCTTTTCAAGGTGGGAATATGTAAGTGAAATCTTGGCCTCACAGAAGTCAATGGTGATCTTTCATGGCAAAATGACTTATGTGCATTCAAGGTTTCACTCCTGAAAGTAATAAAGATAGGGGTCAATTGAACTGAATTCCTGAAACCTGTGTATTAAAACTGTTTAACAGTCTTCAACACACCACAGAAGAAAAACACTCAAGTTTCATGCGAAAACAAAATATCCAACTGGAGGGGAAAAAGTGCTGTAGAGAATACTGCTAGAAGGAGCGAAACTAAGAGACTATTACAATACTAGTTGCACTAGTCAAAGGTGTTGGTCTGGTTTGTTTGTCGTTTTTTTTTAATCAATTCTGTATTTAGTCAGCCCATAACTCAGTCTCAAAATATGCTTTTATATGTATGGATTTTGTATGCAGAGAATTCTGAAAGAAGCAGGTATTTCAGTACATTAAAAGATCTCCCAAATAATTTTTTTCCAGRAGATGAATTTTTACACACGGAACTTCTGGCTGACTACATAGAACCTAACAGACTATGATACCTCAGGGTCCTCTCTAATCAAGGCTGGGAACAGGTTTCAACTCCCTGGCTTCAGAAGATGGCATGTCATGCCAGGCTGTTGTAACGGTACACATACTTTCCTGGTTGAGGAACAGCAGAACAGATGCCAGATGCCAACATCTCCCATCAGGGTGTTTTTTTTTTCTTGGGGCCACTTCTCAAAGCCCCTGATGCCATCTACCCTGCTCTTTCAAACCTCCTCCCTTCCTCTGCYGCTGTTGCAATCTGCTCAGCTCGCGGGCAGAGCGGCCAGCTCGCTCACGTACCAGTTACAAGAGCAGYACATGCCAATTCTGAGCCGAATGCCAAAGATTTGCTACTGCTGCCATCAGGCAGCCTTTGACTTTCTTGGGGAACGAATGAGAAACAACTCTTCTTCCCAGCACTTCCAACTGTGAATAACAAATGTCCAGATTACAGCGTGGGCAGCTGCGATGAGGTGTTCGTGGGGGATGAATGACCAGCTGGTGGCTATCAACGCGCACCTTCAGAGCAGAGCGAATACACACGAGAAACTCTTTCACTAACACGACCCATCAAAATAGATCCTGCCCTTTGGAACCAAGTAAGACCCCACTTGTCTGTTGAACTAAAATGTAGTAAAGCCATCAAAAATGTGAAGGTAGTCAAACGATGCAACACTGAATAAGGAGATAGCAGCAGCAATCTCCAACGCCTACACCATGTAACTCCTGTTCACCAGCGATTACTCACTCACACACGTGCTCTTCGCCAGGTCAGTGGTAAGTGCTCAGCAATTACTATTAACACGTCTCTTCTTTTCATTTTACTAGACGGGTAGGAATTGAATTTTCATTCGTGATCCCYGTTAGGTTTTTCTTATGCCTTTTAATAGATTTTGCAACTACTTAACTAATTTTGCATTTTTTTTTTCCTTTTCTGCCTTTACTGATTCTGTAYTTGCAGACCTTTTTACTTTCTTCCACATTCATATCCAGCAAAAAAAGAAATCTCCTTTGTGCTAATATTTACTGTCAGAAGTATGTGAGTAGGACCAAAACAATTTGGTGCAATAATCAGTATCTTACTCTGTACATCACTAACAAGGGATTTTCTTACTTTCATCTAAACATAAGTGTGCCAGATCTTTCAGTGGCATCTCCAGAGCTGCCAAGAGAACTGCCTGTGGAGTGCATCAAAGAGACAGATGTCCCTCCAGGGAGAACTGTTTTCCACAACAYGCTGGATTACTGTGATCTCCAACCAAAAGTGGAAATAGAGGAATGCTGCCAGAAAGGGAGGGCAAATGGCACCATACTAGTCCTTTTATTTTTAAATTACAAAAATATTCAAGGAGGGAGAAGTATGAGAAAGGCAGAAAAGCATGTTATGAAGGAAAAATCCATTAAAAAAATCTTGAAAGTTACAAGAATAAAGTTTATCAAGAAAAGTAATAGTTTTGGCAGACAGCATCATTTCTTCACTTCTTTCATGAGGCGCTAGCAATGAAACCAGCAGTTATTAAAGCTACAGAATAAACATGGACACTGACCACAACTTGACAAATACAGAAACAAACCCTAAAAATTTACAAACTTATCTTAATGTTTTAAATGCAGATTGAACAGGTATTAATTCTTAGACATAGTTCACTCCTTAAAAGTTATAAGTGGCATACAGGAAAAATTATTCTGGCGAAGTGAAGATGTAAATTTGGGGGGTTGGGGATCACTGCACAGCAGTTGTCCTTCCACGTGCATAACCTGCGCGAAGAGTTATCATGTTTGTAGCACATTAGTTTCCCGAAGAATGTTATCATTCCCTACCAGCTAATATGTGATACACTATATTAAAATACACTCCTGGCATAACTTTTTTATAATTTTATCATAAAATGCAATTTATTTAATATTACTTAAAAAAAGCTCCTAGAAAGCAATTATGAAAAAATAACAGCTTTAAAAATTTACTGAAAAAAGTTTAAAATATTACTGAGTCTCAAAACCAAAGGGAATACTTATTACAACTTAAGTCTGTGGTCTACCCTAGCTCATGATCTCAGATATGCTATGTAGAACTTCTTAAATGCTGGGGTTTAGCAATAATACGGTTTTGTGAGAACGTGCAGCTTTTAATTTTTAACAACAAAATTGGCCACCTCTGTCTGGACAAAGTGCTGATCATCAAAAGTGTTGATCTCAGAGCTCAATATTTTTTGATCTCTGGAAAGCTTTTGATCTATATGATACCTATTTACACCACAAAATATGTATTGCCTTTTTTTTGGGAGGGGGAGCCCAAAGGAGAAAGCCAGCCCCTAGGTGGGAGATGGCAGCTGTTCCTGATGGGAAGTGTTTCATCATTAAAATGACTGGCACTATCTTGTTGTTTCTTTATGTATCTCCTGCTCATATATTATGTTCTTTCACATTGTTGTTATTCATATGGACAGGCTCTACTGCAGTCACGTTTGGATCTGCGATTATGCAAGATGCCTCCTTACCACACCATGAATATGAACAAACAAACAAAAAAGCTATGATGCTAAATACTTTAGAAAAATGTAAATATTCCTTTAATATTTCAATTTAAACAATTTAGTAAGCTAAGAGCATCTCTGGTGCCCAGTCCCTAAAGGGGGCACAAGGCAGAGGAGTTCATTGGCTCCCAAACTGCCATGTTGTATTTTCCAATGTGAACTGGTTCAAAGTGATTACTACTCTTACCTAGTAGAGGAAGAATTTACAAAGAATTGAAGAACTGAAGAGGAACTAAAGGAAGAACTTAGCAAAGAATCGATGATTCTGAGCAATAAGAGTCCTTCGCATTTCCATTAAAAGTCACAGCGCAATGCAGCACTGCTGCCCTTGGCCTTCATCCAGCGGAAGGACTCTAGCAGAGCCGAGGAATGCAGTCTCCTTTCTCTTTCCACTCAGAAAAGTGGCAACTGGCATGGCTTTGAAAGACATAGACACCACCCACCAGTCATCACTGAAATCTAATATTAACGACTCGATGCCTGTCCTCCGTTGTGGCATCAATTTTCAGTTACCTACTGGAATCAAACTGATGATACAATCTGATAGGATGAATAGCTCCACATACACCCCCAAATTAATCTATCTTCTCAAGACTTTATGAATAAAATAAAAATGTCAAGCAGTCATGGCATAGTATAGTTGCAGAAAGGGCAACTAAACCTAAAACGCTAATTCTAGCTCTTTTTTGTTAATCAAGTAAACCTGCAGAAGGAAACTAACGCAGAGCAAGCTGCGTATTGTACATTGTAGTGTACTCCTGGAATGGGCAAAGAGGGACCACTGATGCTGCATTTTGAATGTTTTTTGTGTGTTCAAACAAAAATTGAAAGCTCTCCTTTGCTTTTGCTTTTCTTAAACTCTCCTCAGCACCTTAAGGTTAATTAATAATTGTATTAGCAAATCTGTCTAGTGCACTAAAGGGCAAATTCTCTTCCATACAGAGAGAACTCTGTTCTGAAATGTATGGATAAAATGTATTAAAATAAATATTAAAAATTGCACAGGATTTTAGAGAAATTTTTCCTTATTTTCTGTATCAACATAAACAACAGAGATCTGGTTATTTGTTACAGTCTTACTCATATAATATTCCTGTAGTTACTTTTAATTTTTACACACTGGTAGGAAAACTTTGGAAACGTTCTTCCTAAAAATGAGGCCCTTTGGCACATGGTGCCCACTGTGTTTCTTGCAAAGGACTTCTTAACAGAAAGGCTGCACTGGAGATGTTTTTTGCTACATCATCTCAGCCTGAAGTCCTGCTCAAAAAGCAGCAGCAGGACAAAATCTGCTAGGCTCTTCTAAAATATCTATTCCCTTTCAGTCTGAACTGGTGTTCAGTCCACAACTGGGATGATTTTGGGCCAAAAAAATGTGATTTATTTATGGCCAGATACCTCCCAAGGCCAACCTTACTTTAAGAAACCTTAAAACTTCAGAGATGTGTGTGAAAAAAAGATAACTTCTGTCTTTAGTACRAAGAAATCAACGATGAATATCAAATATGCAAGATTTCTGATTATTTTTAATAATGATAATATACTGTGCAAAGTCAACATAAGACTCATTAAAACGTTAATGTAAAAATAACATTTTTGTATTAGGTATTTACATTTAAAAAAAAAGTAAAAGCTGAGGTCACGAAATGGTATATTAAAATAAGCTTGATAACCATAGTCTCCATAACACAAAGTTATTGTCTTACCGACATTGGTAGGGTCATAACTGTTGACTCCAACACAAGGGGGAAATGAGCAACAGATACAAGGCATGGTTTAAAGATGTATAAAGCAGCCTGAATCAAATTATGTGGATATCCTCTTTAGTATCCACACGCTAAATATCCAGGGATTCAGATGTAAAAAGCATGATTTTACCCACTTTTTCTTTATGCGAGAGTAAAGCCTAGAYGAGTGGGTTATCTATCTCTTCATAAAACATGGAAGATCTAATTTCATCCTGCAAGGTTCAAACAGATTAGGTAAATACTTTATAACCCCGTTTAGTCTAAAACACATCCCTCTAGAAACTCATTAATCCATCCTTTCAGATACCATTGGACACCASACAAAATCATTGGTAAAAGTATAAATAAAATATACCTGGACTCCTTGCTAAAATGCTGTACTAAAAATGGAAAACACAAGATGCGCTTGCATATCAGTGATAGTTTTGATTATTGCCTATTATATTGGAAAGGCAGGTAATATATGATTTGCTAAGGAATATCCAAGGCTTGCCACAGGTAGATTTAATAATAACCTAAATAAGAACAGAGAGTAYGTGTAGTTACTTTACAAATGTTAGTAAAGTGTGCGAAGCTACAAGCACATTGGAAGTCAGTAAAACAATTCAGATTAATCTTCACAAATGGGAGAAACATCCTGACAAGTAAAATGCAATTCAACAAGGTCAAGGAAAGTCTCTGAGTAGGAGGAACAATTGCACAACTACAGAATAAGAATCAAGCAGTAAGGGAAGAAGAAAAGTCATGATGTGAAGACGACAGGCATCGTATTGGGGTGAGTAAACAGAAGCATGGTTTGTACAACATGAAATAATCCTCTCTCTGTATTTAGCACTGGGAAGGCAGTTTTAGGCCCAGTGCATCAGTAAAGGYGTGGACCAATTACAGAAGGACCACATGAAGGTTGTAATAACAAATGTCTACAAAAGGACAAGCTACAAGGAAAGGCTGAAGGAATCATAGTTGCTTTGTCTAAGAAAATTGCAGGAAAAAATAGCACCATCGAAGTCCAAAGAACACAACAGCAGAAAGGAAGACAATACCTCATTGTCTACTGAGTGGACCAAGATRTAATTGTCATTGATTGCTGCAAGAGAAACTTCGGTTAGATATTAGTGTGAACTGCCTAAAGGCAGTGAAAGTCAAGTACTGGAACTGGTTATGGAGAAACACTGAGAAACCTCCCTCACACCAAAGATTAGATCAGTCAACCATTGGTCAGGAATGACGCAGGTACAGTTGAACCTTCTGGCCAAGCATGGCCTGAACACTGTTATTTGCAGCTCTCTGAGACCCACAGACAGKCAGCACAGTGACAAAAAGGAGAGCAGAGAGGTCAAAGCAGAGTCATCCTAACCTAAAGGAAGAGGACGGGCACCTGCACTTGTGCAGAGCGCTTTGTCCCCATCGGGCACCCGGCAGTACCAAAGAGATTCATTCATGCCTTTCAGCTGCATTTTGGTACAAACGATTCTGACTCTGCCAGCTCAATGATTTCTTCTGATGGTTGATTTAGATGCATAGATGCACGTGAATTTCTCTACAGCTTCAATTCCATCCGGCATTAGACTTCACTGGTGCGGTTGTGGACTCCTGTATTCAGAGGGATGTGTGAATGACTTCTTTCTCCTTCCTCAAGGCAGCCCAACAAGTCTGTCTTGACTACCTGTTCTTCTGCCTTCATCTCTTTCGCACAGGACACTACAGTGTTTTTTCTTTCACCTTTCCTGTTCAACAAGCTTAATAAACTATGCTGTAGTTTGAGTACAGTGCGATAGAACTTGCTTTAGGATGTGGGTTTATAGTGGGGACTTAAAATATATGCTTACAAATGTATCAGTTTAGTTAATTCCTGTGGTTTTAATTTTTTTTTTTTTCAGATGACCTTAAAGCATCACTATAGGCATATAAAATGATGTGCTGAAAACCTTAATCACATCAACAGAGAGACTACTTTCTATTTATAGTTGAATACAGAGACATCCATATCTGACTAATCATGATCAGATTAAAATGCATTCTCTGCTGGTTTTTAGTTTTCCAAATTTGGACATTTTTAGACTACTAACATGAAATTACCTTGAAGTATATAAATATTTAAGCAGGGATAGTTTACCTTTTCTGGTGGGTGTATAATAAACAGTTTAACCATCATCTATATACAGGCTGTTTTGTTCTCCATCTAAAGAGACAATCACCTTTTATCCTTTTCCTTTTTTCTTCATTTCAGTGCTATTAGGAAACTATTCACAAGTGCAACCCCGAACAATATTATGCAGTAATTATGACTAGATGACAAAGAGATGTGAACAATTACTGAGCCCATTTTGAAACCCTACACTAATAAAGTCATTAGATGCTGCCCTTGCCATGAGCCTTCTAAAAGCTTCTGAAGTTACAAGAACACACGGCATTGTTCATTAGGACAATTGCTGCTGGCAGAATGCAAACCTTGAGTTAAACCATGCTGCAAATTGATCTTGACATTCTGTTAAGACCGCCACTAAAATCAAAAGCAAAGCAGAAAAGGAGAAAATGAGCGGGTGGGATGTAATCATGGAACAGAAGGGTTCCCTCCTCACCTTCTTTCCTCTTCCTCCTCAAAACAAACCATACAGAAAATGACAAACTCGCCTGGTGTTTGAGAACCTTTATTTTTAAAACATTAATTAGACTTTTGACCTGTTTTTATTGACTGGCACTGTATTGCTATTAAAGTAAATTAAATAAAATATTGCAAAATACAATAGAAAAGGTTTTCACACTGTTCTGTGAAACCTGTTAAGGATTTAGTGCCTAAAGAACACATCCAACAGTTTTGCAAGCAACATATACAGAATCTACGGTCACTCCTAAAGAGGCAGTGAGAAATTAACTCACCAAGTCCAGCTCTCACAGACCCCACACCTGCAATATATTTGCTGAAGGATCAAAAAGGATTGGGGAGCTGGAGTAATATGGTCAACTGGTCTTCATCCAGGCATGCATCATTCAGTAGGTTAGTATTAAGGGTCAGCAACTGTGAATATGGCTAATTACTTGATGACGGAAATTGCAGGTGAAGACAACCTGCTGCTGAGAAGTGCTTTAGTCAATTAACTCTTTCCTAAGCTTAAGCAAAGTGAAAAACTATCATTTGAACATTAAAACTAACAAGTACCTGTCATCAGAGCTGAGAAAAGTTGGCGACACCTTGAAATACAGCGCCCAAGGGCAACGATATCAAAAGCTGAAAAACTTCTACAGACATTCGAGTCACTGTTTTATGGTTTTGGCATTGCTTTRCTTGGCAAACATTAYGTACAYTGGAAATCTGTTAATATTCTACGTTTGTAAATGCTGTGTGTACAAACATAAGGGTATGTGTGCATGTATAGGTATACAYGTATGTATACATATTCACTATATAWCTCTCCTGGATACAAATATGTTATATTAATGAATTAACAAAAATAGGCATGTGCTTGCATACATATATAGAATATATACACAAATATATACAGCTCCCATACACACGCACATAATTATATTAGAATAATGGTATTTAATCAACTCTTTGCAGTCAGAAAATGCCAGAACTATAGCTGCTCATGTCTGGCTCTCCTGCTTATCTATCCCATAACCTCTCTGGAAACCTGAGGAATCGCTTAGCCCGTCTGAYGGCCCGACGCAGCTGGTGAGCTGCTGCAGCCGCATGCTCGGACCAAAAGGTAGGGCCCGAATTGTCACCACCACTGCTGTCAARCACCACTGCTACTGCCCTGACACCTCCTGTAAGCGTATCCCTGCTGTTTGGAGTGGCGTGGTAGCAAATCTCCATAGCAAGCAATGAAAAGGAAACAGTGATTTTTAAGCTCATGATTCACCCCAAATTGAGTGGAATATAACAAGAAAGTAAAAGATATACCTGTAGCTCTGTGGGTTTTTCTCCTCCTTTGACCATGGACAACATAAATTACAAGAATATTCCAAACAGTTTCTACTAAACTAAAGTCTAAACTATAGGTGATAAAGCTTTCACGTAGATTCCTAAACAGTAYTATAAAAACATCACGTTATTTTCCTAAATGAAGGCTAATTATTTTATTACATATTTTGTGCCTTTCATTATGATTTTTTTAATTCTAGTAATGAAAAGATTCATAATTCACAGCACTTAACCCAAGTAATTGCTCCCTTTCCTGCAAACCTTATGTCAGAGGCAATTAAAAGCTGTGGAAGCCAAAACAAAACATCCTCTTCACTGTATTAGAGTTCTCTTTCAGTTTGACAAAGTAACAGTCCTGGGTGGCTGGAGTTAGAAATTTTTAAAAATCTGACTCCCAAAGTCGTAATGCTTATGCTTTCCTGGCGCTTGCACACAGCGTTTTACTTCTAGTCCTACCTACAGAACTTTTTTCACTCTGTTGCAATGGGTGTTGAAGAGCAAGATTGAGAGATTCCAGCTGACAAGTGCTAGCGTACAGTAAGTAACGCAGGATTCAAAGCACGTCCCTACATCAGTGTCAGGCGAGAAACACACTAAAAAAATCAGGAAAAATGACAAGATTTTGGAGCTGGTTTTGTTCTACAGTGTTCAGGATGGACCCCCATTTCATTAATGAGAAAAATGGAAACTACTATTAGGACTGGTTTTGGAACAGAGTGACATCCATAGATGWCAGAAAGAGGACAGCAAAGAGCAAGAAAAAAATCAGAATATTCAAGACTTTTTGGCTTGTATGAGGAAAGTATTTGTATCTGTTTGAATTTAGTCATGCCATGCTACAGTACTGAAAACCTGTCTTTTACTACTGACTTTGAGGTGTCCCTATTGATTGTTTTAAATAAAGTGGGCCTGATTCCTCTGCCTTCCCACCCTGGCTTTTCCACTAATGCAATTGGAACAGCACAAATAAGTTGCTCTTGGGCTACACCAGCACGCAAAAAGCATTTCCCTCTGTTGTTGCCATTGTCTTCTCAGCATTCAAACAAAAAGCTATGTGCAACTGTATTCATAGGGATGGAGAACAGAACAGGTTCGAAGACCACTGTCGTYGTGTCACATAATGAAGGGTAGTAATTAAACAGAGGTACTGAGTATTTATTTATGGGAATGCCCACAGTGCATTGGCACTTTCCGAAGGGAGAAGGAAGCATCGTGCCCCCTCTGAAGAAATCGCAGTCTAAGGAGCAGGATGTGACACTAAACACAACCGAGAAATTAATTCGAGCCAGCATGCCTTGTTTACCCCTCACTATTTTTTGACCTCACTGTTAATATGACAGTTTCTTTGTTGTTGTTAATAGAAAGCAAAAAATGAAGGCTTAAAAACCCTATCGGACTGCACAATCGGTGACTAGGTTCATTGAGAATAGCTATAAAGCCTTAAACAAGCCCTTTATTTTGTGTTTTAAGAAGTGTCATAAGGAGTTAATAGGACACAGCTGTACAGGCTCTTTCTAATAAGCAGCTTCTGTCGCTTTGGTCACCACAGGTGTCTCTGYAACCTGCAAACTCTTATTACTAGTGTATCAAAGTTGTGCTACTTAATAGATTTCTTTAGTAAAACACAACAAAGCAATTACATGGCTGTTGATCGTCAGTCATAAAAAACCCCTCAAACACAGTTTTTCAAAAGAAACTACACTGCAATTTTTTGTCATTGTAAAATAAAAGAAACTAGAGAATTAAATGGAAAAGCGAACAATAGAACAGCAGGTAGTCAGCTGAACTTAGCCACTACAGATGGTTTAGAAATAGTGTTTCCTTCTACACCAACTTGTGGGATAAAAGAAAAGGAGGAGGCTCCTTACTGCCCATGAATGGCAATACCAAAAGACTTAAGCAACTTTCCAGTCTATGTATTTGGTCCCATGAAAGAACCTAGATGTTTCTTTTTCCTCTCCCTTTTTTTCTAAAAACTTTTTATCTGTTCTTGCAACTGCTTTTTTCCATAATCTTTAACTGTTCCCTAGAATAACTTAAACTAGGAACATAGCTGCTCACTCGGCCAAAGACGAAATGCAGAAGGTGGAGTGAGGAATTCCTGTGAAACACAAGTGTCATTTAAAAARTGTATTAGAAAAAGAGATTGTTCTGTTCTCCATGCCCACTTTCAGTAAAGAAATATTAACTMTAATTTACATATTTAAGAATAGGAATGCATGAATGCTCTACAAAGATACCAAATTTCTAGTAATCCGAAAGGAAAAGAAACATAAATATGTACTTTTAATTGTTCAATAACCAAGAGAATTGCGTAAAAAAGTRGCAATCTTATCCTAGACCAAATGACTGTTGCATCTTTTGTTCAAAAGTTGGAATAACACTCATTAAAGTAATATACTCAAGACATTATCCTGGCAAGCAGTCATCTTGTGTGTAAATAAAGGTGATGAAATAAGGTCCGGGTTAGAAAACCAAACAAGTCTGATTTCTAAATATAATAAATATAATCATAAAATCATTATTTTCAATAGATTATGATCAACTGATATATAACTGAAGGAGAGAGAGGTCTTAATATAAAGATAAGAAAATTTGTTGGTTACACACAAAAGATGTAGAAGGAGGTGGAATCTACAATTTTTAATTTCTTTACTCATCAGCAAAATGATGGCCTCTCTAAGACATAGGATAGCTTTTATTATATTAAAACCTATCATTCCATTGGTAATGTTCAGATATTTTGTTCTATAAGAAACTTGTAGTTCAAAAAAGTTCATATGAATTGCAAGCTTCTAATTTTTTGCATAGTCTGTTTTTAAGATACATTTATCACATGAATATTATTTTTTAATAAGATTTTCATTAACAACAGTAGTTGTTACCCCAGACAATTCTAATGCAGTTATACCTACGTACATGCAATTAGTGTCACATAATATCATGGCACTGCAATGCAAAACCGTGAAGACATGTTCCTAGAACAATGTTTGCAAAATAAACCAGAAAAAAAACCCMAAAAAAACAAAAAAGAAGAAATAATTTCTTTAACTATTTTGTCCTACACAGGAATAAGAAGTCACTTTGGAATGAAAACAAGGACGGTCCAATGCCCAGTGAGCATCAGCCAGCACAGCTTCATTGATCAGCTAAGAACGAGCATGAAGTTTTTAGTTCAAATAAATATCAAGCAACAGAAGATCTGATACACAGAGGTGACACAGAGATAAGGGTCTTCCTTGAGAGAAAAGCTGCTCCACTCACAGTCCGGAGTCTTACCTTGCTCTGTTTGCTTCTTTTGTCATGTCCCACGCCCAGGTTATGAAGTTCTGACTCAGATAGGAGACAATAGATTCAGCACAGAGCATTTGTGAGCAGAAGACATTGGTTAGTACACTTTCATCGTGGTGGAGGTAGATAGCAAGAAGCTTTCTCTGAAAAGACATGAGAAAACATCAGTGAAAACTTCCTCGGACTGTGTAGCAATTTAAAATCACTGCTGCAGATTTGTGTGTTAGTACGCCCTATGGTGTTTATCGAGGGTGCCGAGTATCTCAGTGTGCACACACAGGGGGAAAAAAACCCAGTAGATTTCAAGTCAAATGGTCCATCCCTCCAAATCTATAAGTCTTCTCAATGCTTCCTAATATTTTATTTTGGGTACCAAAACACAATTATTATATGGTTAGAACATGAAAATAACATTTGAATGAAAACCAAAAACCTTATTAACAGACTTMGCTTAAGAAATGAGTGAACTTTTTTGGCTTGCTGCCCAATAAAGATAACATTTGGAACAATTCACTGAGCAAGGAACACGCCTCTTGATACAACAGTATCTACGATACAAAACAATTATAAATGACAGTGTATTTTTATCACCCCACCTATAGCCAAATAAAGAGGAAAATGAGTAAGTAACAACACAGCTGCCTACAATCCCAAAGCCTGCAACGCACCATGCTGGATGTTTTGGCAGCTCTCCATCCAGCCGTATGATGTGGGGAGGCCCAGAGCACATCAGCCTCTCGCCTACTTCGTAAGTCGATGTGTAGCTGGTCAAAAGGCCATGTGTCAGCCCAGCTGGCTACATCTCTCGTGGAGCTGAGGAGCAAGGTAGCCGCCCCAGCACCGTGAATGTGTAAGACACAAGGGAAGGGGTACGGGAGGCGTGGATCAAATCCCACATGGAATTTGTGAGCGCTGATATATCTCATTGTAGTTACCATGAAGCCTAGATGTTGAGGATAGTGTTTGTGGCCTCTTGAAACAAAATATTCTGTCCCATGTTCTTCTGAAATCCTATCAAGTACTATTTGAGCTTCACTGCCAGCGGCATAGAGCTGTGCTGTGTCCCCATGACACTCTCAGACCACCTTTCGGAAAATGAGTATGTGTACGTAAAGATAGAAAGCAGACTGAGAAAAACACAGGGAAACTGTGAGCTAGTTAAGGACCATGATCCTATATCTAGTATTCAATTGAAGTATAAATACCACTCAGAAGATTACAACTTTTCATTCCCCCATACCCATATATATTACTTTATTTTAAAATCCTACTTGAACATATTTGCTGAGACAATATGGTAAATGCTACTTTCAGACTTTTATTTAAAGTCATTTCAAATCTCTTCATCAGAAGTAACACTGAACACTAGATATTGATGTCTATTGATACAGCAAGACATGGGATGCAATTCTGAGACAAGCTGTCTTTGTAAGAAAACCTGTATGGCTATCACCTCATATGCTGGCTTTGGACAAAACTTAATGACTGTTTATAAAAAGAAGAATACATTTGAACATTAGACTTTGGGAAAGGGATTAGTAATTTGCATTAATGTTTGCCTAATTTAATTTAAATGTTCTTCAGAACTAAGTACACATGTGCCAGGAAGGGCCATTAATAAGCCTAACATGCAGAGATCCATATAAGCGCAGCCAACAACGTTGACTGAAACTAAACTTGAAAATCCAGGACACTGATGCACAATATCAAGCAATAAAACAGCATTTCTCTGGTGATATTTAATTTAAAAAGAAGAAAGAGGCAGGGGAAGATCAGGCACTGTCTGTTTTTGAGGATCAGCCATTCTGCATTTCAAAGCGTCGATCCCTGCAATATCCAGGTTACTGTGCTAGAATCTCGACTATTATATAGCAGTTGTAAGAGAGGGAGGGCAAAGATGTGTTTACTCAGTGATTAGGGCCTTAGAATAAGCCTCTAGCTCCTAGAGAGACAGCTCACCACTTATTCATTTGGACCAATTCACAAAGCCTAGAAAGATTAAACATCCATGCTGAGAAGACAAGCGAATGCAGACGGTGAAAAAGAAATAAAAATTCTTTAAAAACTCTGAGATGACTTCATTATTTTTTCCACAAGGAAACTTTAGGAAAGTGTTTAGTTAGAGAAAAACCCACATTGACCTCTCTCTAAACCCTTAATCTTTCCTTTGTGGTGGCACTGCTTTGTGGTAAGCGGATGGCTTTGCTCTCCTCTTTTCACTGGGAGCGGATAGAAAAAAAGGCTCTTGAGAAACACTTTTACTTCCAAAGAAACAACCCCATGAAACTGTTAAATATGAGATACCATACAACAGAATGTTTCAAAATATGTACAGTTTTAGGCTTAAAGATTTAGGGACAAATTTTAGTAAACAGAACAGGCACATACACAATAGATGTTTACACTGAGCTACTTCACAAGTGAATGTTATTTTTGTTGCACCAACAAATCTCACCATGCAAAGACTACACTCTATCACATATAAAAGACTGAACTTGTGTCTGATAATTCATCCAAAATGTTAAGGTCAGGCATAGGCATACTGCTAGGACAAATGAAAAGAGGTAGCAGGAGGAATTGAAGTGCTGAAACATGATTTTGAAAAATCTTAGTGGAAGCCAGGGATATTTTTTCCTTGGAAAAATGCATTATTGCAAAAGGTTTGGAGTTTGTTCTTGTTGCTGCTGTTGTATGGTTTAGTTTTGTTGTTGTTGTGTTTTTTTTTTTCACTAACCCATGGTAGCATATATTTATAAGCAGGTTTTTGTTGTTTTTATTTCAAGCTTTTTAAAAATCAGAGTAAATTMTAGGATTCTATGATGACTAATACTGGGAATTTTTTAGTCAATACTAATAAAATAGGCTTACTAAACTGTTGAACAGTCTTGACTTCCTTAAAAGAAGCCTACTAATGGAGCAGTAGTCTGTTCTGTGTTGGATTTCTCAAAAATATAATGACTCAGGGGTTATATRCTTACCATAAAATTTTAACCAAGAAAAAAAATCCGATGGGGAAGAACTTTTACTAGTCCCTGTGAAGGTATGGGATACTGAAAAAGTGCTGAACAGCTGATGGACTTCCAAAGGCCTTAGGACTTCAGGAACTTAAGCCATCAAGAGATGTATTTTTCTAGAGCATGTGRATGCTGAAGACCAGGCAGTCATTCACTGGAATTTTCAGAAGGGGCCTGAATTTACAAACATACTCAGGAGTGTAAGTCTCATCAATGTCAATAAGACTTCAGGTCCTAAAAGCTTGAACTCTAAGCTCCAGGTTTCATTTTATTTCAGAGGAAAAGGGCCATGAGAAAGAGGTGCTAACTGTTTTCAGCRTCTTGGCTATCTAAACACCTTAAAAAATCCAGACCTCAAGCATTTTCTTCTGCAACCTCTGTTGCATTCAGACTACATGAGACTCAGTCAGCTATGCCTCTGCTCCCTCGCCTCACACCCACCGCTCTGCCTTTGCAGTGAAGCACTGCAGCCCTCTCCTGCCTGATTTTGATCTGTTGATGGAATATGCCCGGCACGTGGCAACCTGGAAGGAAACGCGGGCCACAGATGGACACTGTACTGCAGAAGGGCAGCCCCCTGAGAGGCATAGTCCTCCCAGCTGTAGCCTTGCACCATGAAACCTCTCTGCCACATCATCCAAAGTATAGCAGCCTCCTGCCACATAAACTGACCAAGAGATCTAACGCACATGTACAATCCCACACGAGACAAACACATTAAAGATCTGTCCTATGTACCAAAATGGCTGTGCCATCCACTTGGCCATTTTTGCATTTTGGAACTTCAGAAAAGTTAATGCACTTTGTACAGAAYTAGAAGAAATGAAGGAAAAGTTGGCACTGAGGCAGAAAGAAACACAGATCTTCATGAGGTTGAGAGACTAAATTGATAATCACTGAGTAATGGGATAACCAAGCCAGTTCTGGCCAGATATTCTCAGCCAGTTCCTAATAACATGAATAACTTGGATACCTCAGAAGAGTATGAACCAGAATGAGAACAGCGACAGTCATAAAGGTCAGCAAAAACACAGACCTGAACGGTTATTTTTGAATCTCAGGTTCGCAAGTTCAAGTAATAATTGAGGCCAAAATGTTCACCATGTAACATCTGCCAGAGGCATGAATGTTCTTTCAAGCTGGTAGACTAATGAATCAAGATGTTCATTTTCCTCCAGGTTTTAAGTAGTGAGAGCTAATTTAAATGAACAAAGGGACACATTTGTACACCTTTAYGCCTTTGAAGTGTACAATTTGATCCACCTCTCCAAGGTGATCTTGGAGATCATGTGATCAGCCTTCTGGGACACAGCTACTCTATCATGCACAATCTGTYTTCCCTAAGCAGAATGCAAACCTTCTCTAACACCAAGGCGATCTGAACTGAACTGTACCCCACAGGTTCCTAAAGTGAGAGTGAGATGATTCCTGTAATCTTCCAATCTGGTCTTTTGTATTATACACGGCATAAGACATCCCTAAACGAATTCCTAATTTAATCTTTCAGTAATTTTATCTYTCAGTAAAACATCTAGTCTCAAAAAAACATCAGTGACGGAGAATCTATATGAACCACGGTAAGCTGTTCAAATGGCTAACCACTCGCCCAGGTAAAGCTGTGTTTTATTTTAAGCTTGATTTAGTCTACTTTCATCTTCCAAATATTTGATCCCTATCATACTGTTCTATCTCTGTTTCAATCAATTGAACTTGTAGTGATATCTTACATACTGCAAAGAATATCCAGTAATTAAAACCAAACTCAAATAAGCTCTACAAATCATAGGCTTTGAAAGAAGAGGAAATGTAGAGTGTGGCAGACAACTTCAATAAACTTTCATTATTTAATATCAAGTACAGAGAACGCTGAAGACAGACCCATACCCAGGACTAATCTTTCAGATATGAAAGATGAAGCAGGATAAAGGGCATGTAGGCACACAGTGAGACTATTAAGCTGGTATGTTGTAGCAAAAATTTCTAAACAACAATYATCCACAACTTCAGACTTAATTGAAGAATGAAAGGACAGAACTGCTGACACACAACACATCAGGCAAGACAGGAAAGAAAATGTAGGTGACTAACACGGGACTTAACTGGAATTTACGTACTGACATCTACCATAGTGTAGCTGCTTTACTCTTCCCGGGAACCTAGAGTTATACTTCTATACCTGAACTCTACAGCTTCAGCCATACCATGTAGATTAGTGTTCAGGTTATTTATGTTTAATCGGAATCTGTAAAGTAGTAATTTCTCCATCTAGGACCCTCAGACAGCTCAACTACAGATGCATTTTCAAATTAAGTCAATTAATTTGACTTAATTTGAAATGTGCCTGGAGTCAAACTAAAAGGTGGTGGTGAAGCTGTACTCCTTGACATCACTCCACGGTATTTAGGGAGTAAGTGGGAAAAAAAGATGACAATGACTAAACCAAAAAGCCATCCTGCAACTGGGATTCAGAACCTCTCTCCTCTACTCAAGGTAGCATCTAAAAGACAGACTTCAAATTTCTCTTCCGAGACAAGACGACTGAAGAATAGTCAATGCTGTTTCTATAACATGCTCTAACAGAAATCAGAATAATTATCTGTGAATCTTTCTTCTGTATTAAGTTCAGCATGAACTTAATTAGCTGAAATAGTAACAAGGGACAAATTTCTGAGTTACACAGATAAAAATGATACTACAGAAAGCCCTGTATGAAGGAATATTCTGCTACCACCAGGAAAAAAAAAAAAAGCTTTTATTTGAACATGCCAAATCATACAAGGAGCATACTTTCTTCTAGGTATTCAGGAAATAAAGTACCCATATGTGAGAGGGATGGTGCTGCCACTAAATTGAACCTAAAAGACAGAATTCAAGGAGAAGAAAAACATGGTTCATTTTCAGTRTGCAGGAATATATATTGAGGTGACAATACCAATCTGTGCTAAGAGAGATGTTTCACATATTTATTAAAAGTCAGTGGACAGAAAGGTTGAGATAGGAGCAGGAGGTGATCTGACAGAGGTATATAAAGATAAGAGCTCCTGAAAAGGTAAAGCAGATGTCTTTATTCTTTCTCATAATAAAAGAGTAGCAACCACCTATAAAAATGAAGAGGCAAACAAGCTCCAATAAAAGAAAATACTTTAGTATTATTCAAGTAAATAGCTCAGTAAGATTCCATATAGCGATTAAGATCGTGTATTAATAACAATACCTCCCTAAGTTAGGATAAACCCCCTGATGTGTCAGAACACAAGGCCCCCACAAACTGCTTTCAGTCGCGAACAAACCTCCCCCAAACATCTTGTTTAAAACYGTCCATTACACGATTTCTTCTATGGCATAAGGTCTAGCTACTTCTATGATAGTGTAGCTACTTGAGCAAGAGTAAGCTTGTTCTTCATAAACTAATGTAACAGAGAAATGCTTCTTTCCARTTGGCACAGTAAGTAAAGGAAGACTTTCACAAAAGAACAACTTATCTGTTAATTTAATAAACGTCTGTCTCTCTTTCTCTTCCTACCCAATTAAAAAAAAAAAAAAAGAAAAGAAAATATTTTCTTGTGTTATAAATACAATAAGCCTTGGAAATGAACAGACAATGCCCTTAACTATCTGGCTGCAGGAGGTAACAGGATTTCATTGCTGAGGACATCGGTTGTTAAAGGCAAAGCTCTATATCTTGGCTATTGTTATTTTTGTGCTAAAGAGATATACAGGTTTTAAAGTAGAGCTACATTTGACCTCATTGCATCTCTCCTATCTAAAACTGGCACTATCACGGTTAACAGTTGCTCTAAAGGAAAAAAGATACCCATCATGTATGTTAATCTCAACTATCTAAACACTCAAAATGAAAAGGTACAATAACAAAAGCTAAACAAAACATAGGTAACAGACAAACACCTAAACTTTTTTTACAAGGTATTTCTTTTTCAAGTAACATTTTCATAAACAACTATGAATTACCATCCTTTCCAGCACACGAAAAGACATTAAGATKTAACAGAACAACATCTATTTTCTTAAAAAGAATTTTAACCCATAATCTGTGTTTAAAACATATGTTCTGATGTAAGTTAATTTTCTTAAAATAACCCAAACTAAAATATTTCTGCAAAAAGGCTTCAAAGTTCATATATAATGGGATTTTTTTTTTTTGAGGGAAAAAGTATCCACAATATAGATTAAAAACATAGCTGACGGCTGTCTCCCTGGACCTGAACTGTAGAGTGCACCTTCTGCTCTGGACAGCGTTGAGAATTTGTCAAGAAAAGGCCAAGATCTCTGAGCACTCAAGCTGCCAAGTGCTCTCAAATTAAATCAGTTTGAAGCGGTTTTCATTAAGATGGATTGAGTGTGGCATCGTGAGAAACACTCTATCAAATGTAGTGTTTTACTTAGTGATTAAGTATATACCAGTTGATGAAGCTACCCAAATCCTTCGTAATCCCACCACTCCAATAAACATTTAATGAGTATATAAGTTCAAAAAGCCTAGCAGAGGATTTAAACCTTCAATCTTGTTTTTATTTACTCTTGGAACTCAATTTCTCACTTCAAGTGAAGAATGCTGGTGCCTGAAGCTCATCTGTTGCCCTGGTAAAATTAAGTGCCCTCCAAAGTATAAATTAGAAGACAAGACATACACGTTGCAATTTCTCCTAAGCTTTTTTCCTTATAYTGCTATAGATATTGAATTATTTTAYGAAATGCAATTATAAAGATATAAAATAATGTATCCCTTTCCTTAATTATGAATTCCAGGAGGCAGTACTGAAAAAACTTGTTTGTAACAGGAAAAAAGCAGTAAAAATAAATGGTATTTATTCATTCTCATACCTTTGTTTAAAGTCAGAATGTTACAATAAAAATAATGTCATTCCACAGGGTAGTTGGGAAGCAGAGCTTTCAAAAATTAAGGCAATATTCGGAAAAAAAAAATAAAGAAAAAACTCACAAAAATAATACTTTCCTAAATATATAACTTTATCCTGATGAGGATCTGGTCTGAATACATTGCAAAATATTAGAAACGTAAGGTTACATGAATGTCAGATGTGCTAYATAAGCAGTATAAGAAGTACTTTGAGTGTTAAAAAACTAAGTAACTGCACTGCATTAATATCAGACTTATAGATATAAAAAAAATATTTATGAAAGATCCTAATGGGCTCTCATCCATTATTATACTGATACACTGTCAACCATTTCTGACAAAATGACACAAAGTGAACTTCCTAACTCAAACACTTGTTGAATTAATATGRTTTCTTTTAAACATGCATTAAGGTCCACTTTAATGAGTTATTATAAATTAATACTTTGCCACTGAATTATTATGCATCTATTTATGCTCTGAAATCTGCGCAAAGACATGAAAATATTCACTAAACCTAGAGTTTAAACACAGCATGCTAAGTATATGTTACTTAAGCTAAACAGTGTAGACTCATAACACTGCACACTTATCAGAACAGCCCCTAACATAAWATTGCTGTTCCTTCCAATATGAGTAATTACAGGAAGCCAAAACATTCTTCATTTTAAAATTAAATATCTATGAAGACAACAAAAAGTAAATTTAAACAGCATGATTTTCTTGTTTGTGTTTCAGCTTTATCTATGCTTAATTATGCAGGGGTTTGAGTTTCTCCTCAGTGAATCAAGTCACCAAAACTTAAACAAACTATMCCCATTCTAATTTTATTAAAATACTGATTTTAAAACTGTGCATGGAATAACAGAAACTTGAGATGTCTGTTTGGATGTACAGAAAAACTAAATAACCAAACCTYAGTACTGGAATTTACTTGGCAGATAAAGGCTGTACAAAGAAAAAAAGCGCACTGTATTTCAGAGACCTTTCAATTTAAATTTACAATTTCATTAGCCATCCTTCAAAGGAGTTACCAACATGCAACGTTGAACTTGTCAACCACAAGACTCACAGCCATTGTTATTTGGTGCTAGGACACCATTAGTTCAGGAAGAAAGGAGGGGGGGGAGAAAAAGAGTAGCTCTGATGACTGAAGGACTCCAACAAAAATACAGCCTGAATGATTAGGAAGTGTGAGTTATTCACTGTAACTTCAACAACAACCAAGTCAGTCAACTAAATGAGTATAACTCTTCACAAACAATAAACCCAAGATAACTCCAAAATGTAGTTTACCTTTTTTAAAATAAAGATGAAACATTTACAGTGATTTCCATTTTCCCCCCTATATTAAATAAAGTAGTTTTAATACACACTTACATCTCTAGCTTTACCATAGAAGGCTTCTTGAAAAGCAGCCTCTAATGATCCAATAAAATAAACAGGATGGCAGTCACCGTATCTATTTGAGATAAAATTTCCAATTAATAAAAAATTATGAAAATAAGTAATGTCAATATTCTACCTCTTCATATATTCTGTAAATATAATGCACTGGCTAAACCTTTAGAAAGATGAAGTACTACACTTTTAAAGGACAGAAGGGAAATATTTAGAAAGCACATGTCTCCCAACATTCAAAAGCTCAAAGTAACTAACTACTACCTCACAAGTTTTATCGTAAAAACTTTCTGTTTACATACATAGACACGTTAAGTTCTATATAATTTTTCAATCATAACTTATTTCCTCTCTTTATTATATTCTTAAAGGTTAATTGAAGGCTATTCTTGTATTACACATTAATGCATCTCATATATATAAATGAACATTTCATCACAGAGGAGTGAAAACAGAAGGCATATAGACTGCATTACTTTGCAGTATACTAGTTTGCAGCTTCTATCTGATGAAACATGGCAACTGTTTATCATGTGATTTGGTGGCATAAAGTTAAAAAAAAGCAGCATTTCTATATTTTTTAAAAGTAGAGATTTATCCAACCACTTCATTATTGTGAAAACTCTTATTGCAACTCTGTATATATTTTTCAATATTAATCAGTTAATCTTTTCTGTTCCTGTATATCGTATTAAAATTCCTATACATAATCAGAGTCTTCATCATCCTTCTGGACCCTTACATAATTAAGTAATGATATTAATTAGTGGCAAATTAAATAAGGCAAGAATCTGTCACTAACTTGGACTGAGAAATAATTTTATTTCAGAAACAGTTCTAACAAAGTTAAGCTTAAAATAAAGTAGATTAGGATCCCTAAATACGTTATGATCCCACCAGAAAATATGTACATTTGGTTTATTTTTATTTTCATTATTTACTAAATTTTACTTAGTTTGTAACAAGAATTGCACAGTTAATAGGCTAGCTTACCTTGAAGAAAACTCTGCTGTAAATTGTAATAAGGCATCTCCTTCATTTTCAGCATTTTCTGGCACTTAAAAAAATGAAAAATATAAATTAAATGCAACCTTATGGAAACAGATTTTAATATGTGAGCTCACTTGCTTCATAGATTTTTTTATGTTGACAGCTTAGTGAAGTGGTTACCAAGAGACCATACAAATTTAATGAAAGACTATCGACTATGAACCTTTGGAAAGACATGAAATTTCCAGACGCTCTCATGAATATATTCAGGCTTTCCAAACAGTAAAATCCTCAGGTCCAATGTAATGTGATATATCACTTGTTCAGAGTTAACACTCTGGACTTACTTTAATAGATTAAAATGAAAGGACTGGCTTGAAAGGCTTGACCCACTATATTGCTAGTTACTTTTCTTTTCTTTTACTTTCTTTCTTTTTCTTTTTCTTAAACTTCCTGTACATAATGTTAAAAAGTTTTCCATATTACTACACATATTTGCTGCCAAAAACTTCTAAGTTATTAACACTAATACAAGCCTAAAGTCAATAGAGTATACAGAATTGCATATAGGAAGTAACCGACTGCTCCTGCTCAATCCTTTTCATAAYTCAAGGGCAAATAATCGCTGAGAAACTTGTTTAATGTAAATGACTAARAGTATTAATCACCACAAGATGCTGAAGCTAATATCTGTAGAATTTTCAAAACACGGAAGCGGAAATCTAGTTATCTGCAGGAACACTTGGTTAAAGATCATAATTTCTCTGAGTTTAATTATTATTCAACTATAAGCTGAAAACATAAGGTTAAAAAACTTCCTTCAYGGGGAGACGCTTTCACAGTTGCCAGTTATGTTTGCAGTATTTTCATTTGATACATCCATCAGACATGACACTCAAAMACTTCTAACATTCCTATCAAAAGATACTTTCCTGTTTCTTATTACGCAGACCCATCATACCTCTCTGCCTTCACTACTGCTGTACAGTCACCAGTTAATTGTAAATTAACTGTCAACTCTTACTCATTGGCGATTTCCTCAAGGCAGATGATGCTACTCCAAACATTTCGCCATCATCAACTCCAAACTCTGTAGCATCTTCAAAGTCATCGCCATCACTGTCGCTAACCATATGAACATCAGTGCATTGCTATAAAAAACAAAAACCAAAATCCACCATAAGCCTTTATTACAGACATCATCTTCAGTGAAATACGAAATCCATACACACTGAAAAATACTTACGCATTTCTATAAAAACACTTGGTATACTGCATTTTATTTTACTATTTTATACAACATTATCAGATTGCTTTTTAYAAATAAGATCTAATTTTTACCAGAAGTCTGGCTGGCAGAGCAATATTATGTGACAAAATGCATTAATAAATAACAAAGGAACTGGCTCTGTATACACATAGTTGAGCAAATTTTATCCAAAGTTAATGCTATTTTCCATCTAACGGTACTACAGCTGGTTTAAATGCATAAGAAAGAGAGAGGAAAGCTACACAATCTATCAGTAATTGTAGACATCCA
Source organism: Oceanodroma leucorhoa (assembly GCA_030449065.1). Classification (NCBI taxonomy): domain Eukaryota; kingdom Metazoa; phylum Chordata; class Aves; order Procellariiformes; genus Oceanodroma; species Oceanodroma leucorhoa. The sequence goes on along the minus strand of JASVER010000010.1, from coordinate 213,294 downwards.
GATACAATCTAATTTAGCACAATTGCATGGTGGGGGACAGTCCCTGGAAAGGTACCTATCTATTGCATTGCAATTTCTGACATACAAATTTAGCACCCGTACTCCTAACCTGGCACACCAGACTACTGCATGTCGAATGACAGGCTGATTTATTTGGCATACCAATATAACGAGAAAAATCAACATTTTTGTGCAAGGAGCTAAGGTCCCATCTGTGCCTCCAACTCCCACCGTCAGATCTTTTGGATTTCATGTCCTCTGAAACATAAAACAGCTCAGAAAACCTTGGTTTTAACTATTCGTTGTTAACTCGCCTSTAAACTGACTTCTTTTCATGAACAACTATTCCAGCTCCACTTGACCTAGGCATTAYGGTGATAGTACAGTATAGAAAATTTACATGAATCTCTGAAGGCACAACAAAGCGTACTATGGAACGTGAGATTTCAGCTCTAGCATGCAAGTGAYCACAAGAGGAGCAAAGAGCTCCAAACACGCTGGATCTCTCCCTACAACAGCTACACATTAAGGACTTCAAATAAAGAATGTTTTCTGAATGAACGAGTATTGTGGTTTAACCCGGCAGGCAGCCAAACRCTACACAGCCGCTCGCTCACTCCCCCCCCACAGTGGGATGGGGGAGAGAATCGGAAAAAAAAATAAAAAGTAAAATTTGTGGATTGAGATAAAGACAGTTTAATAGAACAGAAAAGGAAGGGATAATAACAATAATAATAGTAATAATAATAATGGTAGAATATACAAAATGAGTGATGCACAATGCAATTGCTCACCACCCGCTGACAGATAACCAAGCCGCGATTGCTACTTCCTGGACCACGCCTCCTATTTATGTCCTGAGCATGACATCATATGGTATGGAATACCCCGTTGGCCAGTTGGGTTAGCTGTCCTGGCTATGSTCCCTCCCAGCTTCTTGTGCACCTGGCAGAGCATGGGAAGCTGAAAAGTCCTTGACTAGTAGACTACTTAGCAACAACTAAAAACATCAGTGTGTTAACATTCTTCTCATACTAAATCCGAAACACAGCACTAGGAAGAAATTTAACTCTATCCCAGCCAAAACTAGGACAACGAGTCCACAAGAAAATTCTGCAAGGTGGAGAAACTCAGATAATTTTGAAAGAATGAAGTAAAGAAGCAATGATACAGTTATGCTGGCAGATCCTAGGAGAAAACAATAACCATCTATTTAACCTGCTAAGTGGTTCAGGTATAGCTAGAACRGCATTGTCTCACCATCCTCTAATTTTTAACAACTATCCAACAGCATATATCCAGGTTTGCATCCTGACTGCACCTCACAGCTATGTCTTGCCAACACAACTGAGCTGAACAGATTGAAACACATTCTTTTTGTGCAGCAAGACAAACCTTATGTGCTAAAGTTCTCTAAATGAAATGGTAAGAAAAGTGTGTGAAAAATGGGAAACTACTTATAATTGAGGAAGGACAAAGGCATTGGAAATTTTAACCCAAACTATTAATAGTTAGAAACAACAAAATGAGAGTTCATACAGTCTGCAAACATCTTTTTCTGCTAATCCTAAAAATATAAATGTTTCAGCCTTCTGTCTAGTTTGGAGTATTTTTCAATGCTGAGTAACTTGTGGCTTGCTTACTTTGTTTTTCCTCTTTTTCTTCAATGACTCATTCACCCASTTCCTTACTTTGTCACAATTACATATTACAGGAATTGTAAACTGATTCTTTTAAGATGCAATTCTGCTGACGTATTTGACAATAGAAGGGACCATGGCAAAATGGCAAAATGAGCCTTCCCTGCTTCTTCCTAAAGTACACTTGTTAAATAAAGATGATGTTCTTACCTCCTCTGACTGTTCCCTCGTTTGTACGGGTGAAGATCTTCTTCCAACTGTAAGTCGATGGCAAGGAAAAGTCAGTCCTGATACAGCTAGAGTCATCTACAAACAAAGCAGTGATCATTTATTAAAGCCATAGTCTCAGTTAAGGGTTGGGGTTTTTTTAAGGGTGCTTTGAGATTCACACTGAAGACTGCACTGYAGAAGACCAAATTAATTATACAAACATAAAGAAAGAAGCCTGGGAAACTAAAATGACTCCTTATGTAAAAATATTCAAAGAAACAACAATGGAGTTTTACAGGTGTGTATGCACAGAGTATCAAAATAAACTAAATGCAATTGCAAACTCAAAACTGTCTTGAATTGTTATTATCTTCTAAATYGGTACTGAAGTTTAAACTATTATTTGTACATGACAACTTTTACAGTGGTATGTCTTGATGAATTACATGTAAATTTTTCCTTCCTAATCAATAAGCAAATGTCAAAGGCAAGATGATAGGTACTGATACAACTAATTAAAACAGTTAAGTCATCTTCAAAAAAAAAAGTAATTATTTTGAAAGAACAGATTATCGCCAGACATCGTAAAAGACAATCACAGTGGCTATTTAAGAAACACATTTAATCTCCATCTTGGTCATTATTAATGTCAAAGGCACATGCTACGTTTCTCACGTGAACAAGGACATACACAAACCCGGCAATGCTGGTGAAATTGCAGCCAGCAAAGACAGGATAGGTGTTCATTAACCAGTGCCAACAGAAACAGCACTTTTGCCTGTTGCTCTACGCCTAAATCTCAACCTTTTAAAACTAACAATACAGCAAACGGAAAAAAGCTAGTGTCATTTGAAAGACAAAATTATTAGATGTCTGCAAACACACAATAATAATATTTGAAGATCTGAGCCCACACTGCATTTAAAAACGTGCTAATTGATACGACTAAAAATGAGAATCGTCCACTCTCCTATGATCAGAACCGTTTGTGCCATCCTTGCATTTCAAGCACCCTTCACGCACTTTATACAGGGTAAGAGTACACCCAGGCTACTGCCCTCTTCTGGAAAGCACATCAGTCCTGGTCAAGCGAGGTTGATGACCACGAGTAGAATCTTCAGAAGCACCTGAGCCCTATCTTGATAACACATGGACTAAATTTACAATGTGAATAGCTCTTAAATAAAGATAGCCAATTCATTTTGGCAATGACAAAATATTTGATGCCGTACAATTCTTAGTGACATTGAGAAAGATAGTTYTGGCTGTATGTTTAAAATATTGTTTCTAATGGTTCCTTCAGAAGCAGCACAGAAGAGGGCAGAAGATTTTCTAGATCCTATAAAAATGACTACTATTTTTGCACGGCACAGAATGAGACACATYATGTGTTTCGGAAATACAGCATCCTCGAATTAGACTGCAAAAACATTAAGGTAAAACAAATTTCAATCATCCTTAACAAAAACCCAAGAATAAATCACAAGCCTTAAATTTCATTTACTGCCATGAGCACTGAAAATACCCCATTTATTTTTATACATAATTCAGAATGACTTTATCACTTGTCTGCTAGAACTCACAAAGATTTAATTTGCTGCAGGTTGAAGCAGGCTGATTAAGCAGGATGGTTACCAAATGAATGTTAACCTGTCTGAACTAGCCTACTGTCACATTCTCATAGCAAGGTTAAACAGAAGTTTAGCTGCATAAAAACCCTAGCTATCATCTTAAAGGAAGTGAGTAATAATACTCTGGAGCAAATGAAATATTAAAGATGACATGCAGGTCAAGACCAATTACCTATGAAACTCCTGTGACAAGAGCGTAAGAATTGTATTCTCTGTAATAATCCCCCAGTTTAATTAGTATTTTTATAGGCCTTTAATAATAAACAAAACTCAACTATTATAAAACCTGAAACTTTGCCCTGTAGTTACCACACTATATAAAGTACTGGTAAAACTTACACACACGCACACTAACCGCACACAGACTGAAGTTCCCTATCTAACAGCATCAAATATCCTGACAGATGCCTGGAAAGGCTCCCGATATCTTTTACATACACATTAAAGAAAGAGTGGTAAGATCAAGCAAGCAGTTATTGTGCTGCTTCATCACTTGGCCCAATAGCAGGGTGTTGCAATTCCAATTTGCAACCCTATATTATAGTGTCAAAGCATCTCTCAAAAATGAGCTAACAGCAGAAGGGGTTCGACATCAGAGCACATTTCATCCTCCTCCCCAGACAGTTGCTGGAATGTTGTTTTTTTGTGCACGTTTCTGTGAGAAATCACCCTCYGCTTCAGCTTTTTTTGAGAAGTTTTTTGTAAAGGAAAGGCTAGGACAAATAGAAGCTCTRCCTTTCATTTCAAAATAATCTAGCAGCGTGAACATTTCTCTAGAATTAAGTTATCTTCATTCTAAGATAAAGTAGAGAGCCCTCTCTTAAGAAAGACTCTTGCGCCAGAAAGTTTAATCTTTATTTTGGAAATCATAAAAACATCAACACTAAGCAAAAGGTTACTTTCCAGGCAGCTCAGTCCGGTGCCATGGATAGCAAACCACAACTTTTACAAATATTTTGAACACAGGCCAATTTATCGATGGGAGCACCCGCTGAAATGCCTCAGTGGCAAGAACTGTTTAGATGTCAAGCTGCTCTGGAGAGTTTTTTCTTTCTAAATACTGCATCTGCCTACTCCCAAACAGGGTTGCAGTACATTAGATATATGAATCACTGTTTCGCAGCAATCTTCCATGGGAATGGACAAAATATTTTTACCAACTCCAAAACTGAAAATGCTGGTTTGTAGCCTGAGTACCTGGTTACCCATATTCTCAACTCATGAACCCATCTGATTGTGCAAAAACTCAAAAGTCACTAACTTTTCAGAATATTTTTTTTCTCTGCATGAAAGTCACTGTTATGCGAGTACTATAGCTTGAGTCGGGTGGCTTTCACGTGCACAAGAAGAGACACTGAAAGACACATATGSGGGACTCTTGGCACCAATAATGAGCTAGATATAGATTATTAAATAAATAATACATTAAAGCAAAAATAAATAAGGTTAGTCCATTTTTCTAGGCAGTAAATGTACACATGTGCAAATCCCTATTCAAAAGGTCTCACAGCTGAAAGGTACATGAGGTGGAAAGTGAAACAGAATCAGAAATAGGCAAAATGACTTGCAAAAAGTAACTCAAGATGACTACTGAAAAGCCAGATCTCTTGTCCAACACTGTGTACAGACTGTTCGTGCGTGTTGAAAGTTTGTCTCCTGTTTGGCTTCCTATAGCTTTTTAAAGAGAAGGACAATAAAATTGAAGCCTTGAAACATTCCAGGGAGAGTGGCAGCAGGAGAGTCCTTTTAGGAGACAGCAGAGATATTAAACGGATTGCTACTGTTATGCAAAAAGGTAATGGTACGACTGAGACTAAAAGTGCACAAAGGATATTTGAAATATATTTTAACTACTAAAAGAAAGATTGCTACCAAACCTTACAATTTAGAGAGGAAAAAAAAGGATTAGTCTAATGCTCACTTGTGCTTTCCAACACTAAGACACTGAATTTATTTGTAAACTTTCAGTGTAAGATGATTTGTATTTCAATTGCCAGCATTAATAAATGAGGGATAAAGTTAAGCAACATCTTTTCTGATTCCAACATGGAGGATTCTTTGCCAAGAACTTTCCAGATCAACCTGGAATCAAACCAGATATTTGCCAAATCTGGAGTAAGACCAGGTGGTTTAAATAATAAACTATTCTTCCTGTTAGAAAGTATCATTTTTATGTAGAAGCTTCTAGAAATACCCTTTAGAACAATCTAAAAAGACTGTTTTTTCAAATATTTCATGATACAAATACGTCTGCAGCAGGTAAAGAAATCATTGAGAACATGTAACTCCAGAGTGCTGCCATCGCACACTCAGAATAACAGGAAAAATTACGAGTCCACAATCTTACAAGCTTGCAATCTTCTAGAAAGAGTTTGTTGGCACAAACTAATTCCCACTCTTGCAGACTTCTGAAATTACAAAGGAAGGAGCAAACTCAGTCTTTTGTACCGGTCCAGAGACATTTAATCAAGACACTGAAGATCTGAGAAAGATAAACAGCAGTAGGAACATGAAGGAATGATACCAGCAGAGAACTGCAGCTGCAGAACTCTCTCCACTGAGAAATAAATGCGAATACAAAAATTATAAGCTCGGTGTACTGCATCAGGAYAGTAGTAATTGGATATGACAAATTGGTCTTTCTCATATTCAGCCACAYGCTGATGGAGAAAAACAGCATTTCAGAAGAGCTTCTAATGGCAACTGTATCTAATGAGGAAAGTATGAAGGCAAGCTCTAATAGCTTGCTAATACCTTATAGAACACAGTTGGACATCCAAAGTGGCCAGTTTAAAGCAATAACCTGTAAAGAACTGGACTTTCTTCCTCATCCTCAACTATCACAGTCATTTTGGAAATGCTCACTCTTTGCTCCATGTAAATATAGACACAAGTCTCTCTAGCAATCCAGTAATCTGAATAAAACACTAAGACAACTCTTCTTGCCACTGTATTTAAGTCAGAACATACTTTAGAAAATAAATTATGGTAGGAAAACAGGCAGGCCCTTGAAGCACATCATTTACAGACTTATCCATTAGGCCTGTTACTAACCTCTCAGTGCTTATCGTTGCAAAGTATGGCCTTTCCAGAGGGATGAGATGGAGAATGACCTGCCAAACTGCTGCCAAGAGAGCCAACGATCTTTAGTAGAACAGCTTCCATATCAGCTAGCTCTGGAGCAAATCAAACTCCCTACCGCGGTCATGAACAGCAGGAAACTTCCCCAGGAAATCCAGAGTTTCACAAGTGCAGTAGGGAAGACAAGCCTGTAAAACATGTCACCTTGCAGAAGAGGAGAGCCACAGACATGTAATGGACCTGCTTTGGCATGACTTGAGAGGTTGTGCTGTTCACAGGATACTTCTCATCAAGGGATCCCTCTTCTCTAAAAGGATGTAGCTCTTTTAACAAGAACCATTGAAAACAAGCAAGCATAAGTGATAATGTTTAAGGAAAGTAGGAATATTGATTTATTTTGTGTATTTGACTGTTTAAAGGACCACTTAAAATGAGAAACAATTTCAGTCACTGTAACAGGGTAACTACCTTTATTGTTTGAGCTACTGAAATGAAGAATCCTTTCCAACTCACTGGAGTGGTATTTTTCCACAGGAAAATATTTTCTTTTCTACTATCATTTTTTYGACATAAACTTGAGATTCTTGATCATTTGCTCTCAGAAATTCAAAGGTCAAACTATAAACCTTATAGAGCATCAGAAAAAAATTCACAGAACACTTGATCCACATGCAAAAGAGAGGAGTCTATCAAAGATGCTAGATTTCACTTGCTCATGCACAGCAAGTGAAGCAACAGGCATTAACTGACAATGGCAAATCTAAACCAGAACAAAAACCTTGCAGTGGACATACCTGCTGGATTTTTAATATAAAGTAAAAAGATCATAAAAAGAAATGTAGTTTCTGTATTACTTGACTGTTTTGAATCAGTCGAATTATTCAATTAGCTGTATTTCTAATGCAGAATTATGTTTAGCTGTATATCATCTACTTCAATAGAAAACTAAATGGGGGAATTCTCATAGTATGATTTCCTCCMGAGGTAAAGGAAAATAAGCCATGTTTTCTGCCTTTAATACTCAGAGATAAGGTAAGCAAACAAAATTCTGGTGTACAAAAAAAGCATGTTTTCCGATCTTGACTCTCCTTCATAAGTCTCCCATAAAAAGCAGACTAATTCCTAGTCCTACTGAAGGTCAGCTTGTAGCATACTAGGCAAAAGGAAGTCTTAATAACCCACGCTCCAGTTCTAGCATCCTGAAAAATAGTTAGGTAAAATTATAGTTCCAGCTTTCCAGCTGCACTCACTAGCACAGCTGGATCAAAGAAGCCACAGAAAGAAACCTTCCCAAAGATGTGACTCCATGTGTAATTGCCAAGAAGGTACATGCTTTCTAATGCATCCTTTCAGACTCTATAATGTTGAATAGGTAGAATTAAAACTTGCATATATTCAAATGTGGGGGTGGGTGAGTTTAGCATACAAATTGCATAATTTAGCCTTTTGKTTTTTTATAATCTAGAGCAGTTAAGGAACACTCAGATTACCTAATCCTAAACCTTTCAGGCTGGCATCTCTAATTTCTGTTTGCTGTAGCTCTCATTATTAGCCCAAGACAACGAGGCGCTCCGCCCCGTGCGGTGCCTTTCCCATCTGTCTCTCTGTAATGCAATACCTTTAGAGCGCCACATCCAATCAATTCCAGATTTAGACTTAATGTTCTGGGTATCGATATTAATTCTGGTGGAAACTGGCAATGCCTGGTTTCCCCTTGGTGAGCAAGAGCAAAAGTCAAGCCCTCAGAGTATCTGTTTGTGCTGCAGATAAATCTGTTAGCACACATTGTAATATGGAGTTGTAGCTGGATAAACAACCTCCACAACTCAGTAACTGCTGTAGCTCTCTGTTATCTCAGTATCGGYTTGAGAATGTTTCATGCCTTCGCTGTTATCATTGTAAAACCAGTGCACTGCTTAAGAAGAGAAGATTATCTCCAGAAAAATATGCCAAAAATATTATTACTCACCCTGTGAAGTCAAATTTTGATAGAGATTATACAAACATCTTGAAAGCCCAAAACCTTTCTTTTGCTCTGGAAACAATAGCAGTAGGCAAGCAACATTCAAAGTATTATTAAAAGTGTTGTAAAGTCATTGTGAGTAAGAAGTTATCTAATTAATTAAGAAGTTCATGCTAAGCTTGAATAGTTTTTGAATCAGAGCTGTTTTAACAAGGCAAATTATACCACAACTACAAACTTCTAACCACCCTCGATAATTATTATTGCAGTACATACCAACTCCGAAATCTAACAGACATTCATGGCCTATTTAGTACTTCGGCCATAACTAGCTTGTCAATATTAGCTAGTTGCAGTTTCATGTTAGAAACAAATATATTAACAAACATGGAAATGATATCCCAAAATAATATTTATAAATCAGGAGGTCATCAGCTGAACAACAGCTCTTTCTAGAGCTTGCATATCAGGCTGTAGTACACATGTGGAGATTTATAATACACATATATCACACAAGAAATTCTTAATCAGAAATGAACGTGCTGTTGCCTACAGATTGAAACCTAATCCTGGTTCAAATACTCCATGTGACAGCCCTTACACTGTGCTCAAAAAGTGAGCTGCTTAGCTTTTTCATTTACTGGTTTACTCACTGATACATGGCTAATGTATAAAGAAACAAACATGACTGAGTACATTTCATAACATGCCATGCTCAATTATTCAAAATAACCTAAGACAGAAGTGCCTGTAGCAAAATACTCAATGACTGGCAGGTGTCTTCACTGTGAAAATTTCACTTCCATATAATCTGATCTTTTTTCTTGTTGCTATGATGCCTTTTTCCCCTCATCAGGTAAGAGAAGGGGTAAGGATAGAAGGGTGAGGAAGGAGCTTTATCAAGCATCTCAGTTTTCATCTTAAACTTACTATTCTGTTATCTGACTTTTTGTTATAGCATAAGCTAATTCCCTAAGTATGATCAATGTCAATGACACTACAGATGTCTGTATGTATGCATTTTCTTGAAGCTAGGGAAAAAATCTGGTCTTTTTTGAAGACAATTATATGAATTTTGAGAAGGAACAAAAAGTCYGAGAAGGAAAATTTCTGTCCTAGTCTTTCCTATTATACTCTACATGCATATGGTACTACTAGCTGAGTTTGGATACTAGGCATATTAGGGATCAAACATGTTCATAGCCCAAGTGCACCAAGAGTAGTAAGGTAATGAACAGGACAAAACAACTCATCAGTTTTCTACATCTTGGCTGAATAGCATGGCTCCTGCAAAGGAGCCTTTCCATATCTCCAGGTTCAGTCCATTCTCTATCCATTCAGCCAGGGTAGGTAACATTGTGATAAGCGAGAAATTCTCTCACTGCTTAGTCTAGACAAATTTCAGTTTAGATGTCTGCAAGGCATATTCATCATTGCTAATCCCTTCGTCTTGATGAGCAGATCTCAGAAGAATTCAAACAAGTTCATTTCTCCTAGCCTAACAAGATGTCATCTATCTCTCCTCACTAGACAAATTAAGTTCCCTGTTCAAAAAGATTACCATACTAACTGTGCAGAATGGGAAATTAGAGAGAAATACTTTTCCAGCAGGGCTAGATGAAGGCACAGACCTATGCCTCAGACCTCAGGTCTTTAAGTCAGAATCTCAGGTGATCTAGGGGACTGCAGACCAGTTCAACCTAACATTACTCCCCAGAAAGACACAGGAACAAATTACAAAACAATCTATTTGAAACGCCTAGAAAAGAAGTTATTCTGCTTACCATTGGAGCAATACAGGTCAGGCTGCTCCACTGCTCCCAGCTTGCTAGCGTTTCCACTTTCCCTTTTTCTTTTGTAACATATCCTTTTTGAGATTAAAGGAGCGAGCAAAACATAAAGCAAGGAATATTTGTGTGGTGAAAGGGAGATAGCAGTTAATGTGGCATACGGGAAAAATCAAAGTGTAAAAGGGAGGGAGGAGAGGTAGAGCACATGAATGATGGCAGAGGAAGTTTTGCTTCCACACTTGAAATGTAAGAGTGGGAAGTTTTTCATTATACGAACAGCTGAAGAAAATAGTGGTTTCTAAATGCATCCAGTACAGCCCTTGAATATGAATATTGAAGCAGGGGAAATAAGAGTGTGGGAACTCTTCGGCAATTTTTGTGATTCTCCAGAGAATATCAGATGGCTCCATGCTCTTTCCTGGTTGGAGACCCAAACACATAGAAACCAATCCATGCAGGAAGGAGGTGGTGGACTCCCAAGCAGCTCATGTTATTTCTGAGGATACTCAGAGTCTCATTATTTCAAGAAAAATTATGCTATGACATTCATATTAGGTTGTTCTTGCCATGGCTCTAGTTCTCAGTGTTTAACCAACCATTATTAACAATGTGGGGGCTGCCTGTTGTGCTCAGACAAACCATCACTAAATTCCTTGGGAACAAATAGGTGCTGAACACTGCCAAACACATCATTTATTGCTGTATACATTAAATAATCTATCTTGTTTTCAGTGTATAATCTCACAAAGTGATACATGATTTAAGAATTCACACATGTTCATATTTAAAAGCAATGCTTAAAACTTCAAGGGATTAAATGTTTTCTGTGAATTAATGTTTATCTTTTGCTTTGCTCTTTTCTCAAAGTTAGCAAGTATTCTTTCATTARTAACAGACTGTAAAATTACTTCTATCCATACTGAAATACATTGTATACATAAAACAAGTGTTATCACAGCAACGAGCAAGTATCCTACTGTAAAATGAAGATACATTCCAATTTAAAAAAAAAAAAGAGTCCACCAAATGCATTTTTTTTTAATTTACTAAAACAAGGGGTTTTTTGTATTATGAAATCAATTACAAGACACAGAGATTTACTATACAGAACTGAAGGGCTCTCTGCAGTCTATACTGATCAACAAGACATTGCTATTCAAGTTTAGTACATAATTTAAAAACATAAATCAACCAACCAAAGCTCATCTACTATCACGTAAACCCTTATCCCTCTTTGAACAACAATAAAAAGTGGATGTAATTCTACATTAGCCACTTCACCTTTTGACATCAAATAGCATTAGCTGGGAAAAACAGTCAAGTATGCTCTAGGTTTGTTTGTTTTATTAAACTATTGTACAAATATTAAAATGAACAGAAGAGTTTAAAAAAATTGACAGCCCTTGAAATTAACTTCCTCTGGAAAATAACTTCATTTTCATTATGCATCTCCAATACAAAAAAAAAAAAAAAAAAAAATCTTGACAGGTATTCAACGTTTCATTTTAAACACTAACTGGATGAAAAAAAATCTCTAGGGTGGAGTGTGTTCAGGTTATAAATCAGCAATGCTTATTTTAACTCCTCACAAAGTGTTGTTGAGATAATTACTGCTGACAGCTTTATTCAAGGTTCATTTCACTTTTTCTACTATTTTTCCCCTGTTAGAAGTTCAGCAGGGCCCATGGGAAGATCCACCCCTCACACCTGTTAGGTTCTTCATGTTACTGAGGCCAGTTTGGACATGTCACTTCAAATTAGCATTGTGCCAGCGCGCTGTGACAATTACTTATCGCAGGTTTAACTTGAAAAAAAGTTTCTAATCCAGCCACAAGAACAGTGTCAGAGTACGTAATTTAAACCTGTCAACACAGGTTGTAGGAAATTCATTCCAAGGATTTCAGTGATGTTCCCATGGTAGATCTTTGAACTATAATGAAGATTAAAATCACAAAGGAATGCTATAGAGTTAAAACGCAGAACCCAAAAGTTAAAAAACATCTGAGCTGAAAAAAGTGTCTTAAATATTAATAAATTCAAAAAAATTGATAAATTCTTTAGATTAAGATTAAGGGATTGATTGTCTTAATTCCCCAAAATTCTTCTGCAGTTTATTCCAAAAGGCTGCATATTAAACGTACGTATCTTATTCCTTCAGCTGCAGTATAAAGGCACAGCCCTGGGAGATCTTTACACAACGTGCTGAAGGCAGTAGCACGGTGAAGATGCTCTGGAATCGACTTGTGGATAAACAGCACACAGGGTGGGAGGAGGGAGGTTGGAGAAGAGTCCATGGCACGGTGAGCAGGTCACTTGYGTCTTTCACGACAGACACCAGATGAGGGATGCTGGAGCCACAGCRGCAACCACGATAAAGCAAGCTTCACAAAACACTACCGAGAGTTTCCATACAAGCTTGAGAAAAAGTTGTGCCCGGTCCTCTGGGAACACCCAGCTCTGGTACGCAGCTTGAACACGCATGCCAACTTTTGCTATGGTTGCTGTTAATCACCAGCTGTATTACTGTGAATCTATCACTCTCGTTTGCTAGCTGAATGAAAGAGAAAATTATCCCTGGTTTTGATTATTTCTCATTTGATTAAGCCTAGTTAGGCAAGTTAGGAATTAAAGCAGAAGGACAGATACTGTAGTACTTAATGTTGCTTCAAACCACAAATATATTTAAAGGAAACAAGAGGAAAATAATATTTCCTTGTACAACTGATTCTACTAAGAGATATACTTGAGAGACTGAAATAAATACCCATGATCACTTACAGAGCTCATTCTTCTTCTTAGACAAAAACTGTAAATATTAAAAAGGATGAAAAATCTGCCAAGCCATTTGCAGCTATTTGAAACACAGGGTAACAGAATTAAATAAACGCTGAAAGACCTGGAACACAGTTAAGTATAGACCATGAGGCTAATTGTGGCTCTTGAGTTAATTACTTTCCACTGATACGTTTTCTCAATGGTCTTTTACATCAGTTTTTTTCTTTCCTCAGTCTGAASCCCAAGGCAATTCAGCGTGCTAGCCTCCAAACTCTGGGTGATTCATTGTGTACTTCTGCCTTAGGATTTTTAGTTCATGCAGAGAAAGCCAGGCTTTCACATCAAGTTGATGTTAATGTGCACTGACAAAGCAACAGTAAAGGAGCTTCATGTTTGTCACAACGTGCACTCTTTAAGTTAGTAATTGCTTTATACTGATATGCAAATAATGACACATTTCCCAAATTTCCAGTTCCTCAGCAATGCTTTCACTAATTACTCAGCGGTTAAAACTTATGCATGTAAATTGGTTAAGTGAGTTTATTAATAAGTACACCTGTGTGAATTGATCTATAAAACATACATGCCCGGGAACGGGTCATAACTCACTGTACATTTCTGAATGTCTCAGGAACAGAAAATAAATATTCTCTCACCAAAACAAAATCTATTACGACTAATAGAGTGTTATTCATAGATAAACTGGGATTCCCAAGCTTTCCCAACCAAGCAAGAGAGAGACTGCCTTTAGGTGACAACAAATACCAGGAGTCAAAGCATTTATCCATTTCATGTTGCCAAATGAGAGGAGGATCAAAAAGAAAAGGTCTATAAGAAAAAGSATAGGAATCCCTCTAGTACCTGAAAATGTGGGAAAGCGCCAGCATCCACTCAKCCATCAGTTCTCTGTGGACCCTCACGTGCTCTGCAGTCTGGTTACGGCATTTTGTGATACTGCTTACTCTTACTTTTGATACTCTRATGGCGACTGTGAAAAATTCAGCTGCACTTAACATGGATTCAGACTCATAACAAATGCAAAAACACTAAACAGAGTTAACCTGTCTCCCTATACTTCCTTTTCTCAAAATTCTTCGCAGTGTAAGGGCTGAAAAGTAATCAAGGTACTAACATTGTCCTGTTTTGTTTGCTGGCTCCTGTGTTGAAACGGAGTGTAGGTTTCTGATATTTTCTTTAAGTAACTGCATAATTGCCATAGAAGAGGGTATAATAATATTGTTTGTTCTAAGTCTGATCACAAATCGCCTATTTTTTGCTATTCAGAAGCGATACAAAACTGTTAAATAGATTTTTAAGGTAAGAAACAATTGTAAGTGAAATAATAAGCAACAGTATAAACCAACAACCAATTTGATTCACACAGAYCACATATTGCCCACAGATATTCACAGATACATCTTGGGAACTGCTTTGCATTCACAAAAAGTATCAGCCAAATACTTGGCACGTTTCTGGTCTATGGTGGGATGCCATTTACTTCACAGCATTGTACAATGCCTTGGATGGCAAACAGAAGAGTGCCTGGATATGTTTCCAGCACTATATAATTCCTTGCCAGAGTTCAAGCAGTTGTGCTAGCAACACTGGTTCCAACAAATGGTTCAAACACTGATAAGCTTTTTAAGCTGCCTCTTCTTCCTGGATATCACTTTTCGAGGAATTGGAATTTTGCAATGTTAGCCTTTTGAAAACACAGTGTTACTGACGTCTAAAAATGAGCTTCTGAAAAGGATGATTGTTTCTTATTTTCTGTTTCCCTTACCTGGAATATATGAAAAGGCCTTTAACTCTTTACATCAGTAGAACTAAAAGCACTGAGTACATAACCTCCTCAATTAAAGGAAGAAGATTCAAAACTAGAAATAATAAATTGCATTAATACTAAACAATATTTTAGTATTCTTAAATGGTAAGTTGTTGGGTTGGGGCAGTTAYGGCTAAAAATGCATTAATTTAACTCATTCAGTATAACTACGTATTGAATGTGCTTGGTTGATGTATGATAGTTTCAAGTGACAAGCAAAAGATAAAGAACATAAATAACTAAAAAATTAAGCATTTATAAAGGGTCTTTCTATTCAGAGACCTCTAAGGACTAGACAAACACGAAACACTCTCAACATTTTAGACTGGATTTTCTTAGCCATCTAACAAAAATAAGGTGGCCAGTTTCTACTGAAATCCAGCTGAGGCCATGTAGCTACTTTTCTTCGACTTTTATGAAAGTTCAGCATTAAACCTCAGGCCTCCTCTTAGAAATGAGAAGGCTTGAGTTGCTTAAGTAAAGTGTTTTATTAAATGTCATAAGTAAAGTCTGCAGAGCTACAAATCTGTCTCAGGTCTATGTTCTGACCACTGCGCAGTAACTACGTTTAGAAAAGGAATTCAATCCAGTGATTGCTATTGAAAACAGAGCTCTTCTCGTTTGGTAGAGGAAGTTATCTGTCTAAAATAGATTTATCAACTAATATTTTCTTGGTTCTATGTTTTATCAACAGTTTATTGGACTTYAACAAAAAATTCCCACAGAGGACCAGATTAGCTCCATTCTAAGCATTTAAAAAGTTATCTATGGTTTAATTTAACATTATTTAAATACCATTTTTTTTAAAGGAAGCATTTGAGACTATTATATCGGGTTCTACACACTACTAGAACAAACCCCAAGTGAAGTTCTAGCAATAGCAAACATTCTCACTCACATATAAAACAACAAAAGCGATGCTGTAATTTTACGTAGCTTTCTTCTGCTGTTACACGGCGAGCCCACTTACCCTACATTTACTTAAAATGAAGCTCTGTTTACAGAGTCCCAAACACCTTCAATCTGTTGCAATAGATTTTCATACATCTTCTAGTGAAGCTCTGCTCTGCTTATATAGTGGAGTTTCATTACAAAGAAACAAGCACCACTGTGATAATCCTCTAGGAATAATGCAATTACCACTTATCAAACAGGTGTCTGCTGTATTCCAAGGAGATTATCACTTCCTATTCTGCTCTCCGAGAGCACAGAATAAAAGAGAAGCTGCTACTATTAAATGACTGAGGAGAAAAGGAGTCTTTGATAATAGCTCTTGCTAGCTTCTCTCAGCAGGGCATGAAGTAAATGTAGTCCTATAACGTCTTGGCACTGAAATGAATATTTCAGTTTCTGCAAGGTGAGTTAGAGCACCTAAATAAGACCACTCCTGTTAACTGAATCTGAAGTATCTCTCTCTCTTTCTTCATTGAGTACTTCAAGAACCTCAGCACCTACTGCCTTATGCCAAACCGTGCCCTTTGTGAGTACTCCTGAAAGAGGAATTCTGCCTGCTCAAGCAAAAACGGGCTG